>CM040425.1:112798305-113398305 GCA_022702705.1 Papilionanthe hookeriana x Papilionanthe teres | reverse complement strand
AAGGGGTGGTCATTAGGTTAAAAATTGACTATATCGACCAAAATTGTCTTTTGGTTAAAAGTTGACCTATTGGGTCACTGAATTGGTCATTGGGTCAAGGATTGACAAATTTTTACCAAAGTTTATTTTTGGGTCAATAGTTGGCCTATTGGGTCGTTGGATTGGCCATTGGATTAAGGATTGACTATTTTTATCAAAGTTGACTTTTTGGTCAAAAGTGACCTATTAGGTCGATGGGTTGGTCATGGAGTCGAGTTTGACCATTTTGAACAAGCTGACTTTTTGTTCAGAGGTTTACTTATTGGAATAATAATTGGTTATTAGGTCAAAAATTTACTATTTTGACCTAAATTGACTTTGTGGTCAAAAGTTGACCTATTGGGTCAATAGGTTGGTCACTGGGTCAAGGATCGACCTTTTTGACCGAAGTTGACCTATTGGGTCAATGGGTTGGTCATTGGGTCAAAAATTATCCATGTTAACTAAAGTTGACTTTTGGGTCAAAAGTTGACCTATTGGGTCAAGGGGGTGATTACTGGGCTAAGGATTGACCATTTTGACAAAAGTTGATTTTTGTTCAAAAGTATACCTATTGGGTAAAGGGGTCGGTCATGGGTCATGGTTTAACCATTTTCACGAAAGTTGACTTTTTGGTCAAAAGTTAACCTGATAGGTCAATGGATTTGTCATTGGGTCAAAAATTAAAGATTTTGACCAAAGTTGATTTGTTGGTTAAAAGTTGAACTATTGGGTCAATTAGGTGGTCATTAGGTTAAACATAGACAATTTTGACCCAAATTGACTTTTGGTCGAAGTCGATCTATCGGGTCAATCGCGTTGAGTCATTGGGTCACTGAATTGACCAAAGTTAACTTTTGGTCAAAAATTGACCTATTGGGGTAATTGGGTTGGTCATTGGGTTAAGGATTGACCATTTTCGCCAAAGTTGACTTATTGGGCCAAGGGACTGTTCATTGGGTCAATGATTGATGATTTTGGCTAGAGTTGACTTTTTTGTCAAAAGTCAACCTTTTGAGTCAATAGGTTGGTCATTGGGTCAAGGATTGACTATTCTGACCAAAGTTGACTTTTTAGTGAGATATTGAGTTATTGTGTCAACAATTGGTCATTTAGTCAAAAATTAATTATTTTTACAAAAATAGACTTTTTGATCAAAAGTTAACATATTAGGTCATTGGGTCAAGGGTTGACCATTTTGACAAAAGTTGACTTTTTGTTTAAAAATTAACCTGTTGGGTTTATGGGTTGGTCATTCGGTCAAGGATTAACCATTTTGACCAAAGTTGACTTTTTGGCCAGAGATGGACTTATTGGGTTCATAATGGTCATTAGGTTAAAAATTGACTATTTTAACCTAAATTGACATTTTTGTCCAAAAATGACCTATTGGGTTAATGGGTTGCCCATTGGGTCACGAATTGACCATTTTGACCAAAGTTGACTTTTTGATTAAAAATTGACCTATTTGGTCAATGGGTTGGTCATTGGGTCAAGGATTGACCATTTTGACCAAAGTTGACTTTTTCGCTAGTGATTGATTTATTGGGTCAATGGGGTGGTCATTAGGTCAAAAATTGACTATTCTGACTAAAATTGAGTTTTTGGTCAAAAAGTTGACCTTTTGGGTCTTTAACTCAAAGATTAACAATTTGGACAAAATTTGACTTTTTGGTCAAATATTGACTTATTGAATCAATAATACATCATTAAGTAAAAAATTGATTATTTTGACCAGAAATTAAATTTTACATCACGAAGTTGACCCATTAGATCGATAGGGTGGTCATTAGGTCAGAAATTGACCATTTTGACCAAAGTTTACTGTTTGGTCAAAAACTGACCTATTGGGTCAGTGGGGTGGTAATTATGTCAAAAATTAACTATTTTGACCAAAATTGACTTCTTAGTCAAAAGTTGACCTATTGGGCCAATGGATTGATCATTGGGTCAATGATTGACCATTTTAGCCAAAGTTAACGTTTCTGTCAGAGATTCACTTATTGGGTCAATAGGTTTGTCATGGGTCAAGGATTGACCATTTTGAACAAGTTAACTTTTTGGTCAGAGTTTGACTTATTGTGTCAATAATTGGTCATTAGGTTAAAAACTGACTATTTTGACCAAAATTGACTTTTTGGTCAAAAGTTGACCTATTAGTTCAATGGATTGGTCATTGGGTCAAAAATTGACCATCTTAACCAAAGTTGACATTTGCGTCAAAAGTTGACCTATTGGGTCAATGGGGTGGTCATTAGTTCAAAACGTGACTATTATGACCAAAATTACTTTTTGGTTTAATATTGACCTATTGGGTCAATCGGTTGGTCATTGGGTCAAGGATTGACCATTTTTACCAAAGTTGATTTTTTTTTAAAAGTTGACTTATTGGGTCAACGGGTCGGTCATTGGGTCAAGGATTGACATTTTTTACCATAGTTAACTTTTTAGTTAGAGATTGACTTATTGGTTCAATAATTGGTTATTAGATAAAAATTGACTATTTTAACCAAAATTGAGTTTTTGGTCAAAAATTGACCTACTGGGTCAATAAGTTAGTCATTACATCAACGATTGACAATTTTAACTAAAGTAAACTTTTTTGTTAAAAGATGACCTATTGGGTCGTTGAGTTGGACATCGGGTCAGAATATGACCATCTTAACCAAAGTTTATTTTATGGTCAAAAGTTCACCTATTATGTCAATGCGGTGGACATTAGGTTAAAAATTGACTATATCGACCAAAATTGTCTTTTGGTTAAAAGTTGACCTATTGGGTCACTGAATTAGTCATTGGGTCAAGGATTGACAAATTTTTACGAAAGTTTATTTTTGGGTCAATAGTTGGCCTATTGGGTCGTTGGGTTGGCCATTGGATTAAGGATTGACTATTTTTACCAAAGTTGACTTTTTGGTCAAAAGTGACCTATTGGGTCAATGGGTTGGTCATGGGTCAAGGTTTGACAATTTTGAACAAGCTGACTTTTTGTTCAGAGGTTTACTTATTGGAATAATAATTGGTTATTAGGTCAAGGTTTGAACAAAAAGTCAGCTTGTTCAAAATTATCAAACCTTGACCCATGACCAACCCATTGACCCAATAGGTCACTTTTGACCAAAAAGTCAACTTTGGTAAAAATAGTCGATCCTTAATCCAATGGCCACTTACGACCCGATAGACAGTTATTGACCCAAAATAAACTTTGGTAAAAAGTTGTCGATCCTCGACCTAATGATTAATTCGGTGATTGACTTTGTGGTCAAAAGTTGATCTATTGGGTCAATGGGTTGGTCACTGGGTCAAGGATTGACCATTTTGACCGAAGTTGACCTATTGGATCAATGGGTTAGTCATTGGGTCAAAAATTGACCATGTTAACTAAAGTTGACTTTTGGGTCAAAAGTTGACCTATTGGGTCAAGGGGGAGGTTACTGGGCTAAGGATTGACCATTTTGACCGAAGTTGACTTTTTTGTCAGAAGTGACCTATTGGGTCAATGGATTGGTCATGGGTCAAGGATTGACCATTTTGAACGAGTTGACTTTTTGTTCGGGGGTTGACTTATTGGGTCGATAATTGGTCATTAGGTCGAAAATTTACTTATTTTGGCACTAAATTGACTTTTGGTCGAAATTTGACTGTTGGGTCAATGGGTGAGTCCCTTGGGTCGAGGATTGACCATTTTGACCGAAGTTGACCTACTAGGTCGATGGGTTGGTCATTGGGTCGAAATTGACCATTTTAACAAAAGTTGACTTTTTAGGTCGAAAGTTGACCTATTAGATTGAGGGGTTGATCATTTGGGTTAAGGATTGACCATTTTAACCAAAGTTGATTTTTTGTTCAAAAGTAGACCTATTGGGTAAATGGGTCGGTCATGGGTCAAGGATTGACCATTTTCACCAAAGTTGATTTTGGGCGAAAGTTAACTTTGATAGATTGATGGGTTTGTCATTGGGTCAAAAATTGAACATTTTGACCAAAGTTGATTTTTTGGTCAAAAGTTGACCTATTGGGTTAATTGGGTGGACATTAGGTTAAAAATAGACTATTTTGACCCAAATTGACTTTTGGTCTGAGGTTGACCTATTGGGTCAATGAGTTGGTCATTGGGTCATGAATTGACCAAAGTTAACTTTTTGGTCAAAAGTTGACCTATTGGGTAAATGGGTTTGTCATTAGGTTAAGGATTGACCATTTTCACCAAAGTTGACTTATTAGGTCAAGGGACTGATCATTGGGTCAATGATTTATCATTTTGGCCAAAGTTGACTTTTTGGTCAAAAGTCAACCTTTCGTGTCAATGGCTGGTCATTGGGTCAAGGATTGACTATTTTGACCAAAATTGTCTTTTTGTTGAGAGATTAAGTTATTGGGTCAACAGATAGTCATTTAGTCAAAAATTAACTATTTTGACAAAAATATATTTTTTGGTCAAAAGTTGACTTATTGGGTCAATGGGTTATGGGTTGACCATTTTGGACAACGTTGACTTTTTGTTTAAAAGTTAACCTGATTGTGTCAACAATTGGTCATTTAGTCCAAAATTAACAATTTTGACAAAAATAGACTTTTTGATCAAAAGTTGACATATTGGGTCATTGGGTCAAGGGTTGACCTTTTTGACAAAAGTTGACTTTTTGTTTAAAAGTTAACCTGTTGGGTTAATGGGTTGGTCATTCGGTCAAGGATTAACCATTTTGACTAAAATTGACTTTTTGGCCAGACATAGACTTATTGGATTCATAGTGGTCATTAGGTCAAAAATTGATTATTTTAACCTAAATTGACATTTTTGTCCAAAGTTGACCTATTGGGTTAATGGGTTGGCCATTGGGTCACGAATTGACCATTTTGACCAACGTTGACTTTTTGATTAAAAGTTGACCTATTTGGTCAATGGGTTGGTCATTGGGTCAAGGATTGACCATTTTGACTAAAGTTGACTTTTTCACCAGTGATTGATTTATTAGGTCAATGGGGTGGTCATTAGGTCAAAAATTGACTATTTTAACCAAAATTGAGTTTTTGGTCAAAAAGTTGACCTTTTGCGTCATTAACTCAAAGATTAACAATTTGGACAAAATTTGACTTTTGGTCAAATATTGACTTATTGAATCAATAATATATGATTAAGTAAAAAATTGATTATTTTGACAAAAATTAAATTTTCTGTCACAAGTTGACGACCCATTGGGTCAATGGGGTGGTCATTAGGTCATAAATTGACCATTTTGACCAAAGTTGACTGTTTGGTTAAAAGCTGACCTTTTGGGTCAGTGGGGTGGTAATTATGTCAAAAATTGACAATTTTGACCAAAATTGACTTCTTAGTCAAAAGTTGACCTATTGGGCCAATGGGTTGATCATTGGGTCAATAATTGACCATTTTAGCCAAAGTTGACTTTTCTGTCAGAGATTCACTTATTGGGTTAATGGGTTTGTCATGGGTCAAAGATTGACCATTTTGAACAAGTTAACCTTTTGGTCAGAGTTTGACTTATTGTATCAATAATTGGTCATTAGGTTAAAAACTAACTATTTTGACCAAAATTAACTTTTTGGTCAAAAGTTAACTTATTAGTTTAATGGATTGGTCATTGGGTCAAAAATTGACCATCTTAACCAAAGTTGACCTTTGCGTCAAAAGTTGACCTACTGGGTCAATGGGGTGGTCATTAGTTCAAAAAGTGACTATTATGACCAAAATTACTTTTTTGTCAAATATTGACCTATTGGGTCAATGGGTTGGTCATTAGGTCAAGGATTGACCATTTTTATCAAAGTTGATTTTTTGTTCAAAAGTTGACATATTGAGTCAATGGGTTGGTCATTGGGTCAATGATTGACCATTTTGATCAAAGTTGAGTTTTTTGTTAATAGTTGTGCTATTGGGTCAATGGGTAGGTCATTGGCTCAAGGATTGACCATTTTGACTAAAGTTAACTTTTTGGTCTCATATTGACTTATTGTGTCGATAATTTGTCATCAGGTCAAAAATTGACTATTTTGACCAAAATTGAAATTTTAGTCAAAGTCGACCCATTGGGTCGGTGGGGTGTCATTGGGTCATAAATTGACCTTTGTGACCAAAGTTATCTTATTGGTTAAAAGTTGACCTATTGGGTCAAAAGGGTGGTCATTAGGTCAAAAATTGATTATATTGGCCAAAATTAACTTTTAGTCAAAAGTTGTCCTATTGGGTCATTGGGTTCGTCATTGGGTCAAGGATTGACAATTATGACCAACGTTGACTTTTTAGTCAAAAGTTGACTTTTTGGGTCAATGGGTTGGTCATTAGGTCAATGATTGACCATTTTGTTAAAAGTTAACTTTTGGTTAGAGATTGGCTTATTTGATCAATAATTGGTCATTATGTTAAAAATTGACTATTTTGACCAAAATTATCTTTTTGGTCAAAGTTAACCTATTGGGTTAATGGGTTGGTCATTCGGTGAACGATTGATCATTTTAACCAAAGTTAACTTTTTGGTCAAAACTTGACCTTTTGGGACAATGGGTTAGTCGTTGGGTCAAGGATTAATAATTTTAACCGAAGTTGATTTTTTGGCCAGAGATTGACTTGTTGGATCAATAGGGCGGTCATTAGATCAAAAATTGACAATTTTGACCAAAATTAATTTTTTAGTCAAAAGTTGACCTATTTGGTCATTGGGTCAAGGATTGAGCATTTTGACCATGTTGACTTTTTGGCCAAAAGTTGACTTATTGGGTCAAAAATTGACCTATTGGGTCAATGTGTTGGGTCTATTGGTTGGTCAATGTGTTGGTCATTGGGTCAAAAATTGACCATTCTGACCAATGCTGACCTTTTGATCAAAGTTGACATATTGGGTTCAATGTGTTGGTCATTAGATTGAGGATTGACCAATTTGACAAAAGTTGACTTTTTGGTCAAAAGTTGACCTTTTAGGTCAATTATTGGTCATTAGGTCAAAATTAACTATTTTGACCAAAATTGACTTTTTGGTCAAAAATCGATCTATTGGGTCAGTGGGTTGGTCATTGGGTTAAGGATTTACCATTTTGACCAAAGTTGACTTTTTAGTCAAAAGTTAATCTATTGAGTAATTGGGTTGGTCATCGGATTCGGATGATCATTATGACGAAAGTTAACTTCTTTTCGCGGATTGACTTCTTGGGTTCGATAATTGGTCATTAGGTCGAAAATTGACTATTTTGACCAAAAATTATTTTACGTCGAAAATTTGACTGTATTAGGTTAATGAGTTGCTCCTTGGGTCAAGAATTATCCATTTTGACCAAAGTTGACTTTTTGGTCAAAAGTTAACCTATTGGGTTAATGGGTTGGTCTTTGGGTCAGAAATTAACTATTTTAAAAAAAGTTGACTTTTTGGTTAAAACTTACTCTATTTGGTCAATGTGTGGTCATTAGGTCAAAAATTAAATATTTTGACCAAAATTGACTTTTTGGTAAAAAGTTAACCTATTGGGTCAATTCGTTGGACATTGGGTAAGAAATTAACCATTTTAACCAAAGTTGACTTTTTGGTGAAAAATTGACCTATTGAGTAAATGGGTGGTCATTAGGTTAAAGATTGACTATTTTGACCAAAATTGACATTTTGATCAAAATTTGACCTATTGGGTCACTGGGTACGTCATTGGTTCAAGGATTGACCATTTTCATCAAAATTTTCTTTTTCGTCAGAGATTGACTTGGTAGATCAATAATTTGTCATTAAGTCAAAAATTGACTATTTTACCAAAGTTAAATTTTTCGTCAAATGTTGACCCATTGGGTAAATGGATTGGTCGTTGGGTCAGAAATTGAGCATTTTGACCAAAGTTAACTTTTTGGTTAAAAGTTGACCTATTGTGTCAATGGGGTGATCATTAGGTTAAAAGTTAACTATTTTGACCAAAAATGAATTTTTGGTCAAAAGTTAGCCTATAGGGTCAAGGTGTTGGTCATTGGGTCAAAGATTGACCATTTTGACCAATGTTGACTTTTTGGTCAAAAGATGAACTATTGGGTCAATAAGTTGGTCATTGGGTCATGGATTGACATTTTTACCAAAGTTGACTTTTTTGTCAGAAATTTACTTATTGGGTCAATAATTGGTCATTAAGTCAAAAATTGATTATTTTGACCTAAACATAGTTTTTGGTCAAAAGTTGACCCATTGGATCAATTGGGTGGTCATTGTGTCAGAAATTGACAATTTTGACTAAAGTTGATCTATTTAGGTCAATGAGGAGGTCATTAGATCAAAAATTGATAATTTTAGCCAAAATTGACTTTTTTGCCAAAAGTTTACCTATTGGGTTAATGGGTTGGTCATTGCGTCAAGGATTAACCATTTTGGCTAATGTTGACTTTTTGGTCTAAAGTTGACATATTTAGTTAGTGGGTTGGTCATTAGTTTAGAAATTGACCTTTTAGACCAAAGTTAACTTTTTGGTCGATAGTTGGCTTTATTAGATTGATGGGAGGTCAATAGGTCAAAAATTGACTATTTTGACCAAAATTGACTTTTTGTTCAAAAGTTAACCTATTTTGACCAAAATTGTTTTGACTAAAATTGACTATTTTGACCAAAATTGACTATTTTGACCAAAATCGACTATTTTGACCAAAATTGACAATTTTGACAAAAAATTGTTTGGTCATTGAGTCAAGGATTGACCATTTTGACCAAAGTTGACTTTTTTGTCAAAAGTTGACCTATTAGGTCAATTGGGGGTCCTTTGGTCAAGGATTGACTATTTTGACCAAAGTTGACTTTTTGGTCAGAGATTGACTTATTGGGTTAACAATTGGTCATTAGGTCAAAAATTGACTATTTTGACCAAAATTGAATCTTAGGTGAAAAATTGACTCATTAGGTTAACGAGGTGGTCGTTGGGTCGAAATTGACCATTTCGACCAACGTCGACTTTTTGGTCAAAAGTTGACCTATTGGTTCAATTAATTGGTCATTGCGTCAAGAATTGACCATTTTGACCAAAAGTTGATTTTTTTGTCAAAAGTTGACTTATTGGGTCAATGGGTTGGTCGTTGGGTCAAGGATTGACCATTTTGACCAAAGTTGGCTTTTTACCTAAAATTTATCCGATTGGGTCAATGGGTTGGTCATTGGGTTAAGGATTGACCATTTTGACCAAAGTTAACTTTTGGTTAGAGATTGACTTATTTGGTCAATAATTGGTCATTAATTCAAAAATTATCTATTTTAACCAAACTTGACTTTTTGGTCAAAAGTTAACCGATTAGGTCAACGGGTTGGTCAATAGGTTAATGATTAACCTTTTTACCAAAGTTGACTTTTTAGTCAAAAGTTGACCTATTCGTTCAATAGGTTAGCCATTGGGTCAGGGATTGACCATGTTGACAAAACTTGACTTTTTCGTCAAAGATTGACTTGATCAATAATTGGTCATTAGGTTAAAAATTAACTATTTTGACCAAAATTTATTTTTTGGTCAAAAGTTGACCTATTGGGTCAATGGGTTGGTCATTGGGTCAAGGAATGTCCATTTTGACCAATGTTGACAAGTTGGTCAAAAGTTGACCTATTGGGTCAATGGGTTGGTCATTGGGTCAAGGACTGACCATTTTGACCAAGTTGACTTTTTTGTCAGAGATTGGCTTATTGGGTCAATATTTGATCATTAGATCAAAAAATTTTTATTTTGAACAAAATTGAATTTTTTGTTAAAAGTTCACCTAATGGGTCAATGGAGTGATCATTGTGTCAGAAATAGACTATTTTGGTCAAAGTTGACTTTTTAGTCAAAATTGGACCTATTTAGAACTTTGAGGTGGTCATTAGGTCAAAATTGACAGTTTTTACCAAAATTGACTTTTTGGTCGAAGTTGACTATTAGATTGATGGAATGGTCATTTGTTCGAGGATTCACCCATTTTGGCCAGAAGTTGACTTTTCGGTGAAGTTGACTAATGGGTCATGGGTTGGTCTTTGGGTCAAGGATTGATAATTTTGACCAAAGTTGACATTTAGGTCAATAGTTGACCTTTTGGGTCAATAACTGGTCATTAGGTAAAAAATTAACTACTTTGACTAAAATTGACTTTTTGGTTAAAAGTTAATCTATTGGGTAGTGGGTTCGCCATTGGGTCTAGGATTCACCATTTTGACCAAAGTTGACCATTTGGTCAAAAGTTGACCTATTGCGTAAATGGGTTGGTCGTTGGGTCAAGGTTTTACCAGTATGACCAAAGTTAACTTTTTGGTCAAACCTTGACTTATTGGGACAATAATTGGTCATTATATCAAAAATTGACTATTTTGACCAAAATTGAATTTTCATTCAAAAGTTGACTTATTGGTTCAAGGAGTTGATCATTGAGTAATGAATTGACCATTTTGACCAAAGTTAACTTTTTTATCAAAACTTGACCAATTATGTCAATGGGTGGTCATTACATCAGAAATTGACCATTTAGACCAAAGTTGATTTTTTGGTAAAAGTTGAAATATTGGGTCAATAGGGCGGTCGTTATGATAAAAATTGTCTATTTTGACGAAAATTGACTTTTTAGTCAAAAGTTGACCAATTTTGTTAATCGGTTGGTCATTGGGTCAAGGTTTGACCATTTTTGACCAAAGTTAACTTTTTGATCAAAAGTTGACCGATTGGATCGATCGATTGGTCATTGGGTCAAGGATTCACCATTTTGACAAAAATTAGCTTTTTCGTCAGAGACTAACTTATTTGCTCAATAATTGGTCATTAAGTCAAAAATTGACTCTTTTTTACCAAAATTGAATTTTCACTCAAAAGTTGACCCATTTGGTCAATGGGGTGGTCATTGGGTCAGAAATTAATCATTTTGAAAAAGTTGTCTTTTTGGTAAAAAGTTGGCCTACTTCGGTCAATGGGTTGGTCATTGGGTCGAGGAAATGAACAATTTTAACCAAAGTTGACTTCTTGGTCGAAAAGTTGACCTATTGGGTCAATCAGTTTGTCATTGGGTCAAAGATTGATCATTTTGACCAAAGTTAATTTTTTGGTAAGAGATTGACTTATTGGGTCAATAATTGGTCATTAGGTAAAAAAATTACTATTTTGACCAAAGTAGATTTTCTGTTCAATAGTTGACGTATTGGGTCAATGGGTTGGTCAATAGGTCAAGGAATGATCATCTTAACGAAAGTTGACTTTTTGTTCTAAAGTTGACCTATTGGGACAATGGGTTGGTCATTGGATCAGAAATTGACCATTTTGACCAAAGTTGACTTTTTGGTCAAAAGTTGACCTATTGGGTCAATGGGGGCGGTCATTAGGTCAAAAATTAACTATTTTGACGAAAATTAACTTTTTGGTCAAAAGTTGACCTATTAGGTCTTTTGGTCGAGGATTAACCATTTTAACTAAAGTTGACTTTGTGGTCAAAAGTTGACCTATTGGGTCAATGGGTTAGTCATTAGGTCAAGGATTGACCATTTTGACCAAAGTTGACTTTTTGGTCCCAAATTGACTTATTAGGTCAATAATTAGTCATTAGGTCAAAAATTGAATATTATGACCAAAATATACTTTTTGGTCAAAAGTTGATCAATTGGGTCAATGAGTTGGTCATTTGGTCAACGATTGATCATTTGGACCAAAGTTGACTTTTTCGTAAAAAGTTGAACTATTAGGTCAACGGTTAGTCATCTGGTCAGGAATTAACTAATTTAACCAAAAGTTAACCTATTGGGTCAATGGGGTGGTCATTAGGTCAGAAATTGACAATTTTGACCAAATTTGACTTTTTGGTCAAAAGTTGACCTATTGGGTCAATGGGGTGGTCATTACGTCAAAAATTGACTATTTTGACCAAAATTGACTTTTTAGTCAAAAGTTGACCTACTAGGTCAATGGAGTGGTCATTGGATCAGGGATAGACCATTTGAACCAAAGTTGACTTATTGGTTAAAAGTTGACCTCTTGGGTCAATGGGTTTGTCATTGGGTCAAGATTGACCATTTTGACCAAATTTGACTTTTTGGTAAGAGATTAACATAGTGAATTAATAATTGGTCATTTAGTCAAAAATCGATTATTTTGGCAAAAATTGACTTTTAGGTCAATAGTTGAGCTATTGGGTCAATGAGTTTATGATTGGGTCAATGATTGACCATTTTGACCAAAGATTACTTTTTGGTCAAAAGTTGACCTATTGGTTCAATGGGTTGATCATGGGTTAAAAATTCACCATTTTTACCAAAGTTGACTTTTCGATCAATGATTGACTTATTGGGTCAATAATTGTTCATTAGGTCAAAAATTGACTATTTTGACAAAAATTGACTTTCTGGTCGAAAGTTGACCAATTGAGTCAATGGGTTGGTCATTGGGTTAAGGATTGACCATTTTGACCGAAGTTGACTTTTTGCTCAAAAGTTAATATATTGGGTCAATTGATTGGTCATTGGGCTAAGGATTAATCATTTTGACCAAAATTGACCATTTGGTCAGAGATTGACTTATTTGGTCAATTATTGGTCATTGGTAAAAAATTGACTATTTTTACCAAAATTGAATTTTTGGTCAAAAGTTGACCAATTGGTTCAATGGGGTGGTCATTGGGTCAGAAATTGATCATTTTGATAAAAGTTAACTTTTTGGAAAAAAGTTGATCTATTGGGTCAATGGGTTGGTCATTGGGTAAGAAATGGTCATGAGGTCAAAAATTGACAATTTTGACCTACATAGATTTTTTGTTCAAAAGTTGAACATTGGGTAAATGTGTTGGTCATTAGGTAAAGGATTGGCCATTTTGACCAAAGTTGATTTTTTGGTCAAATGTTGACCTATTGGGTCAATTTGGTGGTTATTCTGTCAAAAATTGACTATTTTAACCAAAATAAAACTTTTCGTCAAAAAATTGACCTATTTTGTTAATGGGTTGGTCATTGGATCAAGGTTTGACCATTTTGACCAAAGTTGACTTTTTGGTCAAAAGTTGATCGATTGGATCGATCGGTTGGTCATTGGGTCAAGGATTCACCATTTTGACCAAAATTGACTTTTTGGTCAGAGATTAATTTATTTGGTCAATAATTGGTCATTAGGTCAAAAATTGACTATTTTTACCAAATTTTAATTTTTGCTTAAAAGCTGACCCATTGGGTCAATGGGGTGATAATTGCGTCAGAAATTGATCTTTTTGAAAAAAGTTGACCTTTCGATAAAAAGTTGGCCTATCTGGTCAATGGATTGGTCATTGGGTCAGAAATTGACAATTTTAACTAAAGTTGACTTCTTGGTCAAAAGTTGACCTATTGGGTCAATGAATTTGTCATTGGGCCAAAGATTGACCATTTTGACTAAAGTTGACTTTTTGGTAAGAGATTGACTTATTGGGTCAATAATTGGTCATTAGGTAAAAATTTACTATTTTGACGAAAGTAACTTTTTTTGTTTAAAAGTTGACGTATTGGGTCAATTGGTATATCATTAGGTCAAGGATTGATCATTTTGACCAAAGTTAACTTTTTGGTCAAAAGTTGACCTATTGGGACAATAGGTTGTTGGTCATTGGAGCAGAAATTGGCCATCTTGACCAAAGTTAACTTTTTGGTTGAAAGTTGACATGTTGGGTCAATAGGGTGGTTGTTAGATTAAAAATTAACTATTTTGACAAAAATTATCTTTTTGGTCAAAAGTTGACCTATTGGGTCATTGGGTAAAGGATTGACCATTTTAATTAAAATTGACTTTTTGGTCAAAAGTTGACCTATAGGGTCAAAGGGTTGGTCATTGGGTCAAGGATTGACCTTTTTGACCAAAGTTGACTTTTTTGTTAGAGATTGACTTATTGGGTCAATAATTGGTCATTAGGTCAAAAATTGGCTTTATGACCAAAATTGACTTTTTGGTCAAAACTTGAGCTATTGGGTCAATAGGTTGGACGTTGGGTCAACGATTGATCATTTTGACCGAAGTTGACTTTTTCACAAAAAGTTGAACTATTAGGTTAGTGGTTCGTCATTTGGTCAGAAATTGACTATTTTAATGAAAGTTAACTAATAGGGTCAATGAGGTAGTCATTAGGTCAAGGATTGACCATTTTTTTACCAAAGTTTATTTTTTTGGTCAAAAGTTGACCTATTGGGACAATGAGTTGGTCATTGGATCAAAAATTAACCATTTTAATCAAAATTGACTTTTTGATCAAAAGTAGACCAATTGGGGCAATGGAGGTTGTCATTAGGTCAAAAATTAACTATTTTGGTGAAAATTGACTTTTTGGTTAAAAGTTGTCCTATAGGGATCATTGGGACAATGATTGACAGTTTTAACCGAAGTTGACTTTTTAGTCAAAAGTTGACCTATTGGGTAAATGGGTTGGTCATTTGGTCAAGGATTGACCGTTTTGACCAATGTTGACTTTTTGGTCAGAGATTGACTTATTGGGTCAATAATAGTTCATTAGGTGAAAAATTGATTATTATGACCAAAATTGACTTTTTGGTCAAAAGTTGACCTATTGGGTCAATGGATTGGTCATTGGGTCAACGATTGATCATTTTAACCAAAGTTGACTTTTGGTCGAAAGTTGACCTATTGGGTCAATGGGTTTGTCATTGGGTCAAAGATTGACCATTTTAAACAAAGTTGACTTTTTAGAAAGAGATTTACTTTTTGGGTCAATATTGTTCATGTGGTCAAAAATTGATTATTTTGACCAAAATTGACTTTTAGGTCAAAAGTTGACCTATTGGGTCAATAAGTTTGTCATTGAGTTAAGGATTGACCATTTTTACCAAAGTTGACTTTTTGGTCAAAAGATGACCTATTGGGTCAATGAGTTAGTCATTAGGTCAAGTATTGACCATTTTAACCAAAGTTTACTTTTTGGTTAGAGAATAACTTAACAGGTCAGTAACTGTTATGTCAAAAATTTAATTATTTTGACCAAAATTGAATTTTTGGTCAGAGATTAATTTATTTGGTCAATAATTGGTCATTAGGTCAAAATTTGACTATTTTGTACCAAATTTTAATTTTTACTGAAAAGCTGACCCATTGGGTAAATGGGGTGGTCATTGCGTCAGAAATTGATCATTTTGAAAAAGTTGACCTTTCGATAAAAAGTTGGCCTTTCGGATCAATGGGTTAGTCATTGGGTCAAAAATTGATAATTTTAACTAAAGTTGACTTCTTGGTCAAAAGTTGACCTATTGGGTCAATGAATTTGTCATTGGGTCAAAGATTGACCATTTTGACCAAAGTTGACTTTTTGGTAAGAGATTGATTTATTGGGTCAATAATTGGTCATTAGGTAAAAATTTACAATTTTGACGAAAGTAGCTTTTTTTGTTCAAAAGTTGACGTATTGGGTCAATTAGTATATCATTAGGTCAAGGATTGATCATTTTGACCAAAGTTGACTTTTTGGTCAAAAGTTGACCTATTGGGACCATAGGTTGTTGGTCATTGGAATAGAAATTGACCATCTTGACCAAAGTTAACTTTTTGATCGAAAGTTGACATGTTGGGTCAATAGGGTGGTTGTTAGATCAAAAATTAATTATTTTGACAAAAATTATCTTTTTGGTCAAAAGTTGACCAATTGGGTCATTGGGTATAGGGTCAATGGGTTGGTCATTTTGTCACGGATTGACCTTTTTGACCAAAGTTGACTTTTTTGCTAAAGATTGACTTATTGGGTCAATAATTGGTCTTTAGGTCAAAAATTAGCTTTATGACCAAAATTGACTTTTTGGTCAAAACTTGACCTATTGGGTCAATAGGTTGGACGTTGGATCAACGATTGATCATTTTTACCGAAGTTGACTTTTTCAGAAAAAGTTGAACTATTAGGATAATGGTTGGTCAGCTGGTCAGAAATTGACTATTTTAATGAAAGTTAACTAATTGGGTCAATGGGGTAGTCATTAGGTCAAGGATTGACCATTTTTTACCAATGTTTATTTTTTGGTCAAAAGTTGACCTATTGGGACAATGGGTTGTTCTTTGGATCAAAAATTAACCATTTTAATCAAAATTGACTTTTTGATCAAAAGTAGACCTATTGGGGCAATGGAGGTGGTCATTGGGTCAAAAATTAACTATTTTAGTGAAAATTAACTTTTTGGTTAAAAGTTGACCTATAGGGATCATTGGGACAATGATTGACAATTTTAACCGAAGTCGACTTTTTAGTCAAAAGTTGACCTATTGAGTAAATGGGTTGGTCATTTGGTCAAGGATTGACCATTTTGACCAATGTTGACTTTTTGGTCCGAGATTGACTTATTCGGTCAATAATAGGTCATTAGGTGAAAAATTGTTTATTATGACCAAAATTGACTTTTTGGTCAAAAGTTGACCTATTGGGTCAATGGATTGGTCCTTGGGTCCACAATTGATCATTTTAACCAAAGTTGACTTTTTGGTCGAAAGTTGACCTATTGGGTCAATGGGTTTGTCATTGGGTCAAAGATTAACCATTTTAAACAAAGTTTACTTTTTGGAAAGAGATTTACTTATTGGGTCAATATTTTTCATGTGGTCAAAAATTAACTATTTTGACCAAAATTGACTTTTAGGTCAAAAGTTGACCTATTGGGTCAATAAGTTTGTCATTGGGTTAAGGATTGACCATTTTAACCAAAGTTGACTTTTTGGTCAAAGGTTGACCTATTGGGTCAATGAGTTGGTCATTAGGTCAAGTATTGACCATTTTAACCAAAGTTTACTTTTTGGTCAGAGAATAACTTAATGGGTCAATAACCATTATGTCAAAAATTTAATTATTTTGACCAAAATTGAATTTTTGATCAAAAGCTGACATATTGGGTCAACGGGTTTGTCCTTAGGTCAAAAATTGACCATTTTGACCAATATTGACTTTTTGGTCAAAAGTTGACCATTGGGTCAATGGGGTGGTCATTAGGTCAAAACTTGACTAAAATGACCAAAATTAAGTTTTTTCTCAAAAGTTGACCTATTGGGTCAATGGGTTTGTCATTGGGTCAAGATTTGACAATTTTGACCAAAGTTGACTTTTTAGTCAAAAGTTGGCCTATTGGGTCAATGGGTTTGTCATTGGGTCAAGGATTGACCATTTTTACTAAAATTAACCTTTTCATCAGAGATTAACTTATCGGGTCAATAAATGGTCATTAAGTCAAAAATTAACTATTTTGACCAAAATTGACTTTTTAGTCAAAAGTTGACTTATCGGGTCAATGGGTTGCTTATTGGGTCAAGGATTAATCATTTTGACCAAAATTGACTTTCTGGTCAAAAGTTAACTTAATGGGTAAATGAGTTGGTCATTGGGTCAAGAATAGACCATTTTGACAAAAGTTGACCTTTTGCTCAGAAATTGATTTATCAGGTCAATAATTGGTCATTAGGTAAAAAATTTGCTAATTTGACCAAAATTAACATTTTGGTCAAAAGTTGACCTACTGGGTCAATGAGTGAGTCATTGGGTCAAGGATTGATAATTTTGACTAAGTTGAATTTTTGGTCAAAAATTGGCCTATTGGGTCAAAGGGTTAGTCGTTGGATTAGAAATTGATCATATTAACCAAAGTTGAACTATAGGTTTAATGAGGTTGTCATTTAGTCAAAAATTGACTATTTTGATTGAAATTTACTTTTCGGTCAAAAGTTGACCTATTGGGTCAATGGTTTGGTAATTTAATCAAGGATTGACCATTTTGACCAATGTTAACTTTTTGGTCAAAAGTTGACCTTTTGGGTCAATGGGTTGGTCATGGGTTAAGGATTAACTATTTTGACCAAAGTTAACTTTTTGGTTAGAGATTTACTTATTTGGTCAATAATTGTTCATTAAGTCAAAAATAGACTATTTTGACCAAAATTGACTTTTTGATCAAAAGTTGACCAACTAGGTCAAAGGGTTGGTCATTGGGTCAAGGATTGACCATTTTGATCGAATTTTACTTTTTGGTCAAAAGTTGGTCATTAGGTCAAGGATTGACCATTTTGACCAAAATTGACTTTCTCGTCAAAGATTGACTTATTTGGTCAATAATTGGTCATTAGGTCGAAAATTGACAATTTTTACCAAAATTGACTTTTTTATCAAAAGTTAACCTATTGGGTCAAAGGGTTGGTCATTGGGTCAAGGATTGACCATTTTGACCAAAGTTGACTTTTGATTCAGAGATTGCCTTATTGGGTCAATAATTGGCCAATAGGTCAAAAATTAACTATTTTGACCGAAATTCAATTTTTAGTCAAAAGTTGACCCATTTGGTCAATCGGGTCATCATAAGGTTAGAAATTGACCATTTAACCAAGATTGACTTTTTAGTCAAAAGTTGACCTATTGGGTCAAAGGGTTGGTCATTGGTTTAAGGATTGACCATTTTGACCAAAGTTGACTTTTTGTCAGAGATTGACTTATTGGGTCAATAATTGGTCATTATGTCAAAAATTGACAATTTTGACCAAAATTAAATTTTTGTTTAAAACTTGACCTATTGAGTCAATGAGTTGGTCATTGGGTAAAGAATTGACCATTTTGACCAAAGTTGACTTTTTGGTCAAAAGTTGACCTATTGGGTCAATGGGTTGATTATTGGATTAAGGATTGACCATTATGACCAAAGTTGACTTTTTGGTCAAAAGTTGACCTATTGGGTCATTGTGTTGGTCATGGGTCAAGGATTGACCATTTTAAACAAGTTGACTTTTTGGTCAGAGGTTGACTTATTAGGTCAATAATTGGTCATTAGGTTAAAAACTGACTATTTTGACCAAAATTGACTTTTTGGTCAAAAGTTGATCTATTAAATCAATGGGTTGGTCATTGGGTCAAAAATTGACCATCTTAACCAAAGTTGACTTTTGCGTCAAAAGTTGACTATTGGGTCAATGGGGTGGTCATTAGTTCAAAAAGTGACTATTATGACCAAAATTGCTTTTTGTTCAAAAGTTGACCTATTGGGTCAATGGGTTGGTCATTGAGTCAAGGATTGACCATTTTTACCAAAGTTGATTTTTTGTTCAAAAGTTGACTTATTGGGTCAATTGGTCGGTCATTGGGTCAAGGATTGAATTTTTTACCATGGTTAACATTTTAGTTAGAGATTGACTTATTGGTTCAATAATTGGTCATTAGGTAAAAAACTGACTATTTTGACCAAAATTGACTTTTTGGTCAAAAGTTGACCTACTTGGTCAATAAGTTAGTCATTGCATTAAAAATTAACCATTTTAATTAAAGTGAACTTTTTGGTCAAATGATGACATATTGGGTCGTTGAGTTGGTCATTGGGTCAGAATATGACCATTGTAGCCAAAGTTTACTTTTTGATCAAAAGTTGACATATTATGTCAAAGGAGTGGTCATTAGGTTAAAAATTGACTATATGGAACAAAATTGACTTTTGGTCAAAAGTTGACCTATTGGGTCACTAAATTGGTCATTAGTTCAAGGATTGACCAATTTTTATCAAAGTTTATTTTTTGGTCAATAGTTGGCCTATTGGGTCATTGGGTTGGTCATTGGATTAAGGATTGACCATTTTTACCAAAGTTAACTTTTTGGTCAAAAGTGACTTATTGGGTCGATGGGTTGGTCATGGGTTAAGGTTTGACCATTTTGAACAAGTTGACTTTTTGTTCAGAGGTTGACTTATTGGGACAATAATTGGTTATTAGGTCAAAAATTTACTATTTTGACCTAAATTGCCTTTGTGGTCAAAAGTTGATCTATTGGGTCAAGGATTGACCATTTTGACCGAAGTTGACCTATTGGGTCAATGGGTTGGTCATTGGGTAAAAAATTGACCATGTTAACTAAAGTTGACTTTTGGGTCAAAAGTTGACCTATTGGGTCAAGGGGTTGGTTACTGGGCTAAGGATTGACTATTTTGACCAAAGTTGATTTTTGTTCAAAAGTAGACCTATTGGGTAAATGGGTCGGTCATGGGTCATGGTTTGACCATTTTCACGAAAGTTGACTTTTTAGTCAAAAGTTAACCTGATAGGTCAATGGGTTTGTCATTGGGTCAAAAATTGAAGATTTTGACCAAAGTTGATTTTTTGGTTAAAAGTTGAAATATTGGGTCAATTAGGTGGTCATTAGGTTAAACATAAACTATTTTGACCCAAATTGACTTTTTGGTCAGTTGTTGACCTATTGGGTCAATGGGTTGGTTATTGGGTCATGAATTGACCAAAGTTAACTTTTTGGTTAAAAGTTGACCTATTGGATAAATGGGTTGGTCATTGGGTTAAGGATTGACCATTTTCGCCAAAGTTGACTTATTGGGCCAAGGGACTGATCATTGGGTCAATGATTGATGATTTTGGCCAGAGTTGACTTTTTTGTCAAAAGTCAACCTTTTGAGTCAATGGGTTGGTCATTGGGTCAAGGATTGACTATTTTGACCAAAGTTCTCTTTTTGGTGAGAGATTGAGTTATTGGGTCAACAATTAGTCATTTAGTTAAAAATTAACTATTTTGACAAAATTAGACTTTTTGGTCAAAAGTTGACTTATTGGGTCAATGGGTTAAGGGTTGACCATTTTGAACAAAGTTGACTTTTTGTTTAAAAGTTAACTTGTTGGGTTAATGGTTAGTCATTCGGTCAAGGATTAAACATTTTGACCAAAGTTGACTTTTTGGCCAGAGATGGACTTATTGGGTTCATAATGGTCATTAGGTTAAAAATTGACTATTTTAACCTAAATTGACATTTTTGTCCAAACTTGACCTATTAGGTTAATGGGTTGGCCATTGGGTCATGAAATGACCATTTTGACCAATGTTGACTTTTTGATTAAAAATTGACCTATTTGGTCAATGGGTCAAGGATTGACCATTTTGACCAAAGTTGACTTTTTCGCCAGTGATTGATTTATTGGATCAATGGGGTGGTCATTAGGTCAAAAATTGACTATTTTGACCAAAATTGAGTTTTTGGTCAAAAAGTTGACCTTTTAGGTCATTAACTCGAAGATTAACAATTTGGACAAAATTTGGCTTTTTAATCAAATATTGACTTATTGAATCAATAATACATCATTAAGTAAAAAATTGATTATTTTGACCTAAATTAAATTTTCTATCACAAGTTGACCCATTGGGTCAATGGGGTGGTCATTAGGTCAGAAATTGACCATTTTGACCAAAGTAGACTATTTGGTCAAAAGCTGACATATTGGGTCAGTGGAGTGGTAATTATGTCAAAAATTGACTATTTTGACCAAAATTGACTTCTTAGTCAAAAGTTGACCTATTGGACCAATGGGTTGATCATTAGGTCAATGATTGACCATTTTAGCCAAAGTTGACTTTTTTGTCAGAGATTCACTTATTGGGTCAATGGGTTTGTCATGGGTCAAGGATTGACCATTTTGAACAAGTTAACTTTTTGGTCAGAGTTAGACTTATTGTGTCAATAATTGGTCATTAGGTTAAAAACTGACTATTCGACCGAAATTGACTTTTTGGTCGAAAGTTGACTTATTAGTTCGATGGATTGGTCATTGAGTCGAAAATTGATCATCTTAACCAAAGTTGACCTTTGGTCAAAAGTTGGCCTATTGGGTCAATGGGGTGGTCATTAGTTCAAAAAGTGACTATTATGACCAAAATTACTTTTTGGTTTAATATTGACCTATTGGGTCAATGGGTTGGTCATTGGGTCAAGGATTGACCATTTTTACCAAAGTTAATTTTTTGTTCAAAAGTTGACTTATTGGGTCAATGGGTCGGTCATTGGGTCAAGGATTGACATTTTTTACCATAGTTAACTTTTTAGTTAGAGATTGACTTATTGGTTCAATAATTGGTTATTAGATAAAAAATTGACTATTTTGACCTAAATTGAGTTTTTGGTCAAAAATTGACCTAATGTGTCAATAAGTTAGTCATTGCATCAACGATTGACCATTTTAACTAAAGTAAACTTTTTGGTCAAAAGATGACCTATTGGGTCGTTGAGTTGGTCATTGGGTCAGAATATGACCATCTTAACCAAAGTTTATTTTATGGTCAAAAGTTGACCTATTATGTCAATGCGGTGGACATTAGGTTAAAAATTGACTATATCGACCAAAATTGACTTTTGGTTAAAAGTTGACCTATTGGGTCACTGAATTGGTCATTGGGTCATTGGGTTGTCATTGGATTAAGAATTGACCATTTTGACCAAAGTTGACTTTTTGATCAAAAGTGACCTATTGGGTCAATGGATTGGTCATGGGTAAAGGATTGACCAATTTGAACAAGTTGACTTTTTGTTCAGAGGTTGACTTATTGGGTCAATAATTGGTCATTAGGTCAAAAATTCTTATTTTGGCCAAAATTGACTTTTTGGTCAAAATTTGACCTATTGGGTCGATGAGTACAGTCCATTGGGTCAAGGATTGACCATTTTGAGTGAAGTTGACCTACTAGGTCGATGGGTTGGTCATTGGGTCGAAATTGACCATTTTAACAAAAGTTGACTTTTGGGTCGAAAGTTGACTGTATAGATTCGAGGGTTGGTCATCTGGGTTAAGGATTGACCATTTTAACCAAAGTTGATTTTTGTTCAAAAGTAAACCTATAGGGTAAATGGGTCGGTCATGGGTCAAGGATTGACTATTTTCACCAAAGTTGACTTTTTGGGCAAAAGTTAATCTGATAAGTCAATGGGTTTGTCATTGGGTAAAAAATTGAACATTTTGACCAAAGTTGATTTTTTGGTTAAAAGTTGACCTATTGGGTTAATTGGGTGGTCATTAGGTTAAAAATAGACTATTTTGACCCGAATTGACTTTTGGTCGAGGTTGACTATTGGGTCGATGGGTTGGTCATTGGGTCGTGAGATTGACCGAAGTTAACTTTTGGCGAAAGTTGACCTGATTGAGTAAATGGGTTTGTCATTGGGTTAAGGATTGACCATTTTCGCCAAAGTTGACTTATTGGGTAAAGGGACTGATCATTGGGTCAATGATTTATCATTTTGGCCAAAGTTGACTTTTTAGTCAAAAGTCAACCTTTTGAGTCAATGGGTTGGTCATTGGGTCAAGGATTGACTATTTTGACCAAAATTGTCTTTTTGGTGAGAGATTGAGTTATTGGGTTAACAATTAGTCACTTAGTCAAAAATTAACTATTTTGACAAAAATAGTCTTTTTGGTCAAAAGTTGACTTATTGGGTCAATGGGTTAAGGGTTGACCATTTTGAACAAAGTTGACTTTTTATTTCAAAGTTAACCTCTTGGGTTAATGTGTTAGTCATTCGGTCAAGGATTAAACATTTTGACCAAAGTTGACTTTTTAGCTAGAGATGGAGTTATTGGGTTCATAATGGTCATTTGGTCAAAAATTGACTATTTTAACCTTAATTGACTTTTTGGTCCAAAGTTGACCTATTGAATTAATGGGTTGGCCATTGGGTCACGAATTGACCATTTTGACCAATGTTGATTTTTTCATCAAAAGTTGACGTATTGGGTCAATGGGTTGGTCATTGGGTAAAGGATTGACCATTTTGACCAAAGTTGACTTTTTCTCTAGTGATTGATTTATTGGGTCAATGGGGTGGTCATTAGGTTAAAAATTAACTATTTTGACCAAAGTTGACTTTCTCGTCAAAAAGATGACCTTATGGGTCATTAACTCAAGGCTTGACAATTTGGATAAAACTTGACTTTTTGGTCAAATATTGACTTATTGAATCAATAATACATCATTTAAGAAAAAATTTGATTATTTTGACCAAAATTAAATTTTCTGTCACAAGTTGACCCATTAGGTCAATGAGGTGGTCATCAGGTCAGAAATTGACCATTTTGACCAAAGTTGACTATTTGGTCAAAAGCTGACCTATTGGGTCAGTGGGGTAGTCATTATGTCAGAAATTGACTATTTTGACGAACATTGACTTTTTGGTCAAAAGTTGACGTATTGGGTCAATGGGTTGGTCATTGGTTCAAGGATTGACCATTTTGTCCAAAATTGACTTTTTGGTCAAAAGTTGACCTATTGGGTAAATGGGTTGGTCATGGGTTAAGGATTGACCATTTTGAATAAGTTAACTTTTTGGTCAGAGTTTGACTTATTGGGTCACTAATTGGTCATTAGGTTAATAACTGACTATTTTGACCAAAATTAACTTTTTGGTCAAAAGTTGACATATTAGTTCAATGGATTTATCATTAGGTCAAAAATTGACCATCTTAACTAAGATTGACTTTTGCATCAAAAGTTGACCTATTGGGTCAATGGGGTGGTCATTAGTTCAAAAAGTGACAATTATGACCAAAATTGCTTTTTGGTCAAAAGTTGACCTATTGGGTCAATGGGTTGGTCATTGGGTCAAGGATTGACCATTTTTACCAAACTTGATTTTTTGTTCAAAAGTTGACTTATTGGGTCAATGGGTCGGTCATTGGGACACGGATTGACTTTTTTTACGATGGTTGTCTTTTTAGTTAGAGATTGACTTATTGGTCCTTAGGTAAAAAATTGACTATTTTGACCAAAATTGACTTTTTAGTCAAAAGTTGACCTACTTGGTTAATAAGTTAGTCATTTAATCAATGATTGACCATTTTAATTAAAGTAAACTTTTTGGTCAAATGATGACCTATTGGGTCGTTGAGTTGGTCATTAGGTCAGAATATGACCATCGTAGCCAAAGCTTACTTTTTGGTCAAAAGTTGACATATTATGTCAAAGGGGCGGTCATTAGGTTAAAAATTGACTATATGGAACAAAATTGACTTTTGGTCAAAAGTTAACCTATTAGGACAATGGGTTGTTCTTTGGATCAGAAATTAACCATTTTAATCAAAATTGACTTTTTGATCAAAAGTAGACCTATTGGGGCAATGGAGGTGGTCATTAGGTCAAAAATTAACTATTTTGGCGAAAATTGACTTTTTGCTTAAAAGTTGACCTATAGGGATCATTGGGACAGTGATTGACAATTTTAACCGAAGTTGACTTTTTAGTCAAAAGTTGACCTATTCGATAAATGGGTTGGTCATTTTGTCAAGGTTTGAACATTTTGACCAATGTTGACTTTTGGGTCCGAGATTGACTTATTGGGTCAATAATAGGTCATTAGGTGAAAAATTGATTATTATGACCAAAATTGACTTTTTGGTCAAAAGTTGACCTATTGGGTCAATGGATTGGTCCTTGGGTCAACGATTGATCATTTTAACCAAAGTTGACTTTTGGTCGAAAGTTGACTGTATGGATTGATGGGTTTGTCATTGGGTCGAAGATTGACCATTTTAAACAAAGTTGACTTTTTGGAAAGAGATTTACTTATTGGGTCAATATTGTTCATGTGGTCAAAAATTAACTATTTTGACCAAAATTGACTTTTAGGACAAAAGTTGACCTATTGGGTCAATAAGTTTGTCATTGTGTTAAGGATTGACCATTTTAACCAAAGTTGACTTTTTGGTCAAAGGTTGACCTATTGGGTCAATGAGTTAGTCATTAGGTCAAGTATTGAGCATTTTAACTAAAGTTTACTTCTTGGTCAGAGAATAACTTAATGGGTCAATAACCGTTATGTCAAAAATTTAATTATTTTGACCAAAATTGAATTTTTGATCAAAAGCTGACATATTGGGTCAATGGGTTTGTCCTTAGGTCAAAAATTGACCATTTTGACCAATATTAACTTTTTGGTCAAAAGTTGATTATTGGGTCAATGGGGTGGTCATTAGGTCAAAACTTGACTAAATTGACCAAAATTAAATTTTTTCTCAAAAGTTGACCTATTGGGTCAATGGGTTGGTCATTGGGTCAAGATTTGACAATTTTGACCAAAGTTGACTTTTTAGTCAAAAGTTGGCCTATTGGGTCAATGGGTTGGTCATTGGGTCAAGGATTAACCATTTTTACTAAAATTGACCTTTTGATCAGAGATTAACTTTTCGGGTCAATAAATGGTCATTAAGTCAAAAATTAACTATTTTGACCAAAATTGACTTTTTAGTCAAAAGTTAACTTATCGGGTTAATGGGTTGGTTATTGGGTCAAGGATTAATCATTTTGACCAAAATTGACTTTCTGGTCAAAAGTTAACTTAATGGGTAAATGGGTTGGTCATTGGGTCAAGAATAGACCATTTTGACAAAAGTTGACCTTTTGCTCAGAGATTGATTTATCGGGTCAATAATTGGTCATTAGGTAAAAAATTTACTAATTTGACCAAAATTAACATTTGGTCAAAAGTTGACCTACTGGGTCAATGAGTGGGTCATTGGGTCAAGGATTGATAATTTTGACTAAAGTTGAATTTTTGGTCAAAAATTTGCCTATTGGGTCAATGAGTTAGTCGTTGGATTAGAAATTGATCATATTAACCAAAGTTGAACTATAGGTTTAATGAGGTTGTCATTTGGTAAAAAATTGACTATTTTGACTAAAATTTACTTTTCGGTCAAAAGTTGAACTATTGGGTCAATGGTTTGGTCATTTAATCAAGGATTGACCATTTTGACCAATGTTAACTTTTTGGTCAATAGTTGACCTTTTGGGTCAATGGGTTAAGGATAAACTATTTTGACCAAAGTTGACTTTTTGGTTAGAGATTTACTTATTTGGTCAATAATTGTTCATTAGGTCAAAAATAGACTATTTGACCAAAATTGACTTGTCGATCAAAAGTTGACCAACTAGGTCAAAGGATTGGTCATTGGGTCAAGGATTGACCATTTTAATCGAATTTGACTTTTTTCGTCAAAAGTTGGTCATTGGGTCAAGGATTGACCACTTTGACCAAAATTGACTTTCTGGTCAAAGATTGACTTATTTGGTCAATAATTGGTCATTAGGTCGAAAATTGACTATTTTTACCAAAATTGACTTTTTGATCAAAAGTTGACCTATTGGGTCAAAGGGTTGGTCATTGGGTCAAGAATTGACCATTTTGACCAAAGTTGACTTTTGATTCAGAGATTGCTTTATTGGGTCAATAATTGGCCAATAGGTCAAAAATTAACTATTTTGACCAAAATTTAATTTTTAGTCAAAAGTTAACCCATTTGGTCAATCGGGTCATCATAAGGTCAGAAATTGACCATTTAACCAAGGTTGACTTTTTAGTCAAAAGTTGACCTATTGGGTCAATGGGTTGGTCATTGGTTTAAGGATTGACCTTTTTGACCAAAGTTGACTTTTTATCAGAGATTGACTTATTGGGTCAATAATTGTCATTATGTCAAAAATTAACAATTTTGAACAAAATTAATTTTTTTTTTAAAACTTGACCTATTGAGTCAATGAGTTGGTCAATGGGTCAAGAATTGACCATTTTGACCAAAGTTGACATTTTGGTCAAAAGTTGACCTATTGGGTCAATGGGTTGATCATTGGATTAAGAATTGACCATTATGACCAAAGTTGACTTTTTTGTCAAAAGTTGACTTATTGGGTCAATGGGTTGGTCATGGGTCAAGGATTGACCATTTTGAACAAGTTGACTTTTTGGTCAGAGTTTGACTTATTAGGTCAATAATTGGTCATTAGGTTAAAAACTGATTATTTTGACAAAAATTGACTTTTTGGTCAAAAGTTGATCTATTAGTTCAATGGGTTGGTCATTGGGTCAAAAATTGACCATTTTAACCAAAGTTGACTTTTGCGTCAAAAATTGACCTATTGGGTCAATGGGGTGGTCATTAGTTCAAAAAGTGACCATTATGACAAAAATTGCTTTTTGGTCAAAAGTTGACCTATTGGGTCAATGGGTTGGTCATTGAGTCAATGATTGACCATTTTTACCAAACTTGATTTTTTGTTCTAAAGTTTACTTATTGGGTCAATGGGTCGGTCATTGGGTCAAGGATTGAATTTTTTTACCATGGTTGAATTTTTAGCTAGAGATTGACTTATTGGTTCAATAATTGGTCATTAAGTAAAAAACTGACTATTTTGACAAAAATTATCTTTTTAGTCAAAAGTTGACCTACTTGGTCAATAAGTTAGTCATTGCATCAACGATTGACCATTTTAATTAAAATAAACTTTTTGGTCAAATGATGACCTATTGGGTTGTTGAGTTGGTCATTAGGTCAGAATATGACCATCGTAGCCAAAGTTTAGTTTTTTGGTCAAAAGTTGACATAATATGTCAAAGGGGTGGTCATTAGGTTAAAAATTGACTATATGGAACAAAATTGACTTTTGGTCAAAAGTTGACCTATTGGGTCACTAAATGGTCATTGGGTCAAGGATTGACCAATTTTTACCAAAGTTTATTTTTTGGTCAATAGTTAGCCTATTGGGTCATTGGGTTGGTCATTGGATTAAGGATTGACCATTTTTACCAAAGTTGACTTTTTGGTCAAAAGTGACCTATTGGGTCAATGGGTTGGTCATGGGTCAAGGTTTGACCATTTTGAACAAGTTGACTTTTTGTTTAGAGGTTGACTTAGTGGTACAATAATTGGTTATTAGGTCAAAAATTTACTATTTTGACATAAATTGACTTTGTGGTCAAAAGTTGACCTATTGGGTCAATGGGTTGGTCACAAGGTCAAGGATTGACCATTTTGACCGAAGTTGACCTATCGGGTCAGTGGGTTAGTCATTGGGTCAAAAATTGACCATGTTAACTAAATTGACTTTTTGGTTAAAAGTTGACCTATTGGGCCAAGGGATTGGTTACTGGGCTAAGGATTGACCATTTTGACCAAAGTTGATTTTTTGGTTAAAAGTTGAACTATTGGGTCAATTAGGTGGTCATTAGGTTAAACATAGACTATTTTGACACAAATTGACTTTTTGGTCAGAAGTTGACCTATTGGGTCAATGGGTTGGTCATTGCGTCATGAATTGACCAAAGTTAACTTTTGGTCAAAAGTTGACCTATTGGGTAAATGGGTTGGTCATTGGGTTAAGATTGACCATTTTCGCCAAAGTTGACTTATTGGGCCAAGGGACTGATCATTGGGTCAATGATTGATGATTTTGGCCAGAGTTGACTTTTTGGTCAAAAGTCAACCTTTTAAGTCAATAGGTTGGTCATTGGGTCAAGGATTGACTATTTTGACCAAAGTTGACTTTTTGGTGAGAGATTGAGTTATTGTGTCAGCAATTGGTCATTTAGTCAAAAATTAACTATTTTGACAAAAATAGACTTTTTGATCAGAAATTGACATATTGGGTCATTGGGTCAAGGGTTGACCATTTTGACAAAAGTTGACTTTTTGTTTAAAAGTTAACCTGTTGGGTTTATGGGTTGGTCATTCGGTCAAGGATTAACCATTTTGACCAAAGTTCACTTTTTGGCCAAAGATGGACTTATTGGGTTCATAATGGTCATTAGGTGAAAAATTGATTATTTTAACCTAAATTGACATTTTTGTCTAAAATTGACCTATTAGGTTAATGGGTTGGCCATTGGGTCACGAATTGACCATTTTGACCAATGTTGACTTTTTGATTAAAAATTGACCTATTTGGTCAATGGGTTGGTCATTGGGTCAAGGATTGACCATTTTGACCAAAGTTGACTTTTTTCGCCAGTGATTGATTTATTGGGTCAATGGGGTAGTCATTAGGTCAAAAATTTACTATTTTGACCAAAATTGAGTTTTTGGACAAAAAGTTGACCTTTTGGGTCATTAACTCAAAGATTAACAATTTGGACAAAATTTTACTTTTTGGTCAAATATTGACTTATTGAATCAATAATACATCATTAAGTAAAAAAATTGATTATTTTGACCAAAATAAATTTTCTGTCACAAGTTGACCAACTGGGTCAATGGGGTGGTCATTAGGTCAGAAATTGACCATTTTGACCAAAGTTAACTGTTTAGTCAAAAGCTGACCTATTTGGTCAGTGGGGTGGTAATTATGTCAAAAATTGACTATTTTGACCAAAATGGACTTCTTAGTCAAAAGTGGACCTATTGGGCCAATGGGTTGATCATTGGGTCAATGATTGAACATTTTAGCCAAAGTTAACTTTTTTGTCAGAGATTCACTTATTGGGTCAATGGGTTTGTCATGGGTCAAGGATTGACCATTTTGAACAAGTTAACTTTTTTGTCAGAGTTTGACTTATTGTGTCAATAATTGGTCATTAGGTTAAAAACTGACTATTTTGACCAAAATTGACTTTTTGGTCAAAAGTTGACCTATTAGTTCAATGGATTGGTCATTGGGTCAAAAATTGTCCATCTTAACCAAAGTTGACCTTTGCGTCAAAAGTTGACCTATTGGGTCAATGGGGTGGTCATTAGTTCAAAAAGTGACTATTATGGCCAAAATTACTTTTTGGTTTAATATTGACCTATTGGGTCAATGGGTTGGTCATTGGGTCAAGGATTGACCGTTTTTACCAAAGTTGATTTTTTGTTCAAAAGTTGACTTAATGGGTCAATGGTTCGGTCATTGGGTCAAGGATTGACATTTTTTACCATAGTTAACTTTTTAGTTAGAGATTGACTTATTGGTTCAATAATTGGTTATTAGATAAAAAATTGACTATTTTGACCAAAATTGAGTTTTTGGTCAAAAATTGACTTACTGGCTCAATAAGTTAGTCATTGCATCAACGATTGACCATTTTAACTAAAGTAAACTTTTTGGTCAAAAGATGACCTATTGGGTCGTTGAGTTGGTCATCGGGTCATAATATGACCATCTTAACCAAAGTTTATTTTATGGTCAAAAGTTGACCTACTATGTCAATGCGGTGGTCATTAGGTTATAAATTGACTATATCGACCAAAATTGACTTTTGGTTAAAAGTTGACCTATTGGGTCACTGAATTGGTCATTGGGTCAAGGATTGACCATTTTTTACCAAAGTTTATTTTTTGGTCAATAAGTGACCTATTGGGTCATTGGGTTGGTCATTGGATTAAGAATTGGTCATTTTGACCAAAGTTGATTTTTTGGTCAAAAGTGACCTATTGGGTCAATGGATTGGTCATGGGTCAAGGATTGACCATTTTAAACTAGTTGACTTTTTGTTCAGAGGTTGACTTATTGGGTCAATAATTGGTCATTAGGTCAAAAATTTACTATTTTGGCAAAAATTGACTTTTTGGTCAAAATTGGGCCTATTGGGTCAATGGGCTGGTCACTGGGTCAAGGATTGACCATTTTGACCGAAGTTGACCTACTAGGTCAATGGGTTGGTCATTGGGTCAGAAATTGACCATTTTAACAAAAGTTGACTTTTGGGTCAAAAGTTGACCTATAGGGTCAAGGGGTTGGTCACTGGGTTAAGGATTAACCATTTTAACCAAAGTTGATTTTTGTTCAAAAGTAGACCTATTGGGTAAATGGGTCGGTCATGGGTCAAGGATTGACCATTTTCACCATAGTTGACTTTTTGGGCAAAAGTTAATCTGATAGGTCAATGTGTTTGTCATTGGATCAAAAATTGAACATTTTGACCAAAGTTGATTTTTTGGTCAAAAGTTGACCTATTGGGTTAATTGGGTGGTCATTAGGTTAAAAATAGACTATTTTGACCCAAATTGACTTTTGGTCAGAGGTTGACCTATTGGGTCAATGGGTTGGTCATTGGGTCATGAATTGACCAAAGTTAACTTTTTGGTCAAAAGTTGACCTATTGGGTAAATGGGTTTGTCATTGCGTTAAGGATTGACCATTTTCGCCAAAGTTGACTTATTGGGTCAAGGGACTGATCATTGGGTCAATGATTTATCATTTTGGCCAAAGTTGACTTTTTGGTCAAAAGTCAACCTTTTGAGTCAATGGGTTGGTCATTGGGTCAAGGATTGACTATTTTGACCAAAATTGTCTTTTTGGTGAGTGATTGAGTTATTGGGTCAACAATTAGTCATTTAGTCAAAAATTAACTATTTTGACAAAAATAGACTTTTTGGTCAAAAGTTGACTTATTGGGTCAATGGGTTAAGGGTTGACCATTTTGAACAAAGTTGACTTTTTGTTTAAAAGTTAACCTATTGGGTTAATGTGTTAGTCATTCGGTCAAGGATTAAACATTTTGACCAAAGTTGACTTTTTGGCCAGAGATGGACTTATTGGGTTCATAATGGTCATTTGGTCAAAAATTGACTATTTTAACCTTAATTGACTTTTTGGTCCAAAGTTGACCTATTGAATTAATGGGTTGGCCATTGGGCCACTTATTGACCATTTTGACCAATGTTGACTTTTTCATCAAAAGTTGACCTATTGGGTCAATAGGTTGGTCATTGGGTCAATGATTGACCATTTTGACCAAAGTTGACTTTTTCGCCAGTGATTGATTTCTTGGGTCAATGGGGTGGTCATTAGGTCAAAAATTGACTATTTTGACCAAAGTTGACTTTCTCGTCAAAAAGATGACCTTATGGGTCATTAACTCAAGGCTTGACAATTTGGATAAAACTTGTGTTATTGGTCAAATATTGACTTATCGAATCAATAATTCATCATTTAAGTAAAAATTTGATTATTTTGACCAAAATTAAATTTTCGGTCACAAGTTGACCCATTGGGTCAATGGGGTGGTCATTAGGTCAGAAATTGACCATTTTGATCAAAGTTGACTGTTTGGTCAAAAGCTGACCTATTGGGTCAGTGGGGTAGTCATTATGTCAGAAATTGACTATTTTGACGAACATTGACTTTCTGGTCAAAAGTTGACCTATTGGGTCAATAGGTTGGTCATTGGTTCAAGGATTGATCATTTTGACCAAAATTGACTTTTTGGTCAGATGTTGACCTATTGGGTTGTCGGCATATTTTTAGGTCGGTGTGTTGTGTTTTGAAGAGGGGTCGCCTACAGAAATTGTCGGCGAATTCTTAATTTAGTTTAAATAAATAATTTTGGAAAGTAGTATTTGATTTTGAAAATAATTTTAAATTTGAAGATTTTAAGATATGAGATTAAACCGATCTCACATCCCAAATAGCTTATATAAACGAGCACCGCACCACAAACCGTGTATCATCCCTAAAGATAGACACACCTGCTTGACGGTGGGGCTCGATTAAATAAACTAGAAGATTTGTGACATCCGTTTGGTCCGCGAACCAATTTTATAAGCCGACAAAATTCCCCTGCTAATATGAAAACATTAAACGGGGTTTATATTATCTCAGGTTCTTTAAAATTCCATATAAGGGCAAGCCCACTATAGTTAATTACATCTTAAGTGACGGGAATCACCTAAGAAAACTCTCGATAATAATCGATAATTCACTCTCAAGGATTTCAAAGTTTAAGTTTTCGAGGATTGAATTTTGGAATTTCGATAGGGCATGGATCAAATTTGGAACATTTTGTTTTGGGAATCCAAAGGAAGAAAAGTAGGAGAAATCACGGATTCGAAGCGAACTTCGGTAATTTCCCGACTATCCTATTGTTTGGCTTGGATTTAGGAAAGTCCTAATATTTATTTAAATGTTTTGATTTTGCCGATTTTAGTTAATTAGGACATATATTTATATGATAGAATCATACAAATAGCCTTGAAGATGTGAGGGTTTATGTCGTACCCAAACGACTACCTCGGAATCCTAAGACCGGTTAGGGCTTAATTTGCAATGCAAGTACCTAACGAAGAGGTTGAGGATTTATGTTGCACTAGGCGAACTACCTCGAAATCCTATGGCTTGGTTATTTAATTCTAGAAAAGTTTTCGTTGAAGTAGACTCGGGTTTCGTGATGACGATGGCCGTGCTGCCCACCATGCTCCGAGCTCCTTGTTGTTGCAGAGGTTTAGTTTTAGAAGTCATAAATCAGGGGGTGAGAAAAGTGTTTTGGTTTAGAGAAGATCTTAATTTCCAAGTGTTTTTTACGTTTTAATTAAAACAAATCTTAAAGTTGATTATAACGACACCGGTTAAGATCCCACGGTTCCATCCTTCCGGCATCATTATTTTTATCGGATTCACTTAGTCCGGATGAATTTGCTAAACTCAGTCGAATGAGTTCCACACTTTCATTTAGACCGTGGGAAATCCCGTTAGCAACACGTAGGTTACATCATCCGAGGTATTCCCGATCATCCAACGGGACGTTTTAATTTAATTGTAATTGTAGTTTTGTGTTACGTTTGTGATTAAATTTTGAGTTGTTTTATATTTTGAAATGTTGTGGCGGTGAATTTTATCTTGCAATGACTTTTAACTTAGTTTTGGTTTCAGTTTTAGGGGCTATCCTAAAGGTGTGAGTTTTCATGCAACGAGTTGTTTATCATGCAAGAAAAGTAAGTGCAATGCGAGTTAAATAAATTGCTAATAATGTAAATTGCAAGAAAGTAAATTGCAATAAAATAAAAGCGTACTCGGAGAGTCTTCCCGTCATCCCAAGCTGCACTTAAAACACAATTAGAATATTTAAGCAAGTTCTAGGTAAAGCTAAGGGAAGGGTTATGGTTTTCTACCAAATTCCTAATCCTATAGCTAGTCATTTCTTATGACGTCTAGGTTCTTTGTGTTTTTGTTTGAAGACGATTTTCTTCATCAAAGAATAATTAAATTCAATTGTTCTTATAAATGTCCTATCATATTGAGGAAGTGCTTAAGAAGAATCTTAAACATCTTTTCAATATTTCTAGGATTGTTTTAAGTCCAAATGGGTTTAATTATACAAATGGATTAATCGTCTGAGAATTCAAGTTTTGTTGTTATCTTGCTCAGTGAACTAGGACATTTGAATATCCTATAAGTGAAGTAACATTTCATTTAATGTTCTGTTTAGGAGTTAGGATAACTAAAACTTTCGAGGGTAAATTGGTATTCAAATGATTTGATTTAAGTTAAAGGGTTTAAATTTGGAATAGTGTTCAAGTTGCTTTATATTTAATTTCTTTCTGTTTTAGGTGTTGTTATTTAATTCAATTTAATTTAATTTAATTTAATTGAGTTTTAATTTTAATTTAATTTAATTCAATTTAGTTTGATTTGATGTTAAATTAATTTAATTTTATTTGATTTAATTTTAATTTAATTTGATTTAATTTAATTTAATTTAATTTTAATTTAATTTAATTTAATTTAATTTAATTTAATTTAATTTTAATTCATTTGATTTGATATAATTTAGTTTAATTTAATTTGATTTAATTTATTTCATTTAATTTAATTTAATTTGATTTAATTTAATTTAATTTAATTTAATTTAATTTAATTTACTTAATTTAATTTAATTTTTAATTTAATTTTATTTTTTAATTTTAATTGAAATTTTTAAAAGAGTTTAAAAATTTAATTTTAGTTTAATGATTAGGTCTTTTAATGTTTTGAATTTGAGTTATCATTTTAATTAAGAATTGAATATTGATGAGATGATTAATTTAGGGATTTTTTAAATTAAAGAATAAATCTCTTCCTAATAATATCCTTATTTTAATAATTCCGATTTTATTATTCTTCCAAATTTAATCAATTATTTAATTAAAGTTTAATCATTTTAAAATAGTTTAATGGGTTTCTACCCTTTAATTTTTTAAATTTCAATCATCCAAATCAAAAGAGGATCAAATATTTTACTTGTTAATTTTTTATTAAACCTAAAAGTTTTAATTAAGGATTAAAGATTTTAATTACCATTTTACCCTTTAAGCTTAATAATTTCATAACTCACTAAATTGAACTCAAATGAACTTGAAATTTTTTTGTTACTTCACTCATATGTCAATAAAGACATGAGAGGAGAAAATGTGATTTTTATGTATTTAATTTATTTATATAATTATTTTTGGTGGAAAATAGAGATTTCCAAGGAAAATTTAATAACATGACCAAGGGAAAGTTTCTGTCCTTAAGAAAATTAGGGGACATTCCTATTGACTGAAGGACCACTTGGACCAATTTTGATGATTTTTTGAATTATATTATTTTTATTATAATTATTTTAATTTTTGGAGTGTTAATTAATTTAAAAATAAAATAAATGTTGAAAAATGAATTTTATATTTTTCAAAAATCTCTCTGATATCAAGGAAATCAGAGAATCAAATTTTGCAATTTTCTGATTTTTCTATGATTTATTATAATTATTTTAGTGAAAATGCTAGAAAATACATTTTTTTAATTTTAAAATTAGCCTAGGGCTTTAAAATTTAATATTTCACTAAATAGACCTAAGAAAAATGTGAGGTTTGTTCCTAAGTGATTAAAATTCAAAATGTGACATTTTGGTAAATTTTATTATTTTTGTGATTTTTATTATTTTTTAATTATTAAAATATTAAAATAATATTAAAAAATCAACTTTTTTATAAAATTGAAATTTTAGTTTTCTTAAATTCCCCTGATATCAGAGAGGCTCCAAAACCAATTTGGTGAATTTTTGAAAAGTATTTTGAAAGTTATGAATTTTTAAAGTTTAAAATGACTAAGTGGCTTAATCAACCCAATTAGTGGGACTAACCAAGTCCAATTGACCTCAAATTTTTATGGTGGATTCCTTTGACCCTAAAGGTCAGTGGAGAATTGATTTTAAGTCAATTTGATGCATGATTAACTCTAATTAATTAGAGACCTATTTTGGGTGTTTAAGCCAATTAGGGTTGTTTTAAATGAACTAACTCAAAACCTATTTTTCCTAGGGTTCTCTCGGTCATAAGGAACATCATCAAATTTTCCTAGAATTTATTTCACAACATGCTATTTATTGGAATTAAAATACTCAAAACAGCAACATGAATTTGAAAAATCAATAACTTTTTATAGGGATGGCCTACGACTTTGAAAAATTTAGGGAATGTTTGCAAATTCGGAGGCTTCAAAAGCCCTATGGTCTCATGCCATGGTGAATTGTATACATGCATGGAGAATTAAAAGTATGCAGAGAGTAAATAAATTATAAAAAATAAAATACTTAGTGAAATTAAATGATTTCTTTTCCACATTATTCTCCTCTGTTCACAGAGCAAGAGGGTATTTTTATTTTGTTTTTCTGATTTTTCTACACAAAGATATGAATTTTTGAAGTTTAGGGAATTAAATAAATAGAAAATACCCCTAATTTTCTATTTATCCACGCGGCGCCAACTCATCCTCGACATCTCCGAACGCACGCGCGTCGCGCTCCCATTCGACGCCGCCATCGACTCGGCGCTGCGGGCCCCGCGGTTCTTGTACCATCTCCCGGTCCGACGCCATCCGAGCCATCCGTCCGCGCGTGTATTGAATGGACGACATCCGTTCATCGTCCCCGAGCGTCCTCACCTGACGGCCGTCCACACTAAATCCCTAAGATCTCACTCGATACTCAATGGATTTTCATGTTCTTATGCTCTATGGATTCGTCTTGAAGAGACGAACACATCTATACGGTTATCATGCATTGAAATTAAAGCATTCGAAATGGAGAATCTCTAGAAGCTCTGGATGAAGAATTAGCTCATACCTTTGCTCAGAGAAGTGTGGCTTCGATCTGAGAGTTGTTGCACCTTCGATTGGATCCCAGCAAGCTCCAGATGAAGTCTCCTGGTCTGGTGAATTGTCTAGATGTGCTTTCTACCAAGCCCGATCACAAAGCTTGGAGGTTGGAGCAAGCTGGGTGGCTCTGGAGATGGGGCTTTTCTTCGGTGGACACCTTCCCTTGGTCCGGTGAAGGTGTAGAACCAATCGATTTGGGGATTGGCTCATCGTGGAGAAGTGTCCTAGTTTTGGGTGGAATTTCGGCTACGAAATTGAGCTCGCGAGAAGAAATGGCGGGGGATCTCACTTGGGGATCAAGTGCTCGTGTATGGGGAGGAGTCCGGAACAATTTTGGCGAGTTTCCTTAAGGTTTGTTTTTAGCACCTTTCATGGCCGAGAGGGGTGGTGTTTAAATAGGAGAGGGTGGAGGGCCTCCCGGGGAGAGTTAGGGCTTGGGATCAGCTTGCTCTTGGCAAGAGAAGAACAGCTCCAATGGCCACTCGGGGATGGGGCGGCTCAGCGGTGAGAATTTCAAGTTGGGCTCACATGTGAGCTCTCGGCCATGGTGTTTTCCGGCGGCTCGGTGGCTGGCCGGCCGGGCATTGGTCACCATCCTGTTCGGGTGGGTCGGGGCTGGGGTTTGGTGCATTCGATTGAGGTTTGACATGTGTAAAGTGGTTGAATCAAAGTAGAAAGGGGAAGGGGTCATTTTGGCTCATTTTGGTCAACCCATGCAAATGGGTTGGGTGCACCTTCCCATGGCTAGCTTGGGCTGAAAATAAAGTGGTTTAGGTCGGCTTAATTAGTGGGGAAGGGTCACCATCCAAGTACAATTAAGCTTAAGCATGGTTTAGTGGAGTCATGGAAGTGGCTAAATCACCCTTAAGGGAATCATTAAAGGACTCCCTCCTTTTGCCAAAAATGACATGGTGATGTGTAAAGTGGGCTGCCATGGATTGCATATGGCTTGTGCATGGCTTCATGGCTCCATTTGGCTTGGGAAAAGGTTGGGTCGATTTCATAAAAATGGGTTTTAAGAATTTTGGATATTTTGGTGAAAATTTGCATGAAGCTTGATTTGGAATGGTTTAATTGATGATTTTGAAACTTAGGGGTGATTTTGATTAAATGGATGATGAGGGAAAGTGCCATGTGGGCTTTGGATGGATTTGGGCTTTTGAATGTGGTGAAGTGGGCTTTTAGGAAAGTTTAAGGGGAATGGGCTTTTTGATTTTAGGATGGGCATTTGGGTGAAGATTTTATGAAGGACTTTGTCGAATAAATGTCATAATTGGTTTAGGGATGTTCTATGAAGGGCTTGGAGTCAATTTGGTGTGATTTGGAGTTGAATTGGTTTGAATTTGGGTTTATTTGGTAAGTGGGCCTATATGGGTCAAAGTGGGCCAAGTTGGGCCAATGTTGGGCTAGGGTTGAAATTGATGTAAAATCAATGTTGAGAAATGTTTATGGGAGTGTTTCAAAGAGATTTTGGCTTTGGTTGGGCTTTGATTTTGGGGTTTGGGCTCATTTGGGTTAGGTTTGGGTTTAGGTCAAAAATGGGCCTTTTAGCTTTGGGTTGAATTTGAGTGGGGTTTGGGTCTAAATTTTGGGCAAATAATGTTAGTTTTTTGTTTGTGGGAATGTTAAGGAAGATTTAGAAAAGGTTTGGGGTTAATTGGAGTTGAATTGGGTGAGTTTGGGTTAGGTTTGGGTCATGGGTCCAAATTGGGCTTTAAGGCCAAAAGTGAAATTGGATCCAAATATCAATCAAATTAAACTTGGATTTGACCTAGATTGGTGTTGGGAATGTTTAATTGAAGTTTAGAATTGAATTGGACCAGAATTTGGGTCAATTGGGTAGTTTTGGTTTGACATTGGGTTCACTTTGGGTTAAAATGGGTCAAATTGGGGGTTTTGACAAAAGTAGGGTAAATTGAAAAAATTGGCCCATGGTGTAGTTGGACAAAATGAAATTGGGAGTATTTGGGATTTTCTGGAATTTTCTGGGAATTTTATGAATTTTTGGATTTTTGGGTCAAGAGGGGTATTTTGGGTATTTGGAGGGTATTGGGAGGTATTTTTGGAATTTTTGGTATTTTTGGGTATGGATGATCAATTTGGGTGATTTGGAAATGTTTGGGATTGATTTTAGAGAATTTTGAATAATTTAGAAATTTTGAGAAATTTGGGTAATTTCGGGGGTTTTGGGTAGGCTGAGCGGGTGTAGGGTCCCGGGGGTCAAAAATTGAAAATTTGGGAAATTGAAGATTGGGTGGATGTAAGTGGAAAGAAGTCATTTTGGTTGAGCCATGAAGCCATATCAAGCCCATATGAGCCATGAAGGGACTCATTTGAGGCATTCATTATGTTGTTCCTAACCTCTGCGCGAGGGCTCGGGGGTTAAGGACCATCCATGTGAATCACCTACATGAGTCGGGAGGTCAAGTTGGGTATGGGTGTGTTTTAGGAGGTGTGTGGAAGTGTAGTGTGTAGGTGTAGTGTATAAGTGTAGTGTGTGTAAGTCGGCCCCTTCACCGGACCGGGCACGCAGGGGCGGTCCTAAGGCCAAAGAGTCACTATAGGAACTCATCCTTTAAACTTCCACATTTGATTTCAACCCTCTAGGTGATTAGGGGTCTATAGTCGAGTTTGTAGAGTTTGCAGGGAGTTAAGAAGTGGTTTGAATTTCTAGAAGGTGGGTCCCAATTCTAGTCTTCTAAGACAGTCAAAGGAAAAGCCTAAGGCTAGATCCTAAGTACTAAAGAGAAGAAGAGAAGACCTCATCAAAAATGAGGTCAACATGGGTCAATGGGTTGGTCATGGGTTAAGGATTGACCATTTTGAACAAGTTAACTTTTTGGTAAGAGTTTGACTTATTGGGTCAGTAATTGGTCATTAGGTTAAAAACTGACTATTTTGACCAAAATTAACTTTTTGGTCAAAAGTTGACCTATTAGTTCAATGGATTGGTCATTAGGTCAAAAATTGACCATCTTAACCAAAGTTGACTTTTGCAGCAAAAGTTGACCTATTGGGTAAATGGGGTGGTCATTAGTTCAAAAAGTGACTATTATGACCAAAATTGTTTTTTGATCAAAAGTTGACCTATTGGGTCAATGGGTTGGTCATTCGGTCAAGGATTGACCATTTTTACCAAACTTGATTTTTTGTTCAAAAGTTGACTTATTGGTTCAATGGGTCGGTCATTGGGTCAAGGATTGAATTTTTTTACCATAGTTGACTTTTTAGCTAGAGATTGACTTATTGATTCAATAATTGGTCATTAGGTAAAAAGTGACTATTTTGACCAAATTTGACTTTTTGGTCAAAAGTTGACCTACTTGGTCAATAAGTTAGTCATTGCATCAACGATTGAACATTTTAATTAAAGTAAACTTTTTGGTCAAATGATGACCTATTGGGTCGTTGAGTTGGTCATTGGGTCAGAATATGACCATCGTAGCCAAAGTTTACTTTTTGGTAAAAAGTTGACATATTATGTCAAACGGGTGGTCATTAGTTTAAAAATTGACTATACGGAACAAAATTGACTTTTGGTCAAAAGTTAACCTATTGGGTCAATGAATTGGTCATTGGGTCAAGGATTGACCAATTTTTACCAAAGTTTATTTTTTGGTCAATAGTTGGCCTATTGGGTCATTGGGTTGGCATTGGATTAAGAATTGACCATTTTCACCAAAGTTGACTTTTTGGTCAAAAGTGACCTATTGGGTCAATGGGTTGGTCATGGGTCAAGGTTTGACCATTTTGAACAAGTTGACTTTTTGTTCAGAGGTTGACTTATTGGGACAATAATTGGTTATGAGAACAAAAATTTACTATTTTGACCTAAATTGACTTTGTGGTCAAAAATTGACCTATTGGGTCAATGGGTTAGTCACCGGGTCAAGGATTGACCATCTGACCGAAGTTGACCTATTGGGTAAATGGGTTAGTCATTAGGTCAAAAATTGACCATGTTAACTAAAATTTGCTTTTGGGTCAAAAGTTGACCTATTGGGTCAAGGGGTTGGTCACTAGGCTAAGGATTGACCATTTTGACCAAAGTTGATTTTCGTTCAAAAGTAGACCTATTGGGTAAATGTGTCGGTCATGGGTCAAGGTTTGACCATTTTCACAAAAGTTGACTTTTTGATCAAAAGTTAACCTGATAGGTCAATGAGTTTGTCATTGGGTCAAAAATTGAAGATTTTGACCAAAGTTGATTTTTTTGTTAAAAGTTGAACTATTGGGTCAATTAGGTGGTCATTAGGTTAAAAATAAACTATTTTGACCCAAATTGACTTTTTGGTCAGAAGTTGACCTATTGGGTCAATGGGTTGGTCATTGGGTCATGAATTGATCAAAGTTAACTTTTTGGTCAAAAATTGACCTATTGGGTAAATGGGTTGGTCATTGGGTTAAGGATTGACCATTTTCGCCAAAGTTGACTTATTGGGCCAAGGGACTGATCATTGGGTCAATGATTGATGATTTTGGCCAGAGTTGACTTTTTGTCAAAAGTCAACCTTTTGAGTCAATAGGTTGGTCATTGGGTCAAGGATTGACTATTTTGACCAAAGTTAACTTTTTGGTGAGAGATTGAGTTATTGTGTCAACAATTGGTCATTTAGTCAAAAATTAACTATTTTGACAAAAATAGACTTTTTGATCAACGGTTGACATATTGGGTCATTGGGTCAAGGGTTGACCAATTTGACAAAGGTTGACTTTTTGTTTAAAAGTTAACCTGTTGGGTTTATGGGTTGGTCATTCAGTCAAGGATTAACCATTTTGACCAAAGTTGACTTTTTGGCGGAGATGGACTTATTGGGTTCATAATGGTCATTAGGTTAAAAATTAGTTATTTTAACCTAAATTGACATTTTTGTCCAAAGTTGACCTATTGAGTTAATGGGTTGGCCATTGGGTCACGAATTGACCATTTTGACCAATGTTGACTTTTTGAATAAAAATTGACCTATTTGGTCAATGGGTTGGTCATTGGGTCAAGGATTGACCATTTTGACCAAGGTTGACTTTTTTCTCCAGTGATTGATTTATTGGGTCAATGGGGTAGTCATTAGGTCAAAAATTGACTATTTTGACCAAAATTGAGTTTTTGGTCAAAAAGTTGACCTTTTGGGTCATTAACTCAAAGATTAACAATTTGGACAAAATTTGACTTTTTGGTCAAATATTGACTTATTGAATCAATAATACATCATTAAGTAAAAAATTGATTATTTTGACCAAAATTAAATTTTCTGTCACAAGTTGACCCATTGGGTCAATGGGGTGGTCATTAGGTCAGAAATTGACCATTTTGACCAAAGTTGACTGTATGGTCAAAAGCTGACTTATTTGGTCAGTGGGGTGGTAATTATGTCAAAAATTGACTATTTTGACCAAAATTGACTTCTTAGTCAAAAGTTGACCTATTGGGCCAATGGGTTGATCATTGGGTCAATGATTAACCATTTTTGCCAAAGTTGACTTTTCTGTCAGAGATTCACTTATTGGGTCAATGGGTTTGTCATGGGTCAAGGATTGACCATTTTGAACAATTAACTTTTTGGTCTGAGTTTGACTTATTATGTCAATAATTGGTCATTAGGTTAAAAACTGACTATTTTGACCAAAATTGACTTTTTGGTCAAAAGTTGACCTATTAGTTCAGTGGATTGGTCATTGGGTCAAAAATTGTCCATCTTAACCAAAGTTGACCTTCTCCTCAAAAGTTGACCTTTTGGGTCAATGGGGTGGTCATTAGTTCAAAAAGTGACTATTATCACCAAAATTACTTTTTGGTCAAATATTGACCTATTAGGTTAATGGGTTGGTCATTGGGTCAATGATTGACCGTTTTTACCAAAGTTGATTTTTTGTTCAAAAGTTGACTTATTGGGTCAATGGGTCGGTCATTGAGTCAAGGATTGACATTTTTTACCATAGTTGACTTTTTAGTTAGAGATTGACTTATTCATTCAATAATTTGTCATTAGATAAAAAATTGGCTATTTTGACCAAAATTGACTTTTCGGTCAAAAGTTGACCTACTAGGTCAATAAGTTAGTCATTGCATCAACGATTGACCATTTTAACTGAAGTAAACTTTTTGGTCAAAAGATGACTTATTGGGTCGTTGAGTTGGTTATTGGGTCAGAATATGACCATCTTAACCAAAGTTTATTTTTTGGTCAAACGTTGGCCTATTAAGTCAATGCGGTGGTCATTAGGTTAAAAATTGACTATATCGACCATAATTGACTTTTGGTTAAAAGTTGACCTATTGGGTCACTGAATTGGTCATTCGGTCAATGATTGACCATTTTTTACCAAAGTTTATTTTTTGGTCAATAAGTGACCTATTGGGTCATTGGGTTGGTCATTGGATTAAGAATTGACCATTTTGACAAAAGTTGACTTTTTGGTCAAAAGTGACCTATTGGGTCAATGGGTTGGTCATGGGTCAAGGATTGACCATTTTGAACAAGTTGACTTTTTGTTCAGAGGTTGACCTATTGGGTCAATAATTGGTCATTATGTCAAAAATTTAATATTTTGGCCTAAATTGACTTTTTGGTCAAAATTTGACCTATTGGGTCAATGGTTTAGTCACTGATTCAAGGATTGACCATTTTGACTGAAGTTGACCTTCTATGTCAATGGGTTGGTCATTGGGTCAGAAATTGACCATTTTAACAAAAATTGACTTTTGGGTCAAAAGTTGACCTATTGGGTCAAGGGGTTGGTCACTGGGTTAAGGATTGACCATTTTAACCAAAGTTGATTTTTTGTTCAAAAGTATACCTATTGGGTAAATGGGTCGATCATGGGTCAAGGATTGACCATTTTCTCCAAAGTTGACTTTTTTGACAAAAGTTAACTTGATATATCAATGGGTTTGTCATTGGGTCAAAAATTGAACACTTTGACCAAAGTTTATTTTTTGGTCAAAATTTGACCTATAGGGTTAATTGGGTGGTCATTAGGTTAAAAATAGACTATTTTGACCCAAATTGACTTTTGGTCAGAGGTTGACCTATTGGGTCAATGGGTTGGTCATTGGGTCATAAATAGACTAAAGTTAACTTTTTGGTCACAAGTTGACCTATTGGGTAAATGGGTTTGTCATTGGGTTAAGGATTGACCATTTTCGCCAAAGTTGACTTATTGGGTCAAGAGACTGATCATTGGGTCAATGATTGATCATTTTGGCCAAAGTTGAACTTTTGGTCAAAAGTCAACCTTTTGAGTCAATGGGTTGGTCATTGGGTCAAGGATTGACTATTTTGACCAAAGTTCTCTTTTTGGTGAGAGATTGAGTTATTGGGTCAACAATTAGTCATTTAGTTAAAAATTAACTATTTTGACAAAAATAGACTTTTTGGTCAAAAGTTGACTTATTGGGTCAATGGGTTAAGGGTTGATCATTTTGAACAAAGTTGACTTTTTTTTTAAAAGTTAACTTGTTGGGTTAATGGTTAGTCATTCGGTCAAGGATTAAATATTTTGACCAAAGCTGACTTTTTTGCCAGAGATGGACTTAATGGGTTCATAATGGTCATTTGGTCAAAAATTGACTATTTTAAGCTTAATTGACTTTTTGGTCCAAACTTGACCTATTGAATTAATGGGTTGGCCATTGGGTCACGAATTGACCATTTTGACCAATGTTGACTTTTTGATCAAAAGTTGAACAATTGGGTCAATGGGTTGGTCATTGGGTCAAGGATTGACCATTTTGACCAAAGTTAACTTTTTCGCCAGTGATTGATTTATTGGGTCAATGGGGTGGTCATTAGGTCAAAAATTGACTAATTTGACCAAAGTTGACTTTCTCGTCAAAAAGATGACCTTATGGGTCATTAACTCAAGGATTGACAATTTGGATAAAACTTGACTTTTTGGTCAAATATTGACTTATTGAATCAATAGTACATCATTTAAGTAAAAATTTGATTATTTTGACCAAAATTAAATTTTCGGTCACAAGTTGACCCATTGGGTCAATGGGGTGGTCATTAGGTCAGAAATTGACCATTTTGACCAATGTTAGATTTGTTTGGTAGTCGACTATTAGGTCGGTGCGGTGAGTCATTATGTCGAAATTATGCATTTTGACGAACATTGACTTTCTGGTCAAAAGTTGACCTATTGGGTCAATGGGTTGGTCATTGGTTCAAGGATTGACCATTTTGACCAAAATTGACTTTTTGGTCAGAAGTTGACCTATTGGGTCAATGGGTTGGTCATGGGTTAAGGATTGACCATTTTGAACAAGTTAACTTTTTTGTCAGAGTTTGATTTATTGGGTCAGTAATTGGTCATTAGGTTAAAAACTAACTATTTTGAGCAAAATTAACTTTTTGGTCAAAAGTTGACCTATTTGTTCAATGGATTGGTCATTGGGTCAAAAATTGACCATCTTAACCAAAGTTGACTTTTGCATCAAAAGTTGACCTATTGGGTAAATGGGGTTGTCATTAGTTCAAAAAGTGACTATTATCACAAAAATTGCTTTTTGGTCAAAAGTTGACCTATTGGGTCAATGGGTTGGTCATTGGGTCAAGGATTGACCATTTTTACCAAACTTGATTTTTTGTTCAAAAGTTGACTTATTGGGTCAATGGGTCGGTCATTGGGTCAAGGATTGACTTTTTTTACCATGATTGACTTTTTAGTTAGAGATTGACTTATTGGTTCAATAATTGGTCATTAGGTAAAAAGTGACTATTTTGACCAAATTTGCCATTTTGGTCAAAAGTTGACCTACATGGTCAATAAGTTAGTCATTGCATCAACGATTGACCATTTTAATTAAAGTAAACTTTTTGGTCAAATGATGACCTATTGGGTCGTTGAGTTGGTCATCGGGTCAGAATATGACCATCGTAGCCAAAGTTTACTTTTTGGTCAAAAGTTGACATATTATGTCAAAGGGGTGGTCATTAGGTTAAAAATTGACTATATGGAACAAAATTGACTTTTGGTCAAAAGTTAACCTATTGGGTCACTGAATTGGTCATTGGGTCAAGGATTGACCAATTTTTACCAAAGTTTCTTTTTTGGTCAATAGTTGGCCTATTGGGTCATTGGGTTGACATTGGATTAAGAATTGACCATTTTCACCAAAGTTGACTTTTTGGTCAAAGTGACCTATTAGGTCAATGGGTTGGTCATGAGTCAAGGTTTGACCATTTTGAACAAGTTGACTTTTTGTTCGGAGGTTGACTTATTGGGACAATAATTGGTTATTAGGACAAAAATTTACTATTTTGACCTAAATTGACTTTGTGGTCAAAAGTTGACCTATTGGGTCAATGGGTTAGTCACTCGGTCAAGGATTGACCATTTTGACCGAAGTTGACCTATTGGGTCAATGGGTTGGTCTTTAGGTCAAAAATTGACCATGTTAACTAAAATTGGCATTTGGGTCAAAAGTTGACCTATTGGGTCAAGGGGTTGGTCACTGGGCTAAGGATTGACCATTTTGACCAAAGTTGATTTTTGTTCAAAAGTAGACCTATTGGGTAAATGTGTCGGTCAAGGGTCAAGGTTTGACCATTTTCACGAAAGTTGACTTTTTGATTAAAAGTTAACCTGATAGGTCAATGGGTTTGTCATTGGGTCAAAAATTGAAGATTTTGACCAAAGTTGACTTTTTGGTTAAAAGTTGAACTATTGGGTCAATTAGGTGGTCATTAGGTTAAAAATAGACTATTTTGACCCAAATTGACTTTTCGGTCAGAAGTTGACCTATTGGGTCAATGGGTTGGTCATTGGGTCTTGAATTGACCAAAGTTAACTTTTTGGTCAAAAATTGACCTATTGGGTAAATGGGTTGGTCATTGGGTTAAGGATTGACCATTTTCGCCAAAGTTGACTTATTGGGCCAAGGATCGATCATTGGGTCGATGATTGATGATTTTGGCCAGAGTTGACTTTTTGTCAAAAGTCAACCTTTTGAGTCAATAGGTTGGTCATTGGGTCAAGGATTAACTATTTTGACCAAAGTTCACTTTTTGGTGAGAGATTGAGTTATTGTGTCAACAATTGGTCATTTAGTCAAAAATTAACTATTTTGACAAAAATAGACTTTTTAATAAAAAGTTGACATATTGGGTCATTGGGTCAAGGGTTGACCATTTTGACAAAGGTTGATTTTTTGTTTAAAATTTAACCTGTTGGGTTTATGGGTTGGTCATTAGGTCAAGGATTAACCATTTTAACCAAAGTTGACTTTTTGGCCGGAGATGGACTTATTGGGTTCATAATGGTCATTAGGTTAAAAATTGACTATTTTAACCTAAATTGACATTTTTGTCCAAAGTTGACCTATTGGGTTAATGGGTTGGCCATTGGGTCACGAATTGACCATTTTGACCAACGTTGACTTTTTGATTAAAAATTAACCTATTTGGTCAATGGGTTGGTCATTGGGTCAAGGATTGACCCTTTTAACCAAAGTTGACTTTTTCGCTAGTGATTGATTTATTGGGTCAAATGGAGTGGTCATTAGGTTAAAAATTGACTATTTTGACCAAAATTGAGTTTTTGGTCAAAAAGTTGACCTTTTGGGTCATTAACTCAAAGATTAACAATTTGGACAAAATTTGACTTTTTGGTCAAATATTGACTTATTGAATCAATAATACATCATTAAGCAAAAAATTGATTTTTTGACCAAAATTAAATTTTTAAGTCACAAGTTGACCCATTGGGTCAATGGGGTGGTCATTAGGTCGAGAATTGATGATTTTGACCAAAGTTAGTTGTTTGGTCGAAAGCGACTTATTTGGTCGATGGGGTGGTAATTATGTCGAAAATTGATTATTTTAACCAAAATTGACTTCTTAGTCGAAAGTTGACTATTGGACGATGGGTTGATCATTGGGTCGATGATTGACCATTTTAGCGAAGTTGACTTTTAAATCGGAGATTCACTTATTGGGTCAATGGGTTTGTCATGGGTCAAGGATTGACCATTTTGAGCAATTATCTTTTTGGTCAGAGTTTGACTTATTGTGTCAATAATTGCTCATTAGGTTAAAAACTGACTATTTTAACCAAAATTGACTTTTTGGTCAAAAGTTGACCTATTAGTTCAATGGATTGGTCATTCGGTCGAAAATTGTCCATCTTAACCAGAAGTTGACCTTCGCGTCGAAAGTTGACTGATTAGATCGATGGGGTGGTCATAGTTCGAAAAGTGATTATTATGTCCAAAATTACTTTTTGGTCGAATATTGACTTTATTAGATTCGATGGGTTGGTCATTGGAGTCAATGATTGACCGTTTTTACCAAAGTTGATTTTTTGTTCAAAAGTTAACTTATTGGGTCAATGGGTCGGTCATTGGGTTAAGGATTGACATTTTTTACCATAGTTGACTTTTTAGTTAGAGATTGACTTATTGGTTCAATAATTGGTCATTAGATAAAAAATTGGCTATTTTGACCAAAATTGACTTTTTGGTCAAAAGTTTACCTACTGGGTCAATAAGTTAGTCATTGCATCAACGATTGACCATTTTAACTGAAGTAAACTTTTTGGTCAAAAGATGACCTATTGGGTCGTTGAGTTGGTCATTGGGTCAGAATATGACCATCTTAACCAAAGTTTATTTTTTGGTCAAACGTTGACCTATTATGTCAATGCGGTGGTCATTAGGTTAAAAATTGACTATATCGACCAAAATTGACTTTTGGTTAAAAGTTGACCTATTGGGTCACTGAATTGGTCATTCGGTCAAGGATTGACCATTTTTTACCAAAGTTCATTTTTTGGTCAATAAGTGACCTATTGGGTCATTGGGTTGGTCATTGGATTAAGAATTGACCATTTTGACCAAAGTTGACTTTTTGGTCGAAAGTGACTGTTATGTCGATGGGTTGGTCATGGGTCAAGGATTGACCATTTTGAACAAGTTGAGTTTTTGTTCAGAGGTTGACCTATTGGGTCAATAATTGGTCATTAGGTCAAAAATTTAATATTTTTGCCTAAATTGTCTTTTTGGTCAAAATTTGACCTTTTAGGTTAATGGGTTAGTCACAGATTCAAGGATTGACCATTTTGACTGAAGTTGACCTTCTATGTCAATGGGTTGGTCATTGGGTCAGAAATTGACCATTTTAACAAAAGTTGACTTTTGGGTCAAAAGTTGACCTATTGGGTCAAGGAGTTGGTCACTGGGTTAAGGATTGACCATTTTAACCAAAGTAGATTTTTTGTTCAAAAGTAGACCTATTGGGTAAATGGGTCGATCATGGGTCAAGGATTGACCATTTTCTCCAAAGTTGACTTTTTGGGCAAAAGTTAACCTGATAGGTCAATGGGTTTGTCATTGGGTTAAAAATTGAACACTTTGACCAAAGCTGATTTTTTGGTCAAAATATGACCTATTGGGTTAATTGGGTGGTCATTAGGTTTAAAATAGACTATTTTGACCCAAATTGACTTTTGGTCAGAGGTTGACCTATTGGGTCAATGGGTTGGTCATTGGGTCATGAATTGACCAAAGTTAACTTTTTGGTCAAAAGTTGACCCTTTGGGTAAATGGGTTTGTCATTGGGTTAAGGATTGACCATTTTCGCCAAAGTTGACTTATTCGGTCAAGAGACTGATCATTGGGTCAATGATTGATCATTCTGGCCAAAGTTGACTTTTTGGTCAAAAATCAACCTTTTGAGTCAATGGGTTGGTCATTGGGTCAAGGATTGACTATTTTGACCAAAGTTGTCTTTTTGGTGAGAGAATGAGTTATTGGGTCAACAATTAGTCATTTAGTCAAAAATTAACTATTTTGTCAAAAATAGACTTTTTGGTCAAAAGTTGACTTATTGGGTCAATGGGTTAAGGGTTGACCATTTTGAACAAAGTTGACTTTTTGTTTAAAAGTTAACCTGTTGGGTTAATGGTTAGTCATTTGGTCAAGGATTAAACATTTTGACCAAAGCTGACTTTTTGGCCAGAGATGGACTTAATGGGTTCATAATGGTCATTTGGTCAAAAATTGACTATTTTAACCTTAATTGACTTTTTGGTCCAAACTTGACCTATTGAATTAATGGGTTGGCCATTGGGTCATGAATTGACCATTTTGACCAATGTTGACTTTTTGATCAAAAGTTGACCAATTGGGTCAATGGGTTGGTCATTGGGTCAAGGATTGACCATTTTGACCAAAGTTGAGTTTTTTGCCAGTGATTGATTTATTGGGTCAATGGGGTGGTCATTAGGTCAAAAATTGACTAATTTGACCAAAGTTGACTTTCTCGTCAAAATGATGACCTTATGGGTCATTAACTCAAGGATTGACAATTTGGATAAAACTTGACTTTTTGGTCAAATATTGACTTATTGAATCAATAGTACATCATTTAAGTAAAAATTTGATTATTTTGACCAAAATTAAATTTTTGTCGCAAGTTGACGCTTTTGGTCAATGAGGTGGTCATTAGGTCAGAAATTGACCATTTTGACCAAAGTTGACTGTTTGGTCAAAAGCTGACCTATTGGATCAGTGGGGTAGTCATTATGTCAGAAATTGACTATTTTGACGAACATTGACTTTTTGGTCAAAAGTTGACCTATTGGGTCAATGGGTTGGTCATTGTTTCAAGGATTGACCATTTTGGCCAAAGTTGACTTTCTGGTCAAAAGTTGACCTATTGGGTCAATGGGTTGGTCATGGGTTAAGGATTGACCATTTTGAACAAGTTAACTTTTTTTGTCGAGTTTGACTTATTGGGTCGAGTAATTGATCATTAGGTTAAAAGCATTTATTTTGACCAAAATTAACTTTTTGGTCAAAAGTTGACCTATTAGTTCAATGGATTGGTCATTGGGTCAAAAATTGACCATCTTAACCAAAGTTGACTTTTGCGTCAAAATTTGACCTCTTGGGTGAATGGGGTGGTCATAAGTTCAAAAAGTGACTATTATGACCAAAATTGCTTTTTGGTCAAAAGTTGACCTATTGGGCCAATGGGTTGGTCTTTGGGTCAAGGATTGACCATTTTTACCAAAGTTAATTTTTTGTTCAAAAATTGACTTATTGGGTCAATGAGTCGGTCATTGGATCAAGAATTAATTTTTTTTACCATAGTTGCCTTTTAAGTTAGAGATTGACTTATTGGTTCAATAATTGGTCATTAGGTAAAAAATTGACTATTTTGACCAAAATTGACTTTTTGGTCAAAAGTTGACCTACTGGGTCAATAAGCTAGTCATTGCATCAACGATTGACCTTTTTAACTAAAGTAAACTTTTTGGTGAAAAGATGACCTATTGGATTATTGAGTTGGTCATTGGGTCAGAATATGACCATCTTAACCAAAGTTTACTTTTTGGTCAAAAGTTGACCTATTATGTTAATGGGGTGGTCATTAGGTTAAAAATTGACTATATCGACCAAAATTAACCTTCGGTCAAAAGTTGACCTATTGGGTCACTGAATTGGTCATTGGGTCAAGGATGGACTATTTTTTACCAAAGTTTATTTTTTGGTCAATAGTTGACCAATTGGGTCATTGGGTTGGTCATTGGATTAAAGATTGACCATTTTGACCAAAGTTGACTTTTCGGTCAAAAGTGACCTATTGGGTTAATGAGTTGGTCATGGGTCAAGGATTAACCATTTTGAAAAAGCTGACTTTTTTTTTCAGAGGTTGACTTATTGGGTCAATACTTGGTCATTAGGTCAAAATTTTACTATTTTGACCTAAATGGACTTTTTGGTCAAAAGTTGACCTATTGTGTCAATGGGTTGATCACTGGGTTAAGGATTGACCATTTTGACCGAAGTTGACCTATTGGGTCAACGGGTTCGTCATTGGGTCAGCAATTGACCATTTTAACTAAAGTTGACTTTTGGGTCAAAAGTTGACCGACTTGGTCAATGGGTTGGTCACTAGGTTAAGGATTGACCATTTTGACCAAAGTTTATTTTTTGTTCAAAAGTAGACCTATTAGGTAAGTGGGTCGGTCATGTGTCAAGGATTAGCCATTTTCACCAAAGTTAACTTTTTGGTCAAAATTTAACCTATTAGGTCAATGTGTTTGTCATTGGGTAAAAAATTGAACATTTTGACCAAAGTTGATTTTTTGGTCAAAAGTTGACCTATTGGGTCAATTGGGTGGTCAATATGTTAAAAAAAAACTATTTTGACCCAAATTGACTTTTTGGTTAGAAGTTGACCTATTAGGTCAATGGGTTGGTCATTGGGTCATGAATTGACTAAAGTTAACGTTTTGGTCAAAAGTTGACCTATTGTGTAAATTGGTTAATCATTGGGTTAAGGATTGACCATTTTCGCCAAAGTTGACTTATTGGGTCAAGGGACTGATCATTGGGTCAATGATTGATGATTTTGGCCAAAGTTGACTTTTTGGTCAAAAGTCAACCTTCTGAGTCAATGGGTTGGTCATTGGGTCAAGGATTGACTATTTTGACCAAAGTTGACTTTTTGGTTAGAGATTGGGTTATTGGGTCAACAATTGGTTATTTAGTCAAAAATTAACTATTTTGACAAAAATAGACTTTTTAGTCAAAAGTTGACCTTTTGTGTCATTGGGTCAAGGGTTAACCATTTTGACCGAAGTTGGCTTTTTGTTTAAAAGTTAAGCTATTGGGTTAATGGGTTGGTCAATAGGTCAAGGATTAACCATTTTGACCAAAGTTGACTTTTTAGCCAGAGATGGACTTATTGGGTTCATAATGGTCATTAGATTCAAAATTGACTATTTTAACCAAAACTGACTTTTTGGTCCAAAGTTGACCTATTGGGTTAATGGGTTGGCCATTGGGCCACAAATTGACCATTTTGACAAATGTTGACTTTTTGATCAAAAGTTGACCTATTGGGTCATTGGGTTGGTCATTAGGTCAAGGATTGACCATTTTGACCAAAGTTGATTTTTTCGCCAGTGATTGATTTATTGGGTCAATTGGGTGGTCATTAGGTCAAAAATTGACTATTTTGACCAAAATTGAGTTTTTGGTCAAAAAATTGACCTTTTGGGTCATTAACTCAAGGATTGACAATTTGAACAAAATTTGACTTTTTGGTCAAATATTGACTTATTGAATCAATAAAACATCATTAAGTAAAAAATTGATTATTTTGACAAAAAAAAAATTTTCGGTCACAAGTTGACCCATTGGGTCAATGGGGGTGGTCACTGGGTCAGAAATTGACCATTTTGACCAAAGTTAATTGTTTGGTCAGCTTCTTTATATTGGGTCGATGGGGAGGTCATTAGGTTAAAACATGACTTTTTTGACCAAAATTGACTTTTTAGTTAAAAGTTGACCTATTGGGCCATTGGGTTGATCGAGTAGGTCGATGATTGACCATTTTAGCCAAAGTTGACTTTTACATCGGAGATTGACTTATTGGGTAAATAATTGGTCATTACGTTAAAAATTAACTATTTTGACCAAAATTGACATTTTGGTCAAAAGTTGACCTATTGGGTCAATGGGTCCATCATTGGGTCAAGGATTTACCATTTTGACCAAAGTTGATTTTTTGGTCAAAAGGTGACCTATTGGGTCAATGGGTTGGACATTGGGTCAAAAGTTGACCATTTTGACCAAATGACTTTTTGGTCAAAAGTTAACTTATTGGGTCAATGGGTATTAGGTTAAAAATTTATTATTTTGACAAAACTTGACTCTTTGGTCAAATGTTGACCTATTGGGTCAAGGATTGACCATTTTGACGAAACTTGACCTTTTTGGTTAATGGTTGACTTATTGGGTCAATATGTTTGGCATTAGGTCAAGGATTGACCATTTAGACCAAAGTTGACTTTTTGGTCAGAGATTGACTTTTTGGGTCAATATTTGGTCATTCGGTCAAAATTACTCTTTTGACCAAAATTGCATTTCCGGTCAAAAGTTGTCCCATTGGGTTAATGGGGTGGTCGTTAGGTAAAAAATTTACTATATTAACCAAAATTGACTTTTTGGTCAAAAGTTGACATATTAGGTCAAGGATTGATCATTTTGAACAAAGTTGACTTTTTGGTCAGAGATTAACAAATTGGGTCAATAATTGGTCATTAGGTCAAAAATTGACTATTTTGACCAAAATGGACTTGTTGACCTCATTTTTGATGAGGTCTTCTCTTCTTCTCTTTAGTACTCAGGATCTAGCCTTAGGCTTTTCCTTTGACTATCTTAGAGGACTAGAATTGGGACCCACCCTCTAGAATTTCAAACCACTTCTTAACTCCCTGCAAACTCCACAAACTTGGTCGTTGACCCCTAATCGCCTAGAGGGTTGAAATCGAATGTGGAAGTTTAAAGGATGAGTTCCTATAGGACTCTTTGGCACTTGGGGCACATACAGGTGGCTCGGTGCAGTGAAGGGGCTGACTTACACACACACTACACTCATACACTACACTTTCACACACCTCACTAAAACCACACCCATACCTAACTTGATATCTTGACTCATGAAAGTGACCCGCATGGATGGTCGCTTAACCCCTAAGCCCTTGGCTGAGAGGGTTAGGAACGACATGGTGGATGCTTCGAATGAGTCCCTTCATGGCTCATGTGGGCTTGATATGACTTCATGGCTCAACCAAAATGATTTCATTCCACTCAAATTCACCCGATCTTGATTTTCCAAATTTTTAATTTTTGACCCTCGGGACCCTACACCCTTTAACTACCAAAACCCTTGAAACTACCCAAAATTTGCAAAATCACCTAAATTACCCAAAATTCCTCAAAATCAATCCCAAAAATTCCCACATTACTCAAATTGATCATCCATACCCAAAAATACCAAACATTCCAAAAAAACCTCCCAATACCCTCCAAATACCCAAAATACCCTCCTTGACCCAAAAATTCAAAAATTCAGAAAATTCCCAGAAAATTCCAGAAAATCCCAAATATTCCCAATTTCATTTTGTCCAACTACACCATGGGCCAATTTTGTCAATTTACCCTAATTTTGTCAAAACCCCCAATTTGACCCATTTTAACCCAAAGTGAACCCAATGTCAAACCAAACCTATCCAATTGACCCAAATTCTGGTCCAATTCAATTCTAAACTTCAATTCAACATTCTTAACACCAATATAGACCAAATACAAGTCCAATTTGATTGACATTTGGATTCAATTTCACTTTTGGCCTTAAAGCCCAATTTGGACTCATGACCCAAACCTAACCCAAACTCACCAAATTCAACTCCAATTAACCCCAAATCTTTTCTAAATCTTCCTTAGCATCCCCACAAGCAAAACAATAACATGATTTGCCCAAAATTTAGACCCAAACCCCACTCAAATTCAACCCAAAGCTAAAAGGCCCAATTTTGACCTAAACCCGAACCTAACCCAGAATGAGCCCAAACCCCAAAATCAAAGCCCAATCAAAGCCAAAACCTCTTTGAAACACTCCCATAAACATTTCCCAACATTAATTTTACATCAATTTCAACCCTAGCCCAACATTGGCCAGAGTTAGCCCAATTTGACCTATATTGGCTCATTCACCAAAGAAGCCCAAGTCGACGCAATTCAAACCCAAATCACCCCCAATTTGCTTCAAGTCACTCATGACACATCCATGAGCTAAACCCAACAATTATTTAGCCCAAGCCTTTACTAAAATTTCATCCCAAAATCCATTTTAAAATTCAAAAGCCCACTTTCCTAAACCATCTTAAAAGCCATCTAAAACCATTTCAAAAGGCCCAAAATCTACCTTAAAGCCCACATGACATCTCCACTTTCCATCCACTTAATAAAAGCCATTCCCTAAGTCCTAAATTCATCATCAAATCATTCCAAATCAAGTTTCATACAAATTTCCATCAAATTACCAAAAATTCCTAAAATCTATTTCCATGAAATTGTCTCCACTTTTCCCAAGCCAAAGGTGAGTCATGCAAGCCATGGACAAGCCACATGAAGCCATGGAAGGCTTGACATGTGATCAAGCCATTAATGGCAAAAGGAGGACCCCTTTTCTAATCCTTCTTAAACCCTTTTTACCTTAAGCATGTCGCACACTAAACCATGCTTAGCCGCCTCATCATGGATGGAGACCACACCATTCTCTCTTGGGCGACCCAGTGATCCTTTTCGGCCAAGACCAGGCCTTGGGTGGTGAACCTAGCCCAAAACCATGGGTTGACTCATTTGAACCCAAAATGGTCTTCCCCATTCCATTTCGATCCAAGCTCTTTACACATGGCATTTGCCGATTGCTTGCACCAAGTCCGGCCACGACCCACGACCTTGAGGGTGACCCATGCACGCCGGCCGGCCACCTGGGCCGTCGGAAAACACCATGGCCGAGAGCTCGCATGTGAGCCAACCTTGGAATTCTCCCTTGCTTGAGCTGCCCCATCCCAGTGGCCATTGTAGTTGTTCTTCCCTTGCCAGAGCAGGGTGATCCCGAGCCACTAACTCTCCACGGGAGGCTCTCCGCCCTCTCTTATTGAAACACCACCCCTCTCGGCCATTAGAGGTCTTTGAAAAAAAAACCTTAAGGAAACTGCTGCAAAATTGTTCCGGACTACTCCCCATACACGAGCACTTGATCCCAGCTGAAATCCCCCTGCCATTTCTTCTCTGTTAGCTCGATTTCGGAGTTGAAATCCGAGCCCAAAACCAGGACACTTCTCCACGGTGAGCCAATCCCCAAATTAATTGATTCTACACCTTCACCGGACCAGGGAAGGTGTCCACCGGCTAAAAGCCCCATCTCCGAGGCCACCCGGTTGCTCCGGCCTCCGAAGCTTTGTGATCGGGCGTGGTCGAAATCCCACCTGAGCGATTCACTGAGACCGGGAGACTTCATGCGGAGCTTGCTTGGATCCGATCGAAGGTGCAACAACCCTCGGATCGAAGCCACACTTCTGCGAGCGAAGGTATGGCCTCACTCCTCTTCCCGAGCTTCGAACATTCTCCTTTTCTATTGCGTAAATTTCATCCCACATAAACCATATGGATGTCTTCGTCTTCTCAAGACGAATCCATAGAGCATAAGAAGATGAAAATCCATTGAGTATTGAGTGAGATCTTAGGGATTTAGTGTGGACGGCTCTCAGGTGAGGACGCTCGGGAACGATGAACGGATGCCGTCCATTCAATACACGCGCGGACGGACGGGTCAGATGGCGTCAGACCAGGAGACGGTACGAGAACCGCGGGGCCCGGGCTGCTGACTCAAGCGGCGGCGTCGATTGGGAGCGCGACGCGTGTGCGTTCGGAGATGCCGAGGATGACGCGGCGCCGCGTGGATAAATAGAAATTAGGGGTATTTTCTATTTATTTAATTCCCTAAACTTCAAAAATTCATAACTTTGTGTAGGAAAATAATAAAAATAAAATAAAAATACCCTCTTGCTCAATGAACAAAGGAGAATAATGTGGAAAAGAAATTATTAAATTTCATCAAGTATTTTATTTTTAATAATTTATTTACTCTCTGCATATTTTTAATTCTCCATGCATGTATACAATTCACCATGGCATGAGACCATAGGGCTTTTGAAGCCTACGAATTTGGGAACATTCCACGAATTTTCCAAAGTCGGAGGCCATCCATATGAAAAGTTATTGATTTTTCAAATTCATATTCTTGTTTCAGTATTTTAATTCCAATAAATAGCATGTTGTGAAATAAATTCTAGGAAAATTTGGTGATGTTCCTTATGACCGAGAGGACCACTAGGAAAAATAGGTTTTGAGTTAGTTCATTTAAAACGACCACTAATTGGCTTAAACACCCAAAATGGATCTCTAATTAATTAGAGCTAATCGTACATCAAATTGACTTGAAATCAATTCTCCACTGACCTTTAGGATCGAGAGGAACCCACCATAAAAATTTGAGGTCAATTGGACTTGGTTAGCCCTACTTAAATGGGTTGATTAAGCCACTTAGTCATTTTAAACTTTAAAAATTCATAACTTTCAAAATATCTTTCAAAAATTCACCAAATTGGTTTTGGAGCCTCTACGATATTAGGGAATTTACGAAAATTAAAATTTTAATTTTCTAAAAAAGTTAATTTTTAATATTATTTTAATATTTTTAATAATTAAAAAATAATAAAAATCACAAAAATAATAAAATTCACCAAAATGTCACATTTTGAATTTTAATCACTTAGGGACAAACCCGTATTTTTCTTAGGTCTTTTTAGTGAGATATTAAATTTTAAAGCTCTAGGGTAATTTTAAAATTAAAAAAAATGTATTTTCTAGCATTTTCACTAAAATAATTATAATAAATCATAGAAAAATCAGAAAATTACAAAATTTGATTCTCTGATTTCCCTGATATCAGAGAGATTTTTAAAAAATATAAAATTCATTTTTCAACATTTATTTTATTTTTAAATTAATTAACTCTCCAAAATTTAAAATAATTATAGTAAAAATAATATAATTCAAAAAATCACCAAAATTGGTCCAAGTGGTCCTCTGGTCATTAGGAATGTCCCCTAATTTTCTTAAGGACAGAAACTTTCTCTTGGTCATGTTGTTAAATTTTCCTTGGAAATCTCTATTTTCTACCAAAAAATAATTATATAAATAAATTAAATACAGAAAAATCACATTTTCTCCTCTCATGTCTTTATTGACATATGAGTGAAGTCACATAAAAATTTCAGTTTCATTTGAGTTCAATTTAATGAGTTATGAAATTATTAAGCTTAAAGGGCAAAATGGTAATTAAAATTTTAATCCTTAATTAAAACTTTAGGTTTAATAAAAAATTAACAAGTAAAACATTTGATCCTAATCTGATTTGGATGATTGAAATTTAAATAATTAAAGGGTAGAAATCCATTAAGCAATTTAAAATAATTGAAATAAACCTTAATTAAATAATTGATTAAATTTGGAAGAATAATAAAATTGGAATTATTAAATAGGGATATTATTATTAGGAAGAGATTTATTCTTTAATTTAAAAAATCCCTAAATTAATCATTTCGATAATATTTAATTCCTAATTAAAAATGATAACTCAAATTTTAATTTTAAAATGTTAAAGGACTAATCATTAAATTAAATTAAAAAATTAAATTATTAAATTCTTTTTTAAATTTTCAATTAAGTTAAAATTAAAAATAATATTTAATTATAGATTAAATTAAATTAAATCAAACAAATTAAATCAAATTAAATTAAATTAAAACAAATTAAATTAAATTAAATTAAATTAAATCAAATTAAATTAAATTAAAGGAAATTAAATCAAATTAAACTAAATTAAAATTAAATCAAATCAAACTAAATTAAGTTAAACCAAACTAAATTGAATAGAATTAAAATTAAATTAAATTAAATTTAATTTAAAATTAAATTGAATTAAATAACATCACCAAAGACATAAAGAATTCAGAAATAAATCTAAAATAACTTGAACATTATTCAAATTTAAACCGATTAATTGAAATTAAACTAAATCACGAAACCATTTGGACACCGATTTGCCCTCGAGAGCTTTGGTTATTATAACTCCTAAACGAACGTTAAATGAAGTGTTACTTCACTTATATGACATTCAAATATCCTAGTTCATCGAGTAAGATAACAACGAAACTTAACTAAACCTCGGACGACTAATTCATTTGTATAATTAAATTCATTCGACTTAGAACGATTCTAGCGATATTGAAAAGATGTTTAAGATTCTTCTTAAGCACTTCCTCGATATGATAGAATGCTTATAAGAACAATTGAACTTAATTGTTCTTTGATGAAGAAAATCGTCCTCGAACGAAATACGAGAACCTAGACGTCATAGGAAATGACTAGGTTATAGGATTAGGAATTTGATAGAAAACCATAACCCTTCCCTTAGCTTTACCTAGGAACTTGCATATTCTATTTGTGTTTTAAGTGCAGCTTGGGATGACGGGAAGACCCTCCAGGTACGCTTTTACTTTATTGCAATTTACCTTATTGCGATTTATTTAATCGCATCGCACTTACTTTTCTTGCATGATAAACAACTGTTGCATGAAAACCCACACCTCTAGGGTAGTCCCTAAAACTGAAACCAAAACTAAGTAAAAAGTCATTGCAAGATAAAATTCACCGCCACAACATTTCAAAATATAAAACAACTCAAAATTTAATCACAAACAGAACACAAAACTACGATTACGATTAAATTAAAACGTCTGTTGGATGATCGGGAATACCTCGGATGATGTAACCTACGTGTTGCTAACGGGATTTCCCGCGGTCCAAATGAAAGTGTGGAACTCATTCGGTTGAGATTAGCAAATTCATCCGGACTAAGTGAATCCGATAAAAATAATGATGCTTGGAAGGATGGAACCGTGGGATCTTAACCGGTGTCGTTATAATCAACTTTAAGATTTGTTTTAATTAAAACACAAAAACACTTGGAAATTAAGACTTCTCTAAACCAAAACACTTTTCTCGTCCCACGATTTATGACTTCTAAAACTAAAACTGCTGCAACAACAAGGAGCTCGGAGCATGGTGGGCAGCACGGCCATCGTCATCGGCAAAACCTGAGTCTACTTCGACAAAACTTTCCTAGAATTAAATAACAAAGCCATAGGACTTCGAGGTAGTTTGCACTAGTGCGACATAAATCCTCGACTCTTCGTTAGGCATTTACCTTGTAAATTAAGCCCTAACCGGTCTTAGGATTACGAGGTAGTCGTCGATACGACATAAACCCTCACATCTTAAGGTTATTTGTATGATTATGTCATATAAATATAAGCCCTATTTAATTAAAATTGGCGAAGATTGAAATACTAAATAAACATTAGGACTTTCCTAAATCCAAACGAAACAATAGGATAGTCGGGAAATTACCGAAGTTCACTTCGAATCCGTAATTTCTCCTACCTTTCTTCCTTTGAATTCCCAAAACAAAATGTTTCAAACTTGATCCATTCCTGTTGAGATTCCAAAATTCGATCCCTTGAAAACCTTAAACTTTGAAACCCTTGAGAGCGGAATTATTGATTATTATCGAGAGTTTTCTTAAGTGATTCCCGTCACCTAAGATGTAATTAACTATAGGGGCTTGCCCTTATAGGGAATTTTAAAGAACCGGAGTAATATAAACCATGTTTAATGCTTTCATAAAAAGCGGGGAATTTGTCGGCTTATAAAATTGGTTAGCGGACCGAACGGATGTCACAAATCTTTTAGTTTGTTTAATCGAGCCCCACCGTCGAAACGGTGTGTCTATCCTTAGGGATAGATACACGGTTTGTGGTGCGGTGCTCATTTATGTAAACTATTTGGGATGTGAGATCGGTTTAATCTCATATCTTAAAACCTTCAAATTTAAAGTTATTTTCAAAATCAAATACTACTTTTCAAATTATTTATTTAAACTAAATTAAAAGTTCGCCGACAACTTCTGTTAGGCGACACCCTTTTCAAAATAAAACACACAACCTAAAAATATGCCGACAACTTCTGGCGACTCCGCTGGGGATGATTCCTCTATCCATTTTTAATCAGACAATTCTGCTTTCAAAAATTGGTAGTGTGTCCATGTCCCTTATGGATCAAAACACTATGTTCATTTCTACCTTGAATAAGTATAGCCAACATTCTCTCGGATTTAGGAGCCACTGTTTAGACACCCCTAAACAGAGAGGTTCCGAGATCCTTTTACCTCATTTTTGAGGTGGGGTGGACCCCCAATAGGTGTTAGTTAGGAGTGATCCTTCGAGTCGAGAAGTCTTGCATAAGACTTTCTTTTCCTTTTCAACTCCGAATCGGATTCCTTACCTTCTCTACACCTTTGAACATTCCGTTCTAAATAAATGAACCCTTTAATGAATGACTCTTTTAACAAATAACTCCTTCTTATAAATACATGAACAAGAATGTGTTCGGACTCTTTTCGATTCCTTTCTTTTCGTCCGATGAGAAGAAGCATAACTTGGGACGACAACCGAGAATCTACCTTGCGAAATGGAAGCCCCAAAGCGATTTTCTCCTTCACCAATGGATTGGACTTCGGCATCATAAGGATGAGTTGCCGACGATGGGATCATCCGATTTGGACAAGGATTTGAAAACACGAATGTCAAGATCACCGACGTTTCCCTCTTTGCAGCTGACAAACAATGTATCCGAAGCTAAGAAGTCGGCGATCGAGTTCGACCTTAGGTCGACCCAGAGTTTCCTCCCTGCAAAGATCCGTCGAGAGAATCTGCTTGTCCGCGGGAGGACCATTCTTGCTACCCCCATCGGTCTAGTTGTCTCTGCACCTACCCCGGCTTCGCAGATTAAAGGGAAGGAAATCCGAACTATGGTGAACACTGTTACCGTGGAGGGTACGGACTTTCTGTGAGACCCTCTGTTTTGAAATCGGGTCCAGCTCAAGAATTCCATCACTAACACGGACCCAAAGAAGGAACAAAAGTAGGAAGATTGCCAGGAAGGCCAGAGCTGCTGAAGTCGCTTTCCTGGAAGAAATCCCAGAAATCCCTGAGTATACACCACTACCCGAATACATACCATTGCCTGAAGATATACCCTTTATGCAAGGAAGTAGATTCCATCCCCTTTCCACCGCAGCTGATGAGGAAAATGTCGCAGGATCGTTTCTACATTACCTCGACCAGCATACTACGACGACATCAGAAAGAAAAGGGCTAGGATCACGCCATTTACCCGACTACAGACTGTGATCGAGAAGTTAGCAAAGAAGGAAAAGTGCCCCGTATTGGAGATTCTACGAAGGATAGGACGGGTGCCAGTCAAATCCCGTCTTGGGCCCCGAGTAGAACTACACGTCATTATGGAAAAGCCGAGTAAAAGAATGAAGGCTAGTCCGCTGTCGTCGTCTCGGGATTACGGATTAGGGAGGATACCACCCTCCAGGCATTTGGTCGACGAGACCATACGGTCCTAGACCTTCTGCTGCTAGAAGGATGGTATGGCGTCCCACTACTGGGCAGTTAAGATTGAAACAACAGCCCGAGAAGGAAAGTCTCGTCAGAAGACTTGAATCTGAAGAAAGCGCCACTGCGGTAAAAGGGACTCGTGAGAAGGGGACCCGACAGCTATCGCAAGACAACCGCGAGGACACACAGAAAAGACCGCTAGAAGATGCTATGGAAAAGTTGAGAACTGATATCCGACGATTATCAAAAGAAAGAGAAGAGAAATTCGGAGACGAGATTGATTCATTGGAATTCATGGACGACGAATATGCAGAAATCAACATGGTCGAAACACGAGCTTCATCAGCTTCACAAGGTGCTCCTGCAGCCGCAGAAAGAGAGGAGCCGGAACTGATGAGAAGGTAGCTTCAAGAGAAAGACGACACGATCGCCCGAATGGCGAAAAGGATGAAAGAGATGGGCGTCAGCTCTAGCCGCTCTCCGAGTCAAGTGCGACCACGAAGAGAGACACCCCCGAGAGGTCATTCACATTGTAGACGGAGGAAAGGAGATTACATCCGTCAATGGGGATGATCGGCTGAAAAAGGATACGACACGAAGTATGATCCACGAAAAGGATATCAAGAGCTTGGTAGAACGGCGGAGTGCGAGAAGCCTTAGCACAATCAAAGAGCGGGACATCCATTCGGACGGGTAGACCTTGCCGGAAGAATTCAACGGCTGTCCGGTACCAAAAGGCTTCGTACCACCTGCGATTCGAGACCTTCGATGGGCACGGGAACCCCGACGGCATGTTGCACACTTTCGTGCCGGTTGTTGCAATGCCGGCGGGAGCGATGCATTACTCTTCCGACGGTTCGTCGGCGGCTCGTCGAGGATCGCCTTCGACTGGTATGCAGAATTACCAAATGGTTCGGTGAAGACGTTCTCAAAACTAGAGAACCTCTTCATCAAGCGATTCGCCGGTGCTCAGAACCACATCACTATAGGTGATTTAGTGGTAGAGAAACAAAAGCCGAACGAAACTTTGGTGGATTACATACTTCGATGGAGGAACTTAAGCATGAAGTGTGAACCACAATTACAAGAACAACATGCAATCGACATCTTGCTTAAAAGCATTCACGGCCCGATAGCACTTCTCCTCAAAGGATTCACTATTAAGACTTTCGAGAAGTTGTTAAGCAAGGCGGGAGCTTGCAAGAAGAGGCGAAGCAATTAAGTTTCGCCGACAAGACGGACAAGCAAAGCACTGTGAAGACTTTCGAAAAGAAATCCGGGATCGTCGCAGCGGTCGACAAAGGCAAGCAACCGATACAAATATCGTCCGGCCGGCGCGGCAACCTCAACGGAATTACCGGCAACCCCGACCCGGCTATCGGTCATCTCCGCGGTATGAACGGCCGCCTCGTCCGCAACGTACATTAAGGGAGCTTCTGAGCAGGGAATATCCATTCAAGAATGAGGCAGTACCAAAAATGTTCCGTAGTCTGATGAAGACTCCTGATTTCCAGCTGCCAGAGCCTAAAAGACCAGAGGAAGTCAACAAAAAAGGTGATCCCAACTTTTGCCCCTACCACCGGATGCTTGGGCACAAGATAGAAGATTGCATTACCTTCAAAAGTTGGCTCAACGACAACCTTCGGAAAGGAAATATAACGATCCCGAAGGAGTACATGAAGGAACCCCAGAAAGGAGGTTCCGTCAATGTTATCTCAGCGATCCCATCATTCGATGAGATCCCATACGGCCGACAATGGATGGACTACCGCTTGGACAAGGTCTTCGAAAAGGATTTTAGACAGCATCCAACCGCTTCGGTGCGAGCTTCAATTCAGAGTTCGAAACCTGCTAAGTCGGCACTATCACTTGCGATAGAAGAACCACCTCAACAGGAGATGATTGAAGAGAAGAAGAAGATCGACGAAGAAGAGAGGACCGAGACTCCTAAGGCTAGACTAGGGGCTGCTTATCCTAGGATAGTTGTTTCGATTCGGGGGAGAAATCCCTCGAACCTCGACTACTGTATGATTATCTGCTCACTTCGGTGGGATCATATAATGATAAGGGTGATGGCGTTGGCTACGTTTTGACTTGTTTCTAACGATTACGTAACTAGCGACAATCCGGACATCGATTTCAATACCAACGACAATTCTCGAATCATACAAAATCTCGACGATCAAAATAACGAAGAAGACATCCATCGAGGAGGCTACGAGAGTTCAACGAAGCAACGAATCTATGCGACGAGTTTCGAGGAGCTCCGGTCGCAATAGAGTTAGAGACTTCGGACTGCGAAGCTAATCCGAGAAGAACTTGTCATTCCAATTCAGAAGAAACACCGGCGAGCTCAACACTAGATTCATAAGAAATTACGAAGTCAACTTAAGAAGTGGAAGAGTTCTACCTCCGAGAATGGGTCCAAAGGACAAAGGAAAGCAGGTGGTTGTTCAAGAAGAACCAACCCGGCGGAGAAATACCCATTCGAGAAGAAGCCGAAACACATGAAAATAAAGTGAACTACAACGTGCTAGCTCATCTTAGGAAACTACCGGCCAAATTGAGCATCTATGACGCTCTCATCTTATCGAAAGGAGATGAGAGAAGCTCGATCGAGGCCTTACTTGATCCGAGAAATTTGCTTAGCTCGAATGGCCGGAGATTCCTTAGATGAGGTTTGTTCGTTAAAGGAACGACGAGGTGTTACCTTCACGGACAATGACCTACTACTTGGGACGGCGGATCACAACCGACCGTTGTACATTTCAGTTACAATTGGGAAGTTTACACTCTCCAGAGTATTGGTAGATCCAGGAGCATCAATCAATATAATGAGTCTTCAAATACTGGCATACTTGGAAATTGATGCTCGTGAGCTCGAGGCCGACAAAATATTATTAAGAGGATTCAACCAGAAAGGAGAAAGAGCCCTCGGGTCAATAACGCTACTAATGAAGACCGGTGACTTAGCAAAGACAACCGCAAAATTTCACATAATTGATTCGAAACATCGTTCGATACTCTCTTGGGCCGACCATGGATACATGAAAACGGGATGGTACCATCATCTCTACACCGGTGCATCAAATACTACGATGGAGGGGAACGAGTGCATCAAAGGTGACTTACAACCATTCTCCGTACATGAGATTGGAATCCATGAAGACGCGACTTATAATGCACCATCGAAGAAAACCATCTTCTCCGGAGATACGTAACAAATGAAGCAAGAAAGTTCGGGACAACGAAGAACACGAAGTTCTAGTCCAACGATCACTCACCACTCCCTTCCGGCGAGATGGTGAAGGTTTCTCCACAACTCGCATCCGAGGTCGAGGCGGGGACGAGGCCGTGATAAAGACGTTAGGACGAGTTGGACGAGAGGAAACCGGCCATCAATGTTGATTGGGAAGATAGTTACGAAGAAGAAAAAGAAATCAAGCGAGAAGCGGCAACGATAAGTCGGAAGAAGCCGCAATTCAAGATCTCCCTCGAAGATGAAAAGAATGAAGAATACAAATCGATGTACTAGAAGATTAACCACTACGTACATACTATGACCCTAACCCCGATCCATTCTAGTAAGATCGAGGGTATGGTGGTCAGAGAGGTACGTAACGGCGGTGCAAAGCCAATCAAATTCTACCGTGGTGCTTCTTCCTCCAAAACTGAAAATAATGTACAATTTGAAGATGTCACTTCATCAGAATTAATGGAATTACCTTTTGAGTGGTACTCTCCCTGTGTTCAAAATTTAATTCAACGTGGTTTCTTACCTCGACAATGCACAAAAGGTCAAACACAACATTTTGAAAAATTATGGAATAATCCCGGTCGTCCACCCAATTCAAAGCATGAACTCGGATTTGGCACAGTAGGATCAGTTGACGATACTAAATTTTTCTTGGTTGTCACTTGCGAATACTATTGAAAACTACATGGAAACTACGAGACGAACTCGAAGATTTACAAATTGGAGACGCTCCACCGGAATTCGAAGAAGAGATTAAATCTACGATAGATGAACTAACGGAAGTTAACTTAGGTACTAGAGAAGAGCCTAGACCTACCTTTGTTAGCTCCTTACTCGATAAAGAAGATTCAGAAGAAATAATCAAGTTATTAATGGAATTTAAAGAGCTATTTTGCTTGGAACTACGATGAGATGCCGGGATTAGCTCCGGAGGTCGCGATCCGCAAGCTACGAGTGGATCCTGCTTCGTCCCAATCGGACGAGGTCCCGAAGAATGCGTCCAGAAATCGAACAACAAGTCATAGCCGAAGTTAAAAAGCTAATAGACGCGAAATTTGTCCGTGAAGAACAATACCCGACTTGGTTAGCCAATGTGGTGCCGGTCGAGAAGAAGAATGGTCGGATCGGAATTTGTGTGGACTTCGAGAGATTTAAACAAGGCATGTCCAAAGGATGAATTCCCTCTACCGATCCCGGAATTAATGATCGACATTGCTTCGACGCATGAAATATTCTCATTTATGGATGGATCTTCGAGGATACAACCGGATAAAAATGGCTCCGAGAAGATGAAAAGCTTACGGCATTCGGAACGTCGATCGGAGTATATTGCTACACGGTGATGCCATTCGGATCGAAGAACGCGAGGAGCAACCTACCGAGAGCAATGACAAGAATTTTTGAAGATCTCATCCACAATCAAGTCGAATGCTACGTGGACGATGTGGTCATCAAAAGCAAAGTAAAGGAAAACCACCTGTATAATTTGAGAATTGTTTTCGAACGATTAAGACAATTTAACCATAAGATGAATCCCTTAAAATGCGCCTTCGGCGTCACCTCTAGGAAATTCTTAGGATTCGTTGTTCGACATCGTGGAATTGAAATCGACCCGGAAAAGATTAAAGCTATCTTAGAAATGCCGCCTCCCAAAACCTTAAAACAACTACGATCTTTTCGAGGGAAGTTGGCATATCTTCGACGCTTTATCTCGAACTTGTCGAGTAGGTGTCGGCCTTTCTCGGCACTAGTTAAAAAGGATGCCAAATTTATTTGGGAAGAGAAATGCCGAGAAGGCCTTCGAGGACATTAAACAATATTTAATGACACCTCCTGTCTTAGCGGCCCGAGTCTCGGAGTAGACCGTCGATACTTTACACCGCGGCTTTAGACGACTCTCTCGGAGCCCTGTTAGCCAGAGTCGATGATGAGGGTAAAGAAAGTGCTCTTTACTACCTAAGCCGTCGTTTACTTCCGACGGAAATAAGGTATCCCGCAATTGAAAAGCATTGTTTGGCCACGATCTTCGCCGCTCGAAAGCTCGGGCACTACATGCTTTCTCATAAGGTCGACCTGATCTCGAAGTTTAATCCATTGCGATACTTGATGACTCGTCCAACACTTTCCGGCGGACTTGCTAGATGGTCGATGATATTATTGCAATTCGATATAACTTTCGTGCCTCTTCGTGCCGTAAAGGGACAAGTCTTAGCGGACTTCCTCGCGGCACACCCTTTGCGGCGAATCTCCTCTCGATGACGATTTGCCGGATGAACAAATAATGAGCCTAGGAGATCCCGATGATCGACGTTGGGAATTATACTTCGACGGAGCATCTTCGGCACACAAAGACGAAGAATCGTAAGTGATAGTGCCGGTAAGGTAGGAATCGGGCTAATCTTTATAACACCGGAGCGGGGGATGTTAAGATACTCCTACCACTTGACGAGAACCTTGTACAAACAACGAAGCGAGAATACGAAGCCCTCATAACGAAGCTGGAATTAACTATTCGAATAGGGATAACGGACATCAACATCTACGGGGATTCACGGTTAATCATTCAACGAGATCGCCGGACGGTACGGAATTTTAAAGCCAAGACTCGAGCAATACTTTCGGTATGCCATACGAGTTGTTGGAACAAATTCCAAATGTGACGATCTACAAAATTCCCGAGAAAAGAAAATGCTTTAGCGGATGCTTTAGCTCGTCTCGCAAAAGAATTTGCCTTTTTGCGAGATGAATCGAGTGGAAGTGTCGGTTCACGGACGTCGGGTTCTATCACGGCTCGACATAGACACAATACACAAATCGGAAAAAGAAAAAGAATCGGTTGCAACGGTGACGGAAAACACGGAAGATTGGCGACGGCCATTAGTAGACTACACAGCGAACGGGAAAGCTACCGGACGATAGGTCGTTAGCCTCATCGGATCGAAAAGAACTACGTCCTACGCATTAATAAACAACACATTGTACGGAAGGTCTTTTGATCAAATGTGGCTAAGGTGCCTAAGCGGGTCCGAGGCCGTGAGATTGTTAAAGAGGTGCATTCGGGACTGCGTGGCGCTCACCGGTCGGGTCCGAAGATGAAAATGAAAATTAAAAGACTAGGGTACTACGGCCCTCGATGATGACCGACTGCATGAAAATCGCCGAAGAGCTGTCACCAATGCCAAGTACACGGAGTGGTTCTACACCAACCTCCGAATGTGCTACATCCAGACAATTGCGTCGTGGCCATTTGAATGTTGGGGCACGGATATAGTAGGTCCGATAGAACCACCATCTTCGAAAGGACATCGCTTCATTCTTCGGCTACTGATTACTTTTCCAAGTGGGCGGAGGCGGTTCCACTTAGAAGTGAAAGCACACCACGTGCTACGGTTTTCAAGAACCAAGTTGTCTACCAGTTTCGGAGTGCCGCGCGAGATCATCTCGGATAATGGGTCGGCATTCGGAAGCACGCAAATCAATAATTTTGTCGGGAGACACGGAATCGGTGGCGATACTCAGCAATTTACTACCCGAGAGCAAACGGCCTCGCTAAGGCTTTTAATAAAACTCTCGTTCAAATCTTAAAGAAAACTTTGGACGATAATAAGAAGAAATTGGCACGAGAAGTTGTTAGAAACCTTATGGGCCTACGGGACAACCTTCGAACTCCTACTCAAGCTACACCTTACGCTCGGTGTATGGGTCCGAGCGGTGTTACCTTTAGAGGTTTAGCTTCCTTCACTCGGAATTACGAGTTGCAAACAAGATCACGATAGAAGAGAACGCCGAGTTACGACTCGAAGAATTAGAAAGCACGGAAGGAAAAGGCTTGCGGCGTAACGGAATTTAGAACTATACCAAGCTAAGATGGTTCGAGCCCATGACAAGTTGGTCCGCCCGAGAACCTTCGAAGTTGGTGACTTAGTTCTCGTTCTCGAGAGACCTATTCTTGCACACCGCAAGATAGGGGGAAAATTTGAACCCACTTGGGAAGGACCGTTTGTGGTTGAAGCAGTATACTAAGGAGGCTCCTACCAGCTAGTGAATTGCGAAGGAGAACGACATATGCTTCCGATCAACGGACAATACTTGAAAAAGTATTACGCTACCTGATGTTTCGAAGGAATGAATTCTTCATCCTTAGAAGCACGGGCGAAGTAATTACTTATGGTCGAGTCCAGAACCCAAAAATAATAAAATGTGCTAAAATAAATAAAGTCATGATAATTAAGGTTTCCTTGTTTTCTTTTCCAAATCAAAATCTCTTCCCTGATCTTATCCTACTTCATTCCTGTTAAATTTGAAAATATAAAATATATATATAAAAAAAATGTGTCTTTAATAAACATTTTCTTAATGTTCTTAGTACAGCCCCTGATCCTTTTCCTTGTCTTTTCGCAGGGAAATGTCGAACGGGCGGTTGGTCCTGAACTTTAAGAATGGTGTAAGCCTTGCACTCGATGAAAAGAGGGTGAAAGATGGAGCGATAATCGAGATTGACTCGGATTTCGCACCAGCAAGCCTACGATGCGAGGAAATTAGCGGGTCCCAGTTGACCGAGAAGAAGCTGCCGGGCGGAGCAGTGATGAAAGTGGGTGGCCCAAGCCACCAATCCGACGGCAAGAAAAGAAAGGCAAACGGCTGAAGAAGACAAGAAAATGAAGTCGCGTAGTCACTACGGCGGAGGGCGAAGCTTGTCGGCGCCGCGCCCGCGAGAGATTCAGAAGTTCGAAGAGCTACTCTCACGGCAACGCAACGAAGAAATAAGAATTGTCGTATCCAGTAAGATGTTAACAAAACTAGGCTGCGGACCGGCGCGATGAGACGGTTGCTAATGCCGGAACATACACTTCGAGGACACCGGTTCACCGGGAACTACGAAGAAAGGAGGCCGGCTCCTAGGATAACGGAAAGAACCGGGGAAATCTCAAGAAGATCGGAAGAAAGAAGGCTACCACGCCACCGGATAGAACCACCGGTAATGCATGACCTTGTTGCGAAGCAACCCGGGGGATGTCCCGACGGGCATCATCCACGAGGAGCCGAGGTATGCGGGGAGAACGTGAAGGGATTGAACCGTATATCCCACAATATGTCACCGAGGCCTCGCCATGCCGAGATCATTCCGGAATACGAAGCTGGAGAGAATGCGAGTGTTGAAAGGAAAACCTTTGAATACTTCGAGAGAATTAAAGGCGAGAAGAATAAATATACTAGAGGGCCTCGAGCTACATACGGACGTATTCTCGGAGTATGAACAACGGCAAATCATGGATTGCATCCGGGATTTGAAAAGAATGGGCCGAGCGAGGCCGCCTGAGGAAAACACATACTCGGAACCTCGGAGATGGATGCCGGGGAAGGGAAGAATCACAATACAATGTGGATGCTTGTTACAACTTTGCGAGAGGACGGGAAGGGAAACCCACGAGAATACTCCGTCATGGGCGAGTGGATCCGATGCCATTAGTCATCAAGAGAATGGTAAAGAGATTGATAACATGGAGGAGTACTTGCCGGCGGATTGCATACCCAATAGTTGCATTATTAACATCTACAAGCGGGGTGTGTGCATACCCCCACACATAGATCACCACGACTTTGTCGGACCTTTACGCACGGTCTCTTTCTGAACGAGTGTAACATCATGTTCGGATGCGACCTCCGGATAGCGAGGCCCGGTGAGTTCCGAGGGCCGGTGAAGATACCTTTACCGGTAGGTTCCGTCATGATATTGAAGGGCAACGGAGCGAGATATCGCTAAGCATTGCATACCGGGAGTACCGGTAAAGCGGATCTCGGTTACTTTCGGAAGGATGGATGACGGGAAGACACCTTACCATTTCCGACCGGACCGGAGCTAGAGAGCCTCCGGCCTTACGGCTGTGAGTTACATGGGAGATATCACACCTCCAACGTACATCCAGCCGGCATCCTTGCCAAGGATGGCTTGGAAGGTGATGTTATTAACCATGTACCGCACTATTGAGACATTGATTTTTGACAGATGCTTCTTTTGATGGATCGACGAAGATCATACATAGTCCGTTTTGAGTCTACATGGATTGTATGAAATATATGCCAGATCAAGTTGTATGATGTATCTTCGACATGATTGGAATGAAAGTGACCATGTCACATTTTTGGCCTTCACCTCTTTTGTGCAAATTGGTAGGAAACGCCATTAAAGTTAAATGAACTTTGAACAAAGAACATAAAAGAAACAAAAAGAATAAAAGAAAACTTTCCTTAAAAATCTAAAAATGACGAACACCAAATTCACATGAACATTAAATAAACGATAAAATAAAATTTGAATCATTAAAAGACAAACATAATGAACATAAATTTCAAATCAAATCTTAAATCAAATTTCAATCGAGTTCGAACTCATCCTTCCAAATTTCAAATTCAACCGACTCGAATCTCGAATCAAATTCTCGATCAAATTTCAAATCCAATCTCGATCAAATTTCAAATTTGATCTTCCAAATTTCAAATCAAATCTAAATCAAATTTCGAATTCAAGCTTTCCAAATTTCAAATCAAATTTTAAATCAAATTTCAGATCAAATTTCAATCAATTTCAAATTCAATCTCCCAAATCTGAAATCCAATCCGTTCTACTCTTCCCCTTTGTCTGGGATGGAAGTGTTGATTCCATTGACACGGATCGAATCTGATGGCGAGGAATTATATCAAATCCAAACCAGCAACTTCCGATCAACTCTTTTGGACGGGGTATGTAACATCTACATATTCCCTCCTAATCCATTTCTTTCCATGAAAGTCTTTTACAACTTTTATGAAATTCTCGAAACACCAAAATTCCACACTTTTCAAATCAACACTACAAATCTTTACAAAGTCAATGACTATCAAAATTCAAACTTTTTGGAGTTGAGGATTTTACATCCGAGACTGCATTGCTTTAGGATCTTTTCCCTATCGCAATGAAATACATCAAATTCAAACTTTTTGGAGTTGAGGATTTTACATCCGAGACTGCATTGCTTTAGGATCTTTTCCCTATCGCAATGAAATACATCAAATTCAAACTTTTTGGAGTTGAGGATTTTACATCCGAGATTGCATTGCTTTAGGATCTTTTCCCTATCGCAATGAAATACATCCAAATCAAACTTTTGGGGTTGAGGATTTTACATCTGAGACTGCATTGCTTTAGGATTCTTTCCCTATTGCGATGAAATACTTCCAAATAAACTTTTGGGGTTGAGGATTTTACATCCGAGACTGCATTGCTTTAGGATTCTTTCCCTATTGCGATGAAATACATCCAATTCAAACTTTTGGGGTTGAGGATTTTACATCCGAGACTGCATTGCTTTAGGATTCTTTCCCTATCGCAATGAAATACATCAAAATCAAACTTTTGGGTTGAGGATTTTACATCCGAGACTGCATTGCTTTAGGATCCTTTCCCTATTGCAATGAAATACATCAAATTCAAACTTTTGGAGTCGAGGATTTTACATCCAAGACTGCATTGCTTTAGGATTCTTGCCCTATCGCAATGAAATACATCAAATCAAACTTTTGGGTTGAGGATTTTACATCCGAGACTACATTGCTTTAGGATCCTTTCCCTATTGCAATGAAATATATCAAATTCGAACTTTTTGGAGTTGAGGATTTTACATCTGAGACTGCATTTCTTTAGGATCTTTTCCCTATCGCAATGAAATACATCAAATCAAACTTTTGGGTTGAGGATTTTACATCCGAGACTACATTGCTTTAGGATCTTTTCCCTATCGCAATGAAATACATCAAATTCAAACTTTTTGGAGTTGAGGATTTTACATCCGAGACTGCATTGCTTTAGGATCTTTTCCCTATCGCAATGAAATACATCAAATTCAAACTTTTTGGAGTTGAGGATTTTACATCCGAGACTGCATTGCTTTAGGATTCTTTCCCTATTGCGATGAAATACAACAAAATCAAACTTTTGGGGTTGAGGATTTTACATCAGAGGCTGCATTGCTTTAGGATTCTTTCCTATTGCAATAAAATACATCAAAATCAAACTCTTGAGGTTAAGGATTTTACATCCAATACCGCATTGCTGCGAGATCTCTCCTCATTGTAATGATTCAATCCAATCGATTCAATTCTCTTTTGAGGTTGAAGATGTTACATCTAAAACCACGAAATTCCAATTTTCATTTCAAATCGAATCCCTTCAAATTAATTTTGACAAACTTCAATCTAAATTGAAACTCCAATTGAAATCTAAACTCGCACATCAAAACTTAAACTAAAACAAAATAAAATCCGAATCGAAATTCCCCGAGATCATGTGATTTGGAATTCACCTTCTTTTCCTTTCCCCAGCGAGAGTTCAGGAATCTCCAGTTTCAAAGATATACTTGACACTCCCCAGCGGAAATTCTTCTACTTAGTCCTAAGTTTGTCACTTGGACATCTGTGTTGGTTTTGTTGATCTGTTCGGTCAACGCCAATACACGCGGTGTGCTCCGTCAACTCACCACACCTATTGGGGGTCCATTTGTTGACCTCATTTTTGATGAGGTCTTCTCTTCTTCTCTTTAGTACTCAGGATCTAGCCTTAGGCTTTTCCTTTGACTATCTTAGAGGACTAGAATTGGGACCCACCCTCTAGAATTTAAAACCACTTCTTAACTCCCTGCAAACTCCACAAACTTGACTGTAGACCCCTAATCACCTAGAGGGTTGAAATCAAATGTGGAAGTTTAAAGGATGAGTTCCTATAGGACTCTTTGGCCTTAGGACTGCCTACAGGTGGCTCAGTGCAGTGAAGGGGCTGACTTACACACACACTACACTCATACACTACACTTTCACACACCTCCTAAAACCACACCCATACCTAACTTGATATCCTGACTCATGAAAGTGACCCACATGGATGGTCCTTAACCCCTAAGCCCTTGGTTAAGAGAGTTAGGAACGACATGGTGGATGCTTCAAATGAGTCCCTTCATGGCTCATGTGGGCTTGATATGACTTCATGGCTCAACCAAAATGATTTCATTCCACTCAAATTCACCCAATTTTCAATTTTCCAAATTTTCAATTTTCCAAATTTTCAATTTTTGACCCCTGGGACCCTACACACTTCTTTACCCAAAACCCTTGAAACTACCCAAAATTTGCAAATTCACCTAAATTACCCAAAATTCCTCAAAATCAATCCCAAACATTCCCACATTACTCAAATTGATCATCCATACCCAAAAATACCAAAAATTCCAAAAAAACCTCCCAATACCCTCCAAATACCCAAAATACCCCCCTTGACCCAAAAATTCAAAAATTCAGAAAATTCCCAGAAAATTCCACAAAATCCCAAATATTCCCAATTTCATTTTGTTCAACTACACCATGGGCCAATTTTGTCAATTTACCCTACTTTTGTCAAAACCCCCAATTTGACCCATTTTAACCCGAAAGTGAACCCAATGTCAAACCAAACCTATCCAATTGACCCGAATTCTGGTCCAATTCAATTCTAAACTTCAATTCAACATTCCTAACACCAATCTAGACCAAATCCAAGTCCAATTTGATTGACATTTGGATCCAATTTCACTTTTGGCCTTAAAGCCCAATTTGGACCCATGACCCGAACCTAACCCAAACTCACCCAATTCAACTCCAATTAACCCCAAATCTTTTCTAAATCTTCCTTAGCATCCCCACAAGCAAAACACTAACATGATTTGCCCAAAATTTAGACCCAAACCCCACTCAAATTCAACCCAAAGCTAAAAGGCCCAATTTTGACCTAAACCCAAACCTAACCCAAATGAGCCCAAACCCCAAAATCAAAGCCCAATCAAAGCCAAAACCTCTTTGAAACACTCCCATAAACATTTCCCAATATTAATTTTACATTAATTTCAACCCTAGCCCAACATTGGCCCAAGTTTGCCCAATTTGACCTATATTGGCTCATTCACCAAAGAAGCTCAAATTCAACCCAATTCAAACCCAAATCACCCCCAATTTGCTTCAAGTCACTCATGACACATCCATGAGCTAAACCCAACAATTATTTAGCCCAAGCCTTTACTAAAATTTCATCCCAAAATCCATTTTAAAATTCAAAAGCCCACTTTCCTAAACCATCTTAAAAGCCCATCTAAAACCATTTCAAAAGGCCCAAAATCTACCTTAAAGCCCACATGACATCTCCACTTTCCATCCACTTAATAAAAGCCATTCCCTAAGTCCTAAATTCATCATCAAATCATTCCAAATCAAGTTTCATACAAATTTCCATCAAATTACCAAAAATTCCTAAAATCTATTTCCATGAAATTGACTCCACTTTTCACAAGCCAAAGGTGAGCCATGCAAGCCATGGACAAGCCACATGAAGCCATGGAAGGCTTGACATGTGATCAAGCCATTAATGGCAAAAGGAGGACCCCCTTTTCTAATCCTTCTTAAACCCTTTTTACCTTAAGCATGTCGCACACTAAACCATGCTTAGCCACCTCATCATGGATGGAGACCACACCATTCACTCTTGGCTGACCCAGTGATCCTTTTCAGCCCAAGACCGAGGCCTTGGGGAGTGAACCTAGCCCAAAACCATGGGTTGACTCATTTGAACCCAAAATGGTCTTCCCCCATTCCATTTCAATCCAAGCTCTTTACACATGGCATTTGTCGATTGCTTGCACCAAGTCCCGACCACGACCCACCTGACCTTGAGGGTGACCCATGTCCGGCCGGCCGGCCACCGAGCCGCCGGAAAACACCATGGCCGAGAGCTCGCATGTGAGCCAACCTTGGAATTCTCCCTTGTCGAGCTGCCCCATCCCGAGTGGCCATTGTAGTTGTTCTTCCCTTGCAAGAGCAGGCTGATCCCAAGCCCCTAACTCTCCACGGGAGGCCCTCCACCCTCTCATATTTAAACACCACCCCTCTCGGCCATTAGAGGTCTTGAAAAAAAAACCTTAAGGAAACTACGCCAAAATTGTTCCAGACTACTCCCCATACACGAGCACTTGATCCCCGCTGAAATCCCCCTGCCATTTCTTCTCTGTGAGCTCGATTTCGAGTTGAAATCCAAGCCCAAAACCAGGACACTTCTCCGAGTGAGCCGATCCCCAAATTGATTGGTTCTACACCTTCACGGACCGAGGGAAGGTGTCCTCCGCAAAAGCCCCATCTCCGGGCCACCCGGTTGCTCAGGCCTCCAAGCTTTGTGATCGGTCGTGGTCGAAATCCCACCTAGGAAATTCACCAGACCAGGAGACTTCATTTGGAGCTTGCTGGGATCCAATCGAAGGTGCAACAACCCTCAGATCGAAGCCACACTTCTCTGAGCAAAGGTTTGGCCTCACTCCTCTTCCCGAGCTTCTGAACATTCTCCATTTCTATTGCATAAATTTCATCCCACATAAGCCGTATGGATGTGTTCGTCTTCTCGAGACGAATCCGTAGAGCATAAGAACATGAAAATCCATGTGAGTATCGAGTGAGATCTTAGGGATTTAGTGTGGGACGGCTCTCGGGTGAGGACGCTCGGGGACGATGAACGGATGCCGTCCATTCAATACACGCGTGGACGGACGGCTCAGATGGCATCGGACCAGGAGACGGTACGAGAACCGCGGGGCCCGGGCTGCTGACTCAAGCGACGGCGTCGAATGGGAGCGCGACGCGTGTGCGTTCGGAGATGCCGAGGATGACGCGGCACCGCGTGGATAAATAGAAAATTTGGGGTATTTTCTATTTATTTAATTCCCTAAACTTCAAAAATTCATAACTTTGTGTAGGAAAATCATAAAAATAAAATAAAAATACCCACTTGCTCAGTGAACAGAGGAGAATAATGTGGAAAAGAAATTATATAATTTCATCAAGTATTTTATTTTTAATAATTTATTTACTCTCTGCATATTTTTAATTCTCCATGCATGTATACAATTCACCATGGCATGAGACCATAGGGCTTTTGAAGCCTCTGAATTTGGGAACATTCCCTGAATTTTCCAAAGTCGTGGCCATCCACATGAAAAGTTATTGATTTTTCAAATTCATGTTACTATTTTGAGTATTTTAATTCCAATAAATATCATGTTGTAAAATAAATTCTAGGAAAATTTGGTGATGTTCCTTATGACCGAGAGGACCCTAGGAAAAATAGGTTTTGAGTTAGTTCATTTAAAACAACCCTAATTGGCTTAAACACCCAAAATGGATCTCTAATTAATTAGAGCTAACCGTACATCAAATTGACTTGAAATCAATTCTCCACTGACCTTTAGGATCAGAGGAACCCACTATAAAAATTTGAGGTCAATTGGACTTGGTTAGCCCTACTTAAATGGGTTGATTAAGCCATTTAGTCATTTTAAACTTTAAAAATTCATAACTTTCAAAATATCTTTCAAAAATTCACCAAATTGGTTTTGGAGCCTCTCCGATATTAGGGGAATTTAAGAAAATTAAAATTTCAATTTTCTAAAAAAGTTGATTTTTAATATTATTTTAATATTTTTAATAATTAAAAAATAATAAAAATCACAAAAATAATAAAATTCACCAAAATGTCACATTTTTAATTTTAATCACTTAGGAACAAACCCCATATTTTTCTTAGGTCTATTTAGTGAGATATTAAATTTTAAAGCTCTAGGGTAATTTTAAAATTAAAAAAAATGTAATTTCTAGCATTTTCACTAAAATAATTATAATAAATCATAGAAAAATCAGAAAATTGCAAAATTTGATTCTCTGATTTCCTTGATATCAGAGAGATTTTTGAAAAATATAAAATTCATTTTTCAATATTTATTTTATTTTTAAATTAATTAAACCTCCACAATTTAAAATAATTATAGTAAAAATAATATAATTCAAAAAATCACCAAAATTGGTCCAAGTAGTCCTCTGGTCATTAGGAATGTCCCCTAATTTTCTTAAGGACAGAAACTTTCTCTTGGTCATGTTGTTAAATTTTCCTTGGAAATCTCTATTTTCTACCAAAAAATAATTATATAAATAAATTAAATACAGAAAAATCACATTTTCTCCTCTCATGTCTTTATTGACATTTGAGTGAAGTCACATAAAAATTTCAGGTTCATTTGAGTTCAATTTAATGAGTTATGAAATTATTAAGCTTAAAGGGCAAAATGGTAATTAAAATTTTAATCCTTAATTAAAACTTTAGGTTTAATAAAAAATTAACAAGTAAAACATTTGATCCTAATCTGATTTGGGTGATTGAAATTTAAATAATTAAAGGGTAGAAATCCATTAAGCAATTTAAAATAATTGAAATAAACCTTAATTAAATAATTGATTAAATTTGGAAGAATAATAAAATTGGAATTATTAAATAGGGATATTATTATTAGGAAGAGATTTATTCTTTAATTTAAAAAATCCTTAAATTAATCATTTCAATAATATTTAATTCCTAATTAAAAATGATAACTCAAATTTAAATTTTAAAATGTTAAAGGACTAATCATTAAATTAAAAAATTAAATTATTAAACTCTTTTTTAAAATTTCAATTAAATTAAAATTAAAAATAATATTAAATTAAAGATTAAATTAAATTAAATCAAACAAATTAAATCAAATTAAATTAAATTAAAACAAATTAAATTAAATTAAATTAAATCAAATCAAATTAAATTAAATTAAAGGAAATTAAATCAAATTAAACTAAATTAAAATTAAATCAAATCAAACTAAATTAAGTTAAACCAAACTAAATTGAATAGAATTAAAATTAAATTAAATTAAATTAAATTTAAAATTAAATTGAATTAAATAACATCACCAAAGACATAAAGAATTCAAAATAAATCTAAAATAACTTGAACACTATTCCAAATTTAAACCCATTAATTGAAATTAAACTAAATCACAAACCATTTGAACACCAATTTGCCCTCGAGAGCTTTGGTTATTATAACTCCTAAACAGAACGTTAAATGAAGTGTTACTTCACTTATAGGACATTCAAATATCCTAGTTCACTGAGTAAGATAACAACAAAACTTAACTAAACCTCGGACGATTAATTCATTTGTATAATTAAATTCATTCGGACTTAGAACGATTCTAGCAATATTGAAAAGATGTTTAAGATTCTTCTTAAGCACTTCCTCAATATGATAGAATGCTTATAAGAACAATTGAACTTAATTGTTCTTTGATGAAGAAAATCGTCCTCAAACCAAAATACAAGAACCTAGACGTCATAGGAAATGACTAGCTATAGGATTAGAAATTTGGTAGAAAACCATAACCCTTCCCTTAGCTTTACCTAGGAGCTTGCTTATTCTAATTGTGTTTTAAGTGCGGCTTGGGATGACGGGAAGACCCTCCAGGTACGCTTTTATTTTATTGCGATTTATCTTATTGCAATTTATTTAATCGCATCGCACTTACTTTTCTTGCATGATAAACAACTTGTTGCATGAAAATCCACACCTCTAGGGTAGTCCCTAAAGCTGAAACCAAAACTAAGTAAAAAGTCATTGCAAGATAAAATTCACCGCCACAACATTTCAAAATATAAAACAACTCGAAAATTTAATCACAAACGAACACAAAACTACAATTACAATTTAATTAAAACGTCCTGTTGGATGATCGGGAATACCTCGGATGATGTAACCTACGTGTTGCTAACGGGATTTCCCACGGTCCAAATGAAAGTGTGGAACTCATTCAGTTGAGATTAGCAAATTCATACGGACTAAGTGAATCAGATAAAAAAATGATGCGGAAGGATGGAACCGTGGGATCTTAACCGGTGTCGTTATAATCAACCTTAAGATTTGTTTTAATTAAAACACAAAAACACTTGGAAATTAAGACTTCTCTAAACCAAAACACTTTTCTCATCCCCTGATTTATGACTTCTAAAACTAAAACTCTGCAACAACAAGGAGCTCGGAGCATGGTGGGCGGCACGGTCATCGTCATCAAGCAAAACCCGAGTCTACTTCAGCAAAACTTTCTTAGAATTAAATAACAAAGCCATAGGACTTCGAGGTAGTTTGTCTAGTGCAGACATAAATCCTCGACTCTTCGTTAGGCATTTACCTTGTAAATTAAGCCCTAACCGGTCTTAGGATTCGAGGTAGTCGTACGATACGACATAAACCCTCACATCTTCAAGGCTATTTGTATGATTCTATCATATAAATATAAGCCCTAATTAATTAAAATTGGCAAGATTGAAATACTAAATAAACATTAGGACTTTCCTAAATCCAAGCCAAACAATAGGATAGTCGGGAAATTACCGAAGTTCACTTTGAATCCGTAATTTCTCCTACCTTTCTTCCTTTGAATTCCCAAAACAAAATGTTTCAAACTTGATCCATTCCTTGTTGGGATTCCAAAATTCAATCCCTTGAAAACCTTAAACTTTCAAACCCTTGAGAGCAGAATTATTGATTATTATCGAGAGTTTTCTTAAGTGATTCCCGTCACCTAAGATGTAATTAACTATAGGGGCTTGCCCCTATAGGGAATTTTAAAGAACCCAGGTAATATAAACCCTGTTTAATGCTTTCATATTAAGCGAGGGAATTTGTCGGCTTATAAAATTGGTTCACGAGACCAAACGGATGTCACAAATCTTTTAGTTTGTTTAATCGAGCCCCACCGTCGAGCGGTGTGTCTATCCTTAGGGATAGATACACGGTTTGTGGTGCGGTGCTCGTTTATGTAAACTATTTGGGATGTGAGATCGGCTTAATCTCATATCTTAAAACCTTCAAATTTAAAATTATTTTCAAAATCAAATACTACTTTTCAAATTATTTATTTAAACTAAATTAAAAGTTCGCCGACAACTTCTGTTAGGGGACACCCTTTTCAAAATAAAACACACAATCTAAAAATATGCCGACAGGACTTTTTTTGTCAAAAGTTGGCCAATTGGGTCAATGGGTTGGTCATTGGGTCAAGTATCGATCATTTTGACCAAAGTTAACTTTTTAGTCAAAAGTTGACGTATTGGGTGTATTGGGTCAATGAGTTAGTCGTTGGGTCAGCAATTGACCATCTTAACCAAAGTTGGCCTATTGGGTTAATGAGTGGTTATTAGGTTAAAAATTGACTATTTTGACCAAAATTGAGTTTTTGGTCAAAAAATTGACCTTTTGGGTCATTAAATCAAGGATTGACAATTTGGACAAAATTTGACTTTTCGGTCAAATATTGACTTATTGAATCAATAATACATCATTAAGTAAAAAATTGATTATTTTGAAAAAAATTAAATTTTCGGTCACAAGTTGACCCATTGGGTCAATGGGGATGGTCACTAGGTCAGAAATTGACCATTTTGACCAAAGTTGACTGTTTGGTCAAAAGCTTACCTATATTGGGTCAGTGGGGAGGTCATTAGGTTAAAACATGACTTTTTTGACCAAAATTGACTTTTTAGTTAAAAGTTGACCTATTGGGCCATTGGGTTGATCATTGGGTCAATGATTGACCATTTTAGCCAAAGTTGATTTTTCTATCAGAGATTGACTTATTGGGTAAATAATTGGTCATTACGTTAAAAATTAACTATTTTGACAAAAATTGACATTTTGGTCAAAAGTTGACCTATTGGGTTAATTAGTCCATCATTGGGTCAAGGATTGACCATTTTGACCAAAGTTGATTTTTTGGTCAAAAGGTGACCTATTGGGTCAATGGGTTGGACATTGGGTCAAAAGTTGACCATTTTGACCAATTGAATTTTTGGTCAAAAGTTAACTTATTGGGTCAATGGGTATTAGGTTAAAAATTTATTATTTTGACAAAACTTGACTCTTTGGTCAAATGTTGACCTATTGGGTCAAGGATTGACCATTTTGACGAAACTTGACCTTTTTGGTTAATGGTTGACCTATATGGGTCAATGTGTTTGGCATTGGGTCAAGGATTGACCATTTTGACCGAAGTTGACTTTTTGGTCAGAGATTGACTTATTGGGTCAATATTTGGTCATTAGGTCAAAATTACTATTTTGATAAAAATTGCATTTTTGGTCAAAAGTTGTCCCATTGGGTGAATGGGGTGGTCATTAGGTAAAAAATTAACTATATTAACCAAAATTGACTTTTTGGTCAAAAGTTGACATATTAGGTCAAGAATTGATCATTTTGACCAATGTTGACTTTTTGGTCAGAGATTAACTAATTGGGTCAATAATTGGTCATGAGGTCAAAAATTGACTATTTTGACCAAAATGGACTTTTTTTGTCAAGAGTTGACCTATTGGGTCAATGGGTTGGTCATTGGGTCAAGGATCGATCATTTTAACAAAAGTTAACTTTTTAGTCAAAAGTTGACGTATTGGTTGTATTGGGTCATTGAGTTAGTCGTTGGGTCAGCAATTGACCATTTTAACCAAAGTTGGCCTATTGGGTTAATGGGGTGGCCATTAGGTCAAAAATTGACTATTTTGGCCAAAACTAACTTTTTGGTCAAAAGTTGACCTATTAGGTCAATGAGTTGGCATTGGGTCAGAAATTTTAACCGTAGTTCACTTTTCGGTCAAAAGTTGACTTATTGGGTCAATTAGTGATCATTAGGTTAAAATTTGATAATTCTGACCAAATTTGACTTTTTTTTCAAAAGTTGACCTATTGGATCAATGGGTATGTCATTGGTTCAAGGATTGACCATTTTGAAAAAAACTGACTTTTTGGTCAAAAGTTGACCTATTAGGTTAATTTGTTGGTCATTGGGTCAAGGATTGACCATTTTAACCAAAGTGGACTTTTTGGTCAAAAGTTGACCTATTGGGTAAATGGCTTGATCATAGGGTCAAGGATTGACCAATTTGACCAAATTTGACTTTTTGTTCAAAAGTTGCCCTACTAGGTTATTGATTCAAGGATTGTGCATTTTGACTAAAGTTGACTTTTTTGTCAAAAGTTGACATATTTGGGTCAATGTGTTGGTCATTGGGTCAAGCATTGACCCTTTTGACCAAAGTTTACTTTTGGGTCAAAAGTTGACCTACTGGGTCGATGGTTTCGTCATAGAGTCAAGGATTGACCCTTTTTACCATAGTTGACTTTTTGTCAAAGATTGACTTATTGGGTCATTAATTGGTCATTAGGTCAAAAATTGACTATTTTGACAAAATTAAATTTGTGGTCAAAAGTAGACCCATTGGGTCAATGAGGTGGTCATTATTTCAGAAATTGACCATTTAGACCAAAATTCACTTTTTAGTCAAAAATTGACCTTTTTGATCAATGGTTGGTCCTCGGGTCAAGGATAAACCATTTTGACGAAAGTTGACTTTTTGGTCAAAAGTTGGCCAATTGGGTCAATGAGTTGATCATTAGATGAAAGAGTGACCATTTTGACCAAAGTTAACATTTTGGTCAGAGATTGTCTTATTGGGTCAATAATTCGTCATTAGGTAAAAAATTGACTATTTTGTCCAAAATTGACTATTTTGACCAAAATTGACTATTTTGACCAAAATTAACTTTTTGGCCAAAAGTTGACCTATTGGGTCACTAGGTTGGTCATTGGGTCAAGGATTGAGCATTTTGACCAAAGTTGACTTTTTGGTCAAAAGTTGGTCTATTGGTTCAATGGGCTGGTCATTGGGTTAAAGAGTGACAATTTTGACCAAAGTTAACTTTTTGGTCAAAGATTGACTTATTGGGTCAATAATTGGTCATTAGGTCAAAAATTGATTATTTTGACAAAACAAATTGACTTTTTGGTCAAAAGTTGACCTATAGTGTCACTAGGTTGGTAATTAGGACAATGATTGATCATTTTGACCAAAGTTGACTTTTTGGTTAAAAGTTGGCCTAATGGGTCAATGGGTTTGTCATTGGGTCCGAAATTGATAATTTAAACCAAATTTGACCTATTGGGTCAATGTGGTGGTCATAAAGTCAAAAATTTATTATCCAAAATTGATTTGTTGGTCAAAAGTTAACCTATTGGGTTAATGGGTTAGTCATTGGGTCAAGGATTGACCAGTTTGACCAAAGTTGACTTTTTGGTCAAAAGTTGACCTATTAGGTAAATGGGTTGGTCAGTGGCTCAGAAATTGACCATTTTAACCAAAGATAACTTTTGGTCAAAAGTTGACCTATTGGGTCAATGAGTTTATCATGGGCAAGGATTGACCATTTTGAACGAGTTGACTTTTTGGTTAGAGATTGAATTATTTGGTCAATAATTGATCTTTAGGTCAATATTTGATTATTTTGACCAAAAATGACTTTTTTGCTCAAAATTAGATTTATTGGGTCAATGAGTTGGTCATTGGGTTAAGAATTGACCATTTTGACCAAATTTGACCTATTGGGTCAATGGGTTGTTGATTGGATCAAGGATTGACCATTTTGACCGAAGTTTACTTTTTGGTCAAAAGTTGACCTATTTGGTAAATCAGTTGGTTATTGGGCAAAGATTTGACCATTTTGACCAAAGTAGACTTTTTGGTCAGAGATTGACTTATTGGGTCAATAATTGGTCATTAGGTCAAAAAATTGACTATTTTGACCAAAATTGACTTTTTGGTCAAAAGTTGAATGGGGTCAATAGGTTGGTTATTGGGTCAAGGGTTGACCATTTTGACCAAAGTTGACTTTTTGGTCAAAGTTTGACCTATTGAGTCAATGGGTTGGTCATTGGGTCAGAAATTGACCATTTTAACCAAAGTTGACTTTTAGGTCAAAAGTTGACCTATTTGGTCAATGCGGTGGTCGTTAATTCAAAAATTGACTATTATGACCAACGTTGATTTTTTATCCAAAAGTTGACATATTGGGTCATTGGGTTAAGGATTGACAATTTTGACCAAGGTTGACTTTTTTGTCAGAGATTGACTTATTGGATCAATAATTGGTCATTTGGTAAAAAAATATTATTTTGACCGAAATTGACTTTTTTGTCAAAAGTTGACATACTGGGTCAATAGGTTTGTCATTGCGTAAACGATTCTCCATTTTGACTAAAGTTAACTTTCTAGTCAAAAGCTAAACTATTGGGTCATTGAGTTGGTCATTGGGTCAGAATATGACCATTTTCACCGAAGTTGACTTTTAGGTCAAAAGTTAGCCTATTGCGTTAATGGGGTGGTCATTAGGTTAAAAAATGATTATATCGACCAAAATTGACTTTTGATCAAAAGTTGACTTATTGTCTCAATGGGTTAGTCAATGTGTCAAGGATTGATCATTTTTTACGAAAGTTTATTTTTTGATCAAAAGTTGACCTATTGGGTCAATGGGCTGGTCATTGAATCAACAATAGACCATTTTGACCAAAGTTGACTTTTTGGTCAAAAGTTGAATTATTGGGTCAATGGGTTAGTAATTGGCCATTTAACAAGTTAAAGTTTTTGTCCATTTAATTCAACTTGTTAAAAGTTGAATTATTGGGTCAATGGGTCAATGGATTATCCATTTAACAAGTTAAAGTTTTTGTCAGAGATTGACTTATTGGGTCAATAATTGGCCATTAATTCAAAATTGACTATTTTGAACAAAGTTGACTTATTGGTTAAAAGTTGACCAATTTGGGTCAACGGGATGGTCATTTGGTCAATGATTGACAATTTTGACCGAAGTTGACTTTTTGGTCGAAAGTTGACCTATTGGGTCAATGGGTTGGTCATTGGGTCAGAAATTGACCATTTTTAACAAAAGTTGACTTTTGGGGCAAAAGTTGACCTATTAGGTAAATGGGGTGGTCCTTAGTTCAAAATTTAACTATTATGACCACAGTTGACTTTTTGGTCAAAAGTTGACCTATTGGGTCAATGGTTTGGTTATTGGGTCAAGGATTGACCTTTTTGACCAAAGTTGATTTTTAGTTCAAAAGTTGACCTATTAGGTCAATGGGTAGGTCATTGGGTCAATGATTGACCATTTTGACCAAAGTTAACTTTTTAGTCAGAGATGTACTTATTGGATCAATATTTGGTCATGAGGTAAAAAATTGTCTATTTTGATCAAAATTGACTTTTGGGTCATTTTGCACTGAAAATATATACGGTTTTTGCTATCTAATTTTACCCATTTTTTGTGATATTGCACTTTAAAGAAATGTATTTTTCATGATTTGTTACAGGTATTGATTTTAGGTGATTGGAGTGAAAAGAAGCAAAAAAGAACGAATCCGGAACAAAAAGGAGCAAAAAGGAGCAAAATGATGAAAAAGTGTTCTGGCGCCGCCGGCGCCTAAATCCAGAGAGCACATAAATTAAATGGCACGATAGAGCCCCGACTGCGCTTGATACCCGAAGTCGGTGGAGTTCAAATTTGAAGAGTTTTGCTGACTTTTTTAAGGGATGCTTATGGAAACTCTTGGGATTTCATCCCTATCTTATAAGTAACTGCTTTTGGACAAAAAGTGGTGTGTCTAGAGTGTGTCTTGTGTCTTCTAGAGTAGTTTTTAGTGAGTGTTAAGTGTTAAGGTTTAGAAGTAGAGAGTGTAGAGTGAAGCTTTGAGAGGGATTCTTCTCTAAGGAGGGGAGGAGAAGAGGTAAAGTGAGAGATTGCTTCTTCCTTTTCATTCTAAAGAGAGAATCAAGTGTTGTAAAAAAGAAAGAAGATGATTCAAAGGAACTTCAAGAGAATTACATTGTGGAAGAGAAAGAGATAAGTTGTATTTTCTTTTGTGGTTTGGATGACTTTTCTTTTATATATAAAATCCATGTTTTATTGTATCTTCTCCAAAAATTTTGAGTAGTCTCCCTTGTCTTTCTTCTTGCATATAGATGTGATGATGGAGTGATGTGGATTTGATGTGCTTTTAATGTAATGAAGAAATTGTGACAGTGTTTCATTTAACACTTAATTTACTTTCGATTTGGCCAATTGAGATGTTAAAATATGTTGTTCAACATTAAGTTTGAAAGGATTTAATGTTCTACAACAATAATGAAAGATCCATTCAATTTCTATGGATTACTTGCGTAGTTCATGAGAATTAAGTGCAAACAAATTAGGAAATATGTTTTGATGGACTTCAATGTGAAGATTTCAGGGTGACAGGCTGAAATCTCCAAATTGGTTCTAAGATTAGTAACTAAAGCAAAGGTTAGCCTTCGGGTGAAGGGTGAGTGGGAGCTCCGAAGTGAGAGCCGGTATCCTCCTAGCCTAGCCTTATAGTTAGTGACTAAACTTAGAATATGTCAATGTTCTTTTCTTACTTAGAAGAGGGGATACTCTTTTAAGGGTAACTAATCATCTATGCTCCTGTTTGGCACAATAATATAGATAAATATTTCAAAGCAATCCACAAATCATATTCTCATTGCAAGAGGAAAGATACTCTTCTCATATATCAAAAACCTTTTAAATACTTACTTTAGTGTGTCTCTTAGTTAATCCTATTCTTAAAGTCATTAGAAGTAATTGTAGTTAGTTAATTATTACTCTTTCGTTGTTCTTACTGTTTCCTGCGTAGTAGTAGTAAGTAGTAAACCTTTAGTCCTTATTACACATTGCATAATGTTTTCTTAAAACTTCTATATTTCCCTGTGGGATCGATATCCAGGACTCCATTAGAGCCCTGTATTACTTGATATGATACGTATACTTGCGTCAAAATGCTTGGAATTAATAAAATTATTATAAATCTATAAATTTGAGTTCATAAATTCTTGCAAAATATAAAATCGAGCATCAAGTTTTTGGTGCCATTGCCAGAGAAGTAACGAATTTAAGGGAAGTAAAAAGTTAAGGAGGTAACGAAGTTAAGTAACGAAGTAAGTTTATTTTGTAGTGTGTAATTGTGTTAGTTTACCTATATAAAAGAATTTGTGTTTGCATATGCGTAGTAGTGGATCTATAGGTTTAGTGCCTTACGATTCAGAGTTGGAGCGTACTGTCAGAAAAATTAGAAAACAACAAAAATAAGTTGAAAATCCTTGCAAAAAGGTGAATATTCAAGATAAACAAAGAAATGAAATCGAAAATTTTCCAAGACCTTTAAAAGATTATGCTAACCCAATAACAGATGAAATTCATATAACTATTCAAAATCTTGATGTTGCTGCTAATTCATTTGAACTTAAACCTGCTATTACCCAAATGGTACAAAACAATCAATTTGTTGGAACACCTAATGAGGATCCAAATTACATCTCACTAGTTTTTTAGAACTGTGTGTTACTTTTAAATATGATGGAGTGTCTAGTGACACTGTCAGACTTAGAGTTTTTCCTTTTTCATTAAGGGATAAGGCTAAGGCGTTGATAAATTCGTTAGCACCTGGATCTATTAGAACTTGGGGAGAATTATCTCAAAAGTTTCTATCAAAATATTTCCCTTCATCAAAGACTGCTCAACTAAGAAATGATATTACATCTTTGTGTCAGTTTGAAGGAGATTTAATATATGAATCTTGTGAGAGATTTAAGGATCTTCTTAGGAAGTGCCCACTTCATGCTTGACCAGATTAGTTAATAACTCAAACATTTTATAATGGATTTGTAGGATCATTGAGATCTATTATAGATGCTGTTGCTGGTTGATCATTAATGTAAAAACTTTTTGATGAATCATACACATTAATTGAAGAAATGACTACTAATAATTTTCAATGGCCCTCTAAACGGGTAAATCCTAAGAGAGTAGCTAGTTTTCATGATTCAGACACGATGACTATGGTAGTTTCTCAAATTGCATCCCTTTCAAAGAAAATAGATCAATATGGAATGAATTATTCACAACCACCTCCAGTGTTAGAGGAAAATTCATTTGGATAGATAACAGAATCCCAAACACCTTACAAGACCTTAAATGTTATTAATAGACCTAACAACCCTTATTCAAATTATTATAATCCTAGTTGGAAGAATCACCCAAACTTCAATTGGAATACTAATAATGCTAAAGTTAACCCGCATTGGGCTAACAATTCTATGAATCCAATTGGAAATTCGAACAATCAAGGAAATTCTAATTTTAGACCATCTTATCCCCTTGGATTTAATAGTAACCCACAATTTAAGGATAAGAAGTTGTCCACAGAAGAAATGATTTTGAATATAAGAAATCAATTACAAGCTCAAGGTGTTGCTACGAAAAATATTGAAAATCAATTAGGACATATTTTCACTGCACTTAATTATAGGCCTTCGAGAACACTTCCAAGTAATATGTAGAACAATCCAAAAGATCAAAACAAGGAACAACTTAAGGCTATTCAATTAAGGAGTGGAAACGAATTGGAAACAAGAGTGAAAAAAGAAGTTAAAATAGAAAAGGAGAAGGTGGAAATTGAAAAAGGTTCAAACAAGATTTATCCAGACTTGGATTATCCTCTTGAACCAATGAAGATAACTGTTTAAAAGCCACCACCTCCATTTCCATAAAGATTAAAGAAACAAAACATAGATAACAGATTTGGAAAATTTTTTAAGATCCTTAAGAAATTAACGATTAACATTCCTTTTATTGAGACATTAGAATAGATGCCTGACTATGCTAAGTTTATGAAGGATATTCTGAGAAAGAAAAGAAAGTTTACAGATCATGAAACTGTTGCACTTAGTGGAGAGTGTAGTGCAATTATTTAGAAGAAGCTTCCAGAAAAACATAAAGACCCAAGTAGTTTCATTATTCCGTGTGCTATAGATAAAATTTTTTCAGAAAAGATTTATGTGATCTAGGAGCGAGTTTTAATCTTATGCCTTTATCAACTTTCAAAAGATTGGGAATAAGAGAAATTTCTTCTACATATGTGGCTCTTCAATTGACCGATCGTTTCATTACTTATGCTAAAGGAGTGGTGGAAGATGTGTTAGTGAAAGTAGATAAATTTATCTTTCTTGTGGATTTTATTGTACTTGATATGGGGGAAGATGAAGAAATTCCAATCATTTTGAGAAGACCATTCCTTGCTGCTGGAATGGTGGTAATTGATTTTCAAAAAGGAGAATTAACTATGAGAGTTAATGATCAAGAGGTGACCTTTAATATTTTAAAATCTATGAAATATCCCTCAATGGAAACAAATAATAAATGTTTTAGAATGGAGGTCTGTGATTACTTGAGAAACAATCATTTTGAAAATATATTTGAAAAAGAAGGAGAATATAAAAATATATTTGAAGAAGAAAGTGAAGGTGAAGAAAATTCAGATAATGAGAAGAATAAAGATTTGGAGTATGTTCAGGAGAGATTTGAAATATTAGACACTATGGAAGGTGGAGTTAAAAGATTAATTCCATCTATCATAAAGCCTCCTGAACTTGAAATGAAAATTCTCCATAATCATTTAAAGTATATGTTTTTAGGAGAATCATCTACTTTGCCTGTTATTATATCTTCAGAGCTAAACAAATACCAAGAACATAAGTTGTTGGAAACTTTAAAAAGATACAAGAAAGCTTTTGGATGGACTTTGGCAGATATTAAAAGAGTTATTCCTTCGATTTGTATGCACAGAATTGTATTAGATGAAGAAGATAAACCGAGAGTTGATCTGCAAAGGAGACTTAATCCTATAATGAAAGAAGTAGTTAAGAAAGAGATTTTAGAATGGCTGGATGCTGGAATTGTTTATCCTATTTCGGATAGTGCTTAGGTAAGTCCAATACATTGTGTACCAAAAAGGGAGGAGTGACTGTTGAAGTGAATGAATATAATGAAGTTATACCTACGAGACAAATTAATGGATGTCGAATTTTTATTGACTATAGGAAATTAAATGCCGCCACCATAAAAGATCACTTTCCTCTTCCTTTTCTCGATCAAATGCTAGATAGACTTGTTCGACACAAGTACTACTATTTTTTAGATGGATATATTGGTTACCATCAAATATATATTGCTCTTGAGAATCAAGAAAAGATAACATTTACTAGCCCTTATGGAACCTTTGCTTTTCGAAGAATGCCTTTTGGACTGTGTAATGCACCTGCAACATTTCAGAGATGTATGATGTCTATCTTCAGTAGTATGATAGATAATGGAATAGAAGTTTTTATGGATGATTTCTCTGTATTTGGGACTTCATTTGAAATTTTCCTGGAAAACTTAGGAAAAGTTTTGGAGCTTTATGAGAAAACAAATCTAGTTCTGAATTGGGAGAAATGTCAATTTATGATTGCAGGAGGAATTATGCTTGGGCATAAAATTTCTGAACATGGTATGGAGGTCGACCGTGCTAAAATTAGAGTGATTGAGAGATTACTGCTACCCACTATTGTGAGAGAGGTGAGGAGTTTCTTAGGACACGCTGGATTTTACAGGCGATATATTAAATATTTTTTTAAAATTACCGAACCTTTGTGCCAACTTTTAGAAAATGATAGATACTTTGATTTTAATGATGAATGCTTAAGAGCTTTCGAATTATTAAAATAAAAATTAATCACTGCACATATAATTGTTTCACCCGATTGGGAGAAACCATTTGAACTTATGTGTGATGCTAGTGATTATGCAATCGGAGTAGCATTGGGGCAAAGGCATGATAAAATATTCAAAGTCATTTACTATGCTAGTAAATCTCTTAATGAGGCTCAAATTAATTGTACCACAACTGAAAGAAAATTATTAGCTATAGTGTTTGCTTTTGAAAAATTTAAACCTTATTTAATTGGAGCTGAAAGTATTGTGCATACAGATCATTCGACTATCAAATATCTAATGCAAAAGAAGGATGTGAAACCTAGACTCATTAGATAAATACTTCTTCTGCAAGAATTTGATTTTATGATAATTTTTAGGAAGAGAGCTGATAATCAAATAACTGATCATCTATCCAGAATAGACTATGATAAATTATCTGAATTTGAATAGGAAATTACTGAAATTTTCCTGATGAGCAACTCTATACTATTAAGGGAAATAATTTGTCTTGGTATGCTGATATTGTGAATTATATTATAAGTGATATTGTACCACCAGACTTAATAAGGCAACAACAAAAGAAGTTTAAATATGATGCAAAATTTTATTTTTGGGATGAGCCCATCTATATAAACAGTGTAAAGATCTGATTATTAGGAAATGTGTGCCCCAAGAAGAAACAAATTTGATTATTCAACGATGTCACGATTCTGAATTTGGAGGTCATTTTGGTGTTGATAAAACTGAATTTAAGATTTTATAATCTGGATTTTATTGGCCTACTCTTTTTAGAGATGTTTATATATATATTAAATTATGTGATCGGTGTCAAAGAGTAGGTAATATCTCTAAAAGAAATGAAATGCCTCTAAATTATAATTTGGAAGTTGAAATTTTTGATGTATGGGGATTAGATTTTATGGGACTATTTACTCCAATTGGAAATCTATATATTTTGGTTATTGTTGATTATGTCTAGAAATGGATTGAAGCTGTTGCTTTACCCAGATGTGATGCTAGGAGTGTTTCAAAATTTTTAAAGAAAAACATATTTACAAGATATGGAATGCCGAGAGTAAGCATAACTGATGGTGGATCCCATTCCAGGAATAATCAAATTAAGCGATTAATCGAGAAATATAATATCATTCATAGAATCTCTACTGCTTATCATCCCCAGGCTAGTGGTTTAGCAGAAGTGTCTAATCGTGAATATAAAAGAAATTTGGAGAAAACTATGGATAATCATAAATTGGATTGCTCTAATCGATTAGATACTGCTTTATGGGACTATAAAACTGCTTTTAAAACCCCTATTAGAATGTCTCCTTATAGACTAGTGTTTGGTAAGATTTGCTATTTACCAGTTGAATTGGAGAATAAAGCATACTGGGCGATAAAAGAGTTAAATTTTAATTTTAAAAATGCTGGAGAGAAAAGATTTACGCAATTGACAGAATTGGAAGAGATTAGAAATGCATCTTATCACAATGATAGAATCTATAAAGAGAAAACAAAATTATGACATGATCAAAAGATATTGAAAAAGAACACCGAAAATGGACAAAAAATTTTATTATAAAATGCAAGATTGAAGTTATTTCTTGAAAAGCTCAAGTCTAGATGGTTAGGACCTTTTACAGTTGTAAAAGTTCATTCTTTTGGAGCTGTTGATATTAAAGATCCTGATACTGGAAACATTTTCAAAGTTAATGGGCATCAATTAAAGCCTTACTTTGACGGGTTTCAACCTGACTTCAAAGAGGTTTTAATGTTGAGTCATCTCGATTAACTGAATGGTTTGTCGGGCTGACGACGTTAAACCAAGCGCTTTATGAGAGGCAACCCATATGTATCTTTGTGGTGTGTTTTCTTGTTTATTGTAGTTGTGCTTTTTAGATAGTTGTTTTTGAATCCTAATTACTCCTAAATACTTTAAAAATTGATAAATGATGGATCAAATCAAGTTATTGGAATATTTTGGACCAAACAAAGTTCGGTGAGAATTTTTTACCACTGGCGCCCTATCGAGCACCGCTGGCTCCCAAAATCTGCTCGACGGTTTTTAAGTTTCAGAAGGCGAGTTTTGGTGTTTTTTGGCAGGATCTTCATCCTTATAACTCCCTAAACTCCATTTCTGACTTCTTAGCTCCAGAAAAATGAAAACCACTTATCCCAATTCTTATCCTATAGATTCCATTCCCATTGAAACCCCTCGATTTCGTGTTTTCAACCGAAGGAAGTTCATAAGTTTTGAAGCGCAGCGTTTTTTCAACAAAGTGATGATGAAAAGAAGGATTATCAAGGAAAGATGATTCATAAATCGAGGTATGAATAATCCTACTACTAGAATTGAAGAAATTATTAAAGAGAGACGTTGGGAAGTGCTTTGCTACACTACCGCTGTTGTTGTTGTTCTCATCGTGAAAGCATTTTATGCAAATCTTCACGGGATCAACCAAGGGTTCGTATTTGTGAGTGGTAGATTTGTTCAATTCACTCCTGCACAAATCAACGATCTCTTTATGATCGAGAATGTACCTATTTGCCATTATTCTAATTTAAATGCCACGAGGGATAATATGAATGATGTATATCGATATATGACAGAAGAGAATGAAGAATGGGAAGTTAGAGAGAATGGATACATGAGTTTCCCATCTGCAACTCTCAATCCAGTATCGAAATAGTGGCATTAATTTATTTCAGCAAATTTATTTCCGACATTGAAGATTAGCAAGGTAACCAAGGAAAGTGCCATTCTGAATTTCTGTATTCAAACTGGGAGGTCGGTTGACATTAGTAATATTATTGTGAAATCAGTACTTGGATTAATTGTGCATGACTCTAAATATGGCCTTGGACACCCGTCCACCATATTTCTGTTATGTAGTCAATCACAGGTTCCTTATAAAAGTTGGGAAAATGTTCTTCTTCCATGGAGGCCTATTATTCCAACTAATCCCTGTGACTACCAGACAGTTGGAGATGAAGATGACATGAATCTGCTTCTTGATCAACCATCATAGACTTCACAACCAATTCAATCCTATTTTCCTAAAGTTTCCAGAATGATATTGTAGAGGATCAAACAATTGGAGAAAGAGGCATGGAACATTATGAATGAGATCAATAACATTTCTGATTTATTCGATCATATAGATTGAAGATTGAAAGAGCAATTCGATCACACTGGTCAAATTGAGATGGGCTTGATCAATCTTATGAAGAAGAACACGGTGATTGCTGAAGAATCATCTGACAAATTTCCATTTCGTCCATTCTATAACTTGTTTGTGAATCAGCAATAATTTGTAGATATTAGAGGAGAGGATAGTTTTGAAACTGATGTGGAGTAGTTGATGGATTCTACTTATGTTTGTTGCATGTTTAGTTTACTTTGCATAGTTATGTTTGGTTTTTGTTGTATTTTCATTGAGATTTGAACTTGGATTTGGAAGTGTTTAGTTTCATTGTGTGCTTATATCTTAGTGCTTGCTTATCATAGAGTACTTAATGCACTAAACATCTAATAATAGTTGGTTTGAATGAACATATTTAGTGTCTATGATGTAACTTGGCTTTTATATATATAAGATTGTTGTATTTTTTTTTGTGTGAAAAATTGTGTTGATTATTTCCTATGGGATGATGTCTATTGAAGTGTTAAACATCATTGTGGAAGTCAAAATGATTGAAATTACGAAAAAATTTTCGGACCCAGAAAATATTTTGGACTGGCGTCGTTGTTGACCTCATTTTTGATGAGGTCTTCCCTTCTTCTCTTTAGTACTTAGGATCTAGCCTTAGGCTTTTCCTTTGACTATCTTAGAGGACTAGAATTGGGACCCACCTTTTAGAATTTCAAACCACTTCTTAACTCCCTGCAAACTCCACAAACTTGACTGTAGACCCCTAATCACCTAGAGGGTTGAAATCAAATGTGGAAGTTTAAAGGATGAGTTCCTATAGGACTCTTTGGCCTTAGAACTGCCCTGGGTGGCCTGGTCTGGTGAAGGAGCTGACTTACACACACACTACACCTATACACTACACTTTCACACACCTATACCTAACTTGGCCTCCTGACTCATGTAGGTGATTCACATGGATGGTCCTTAACCCCTAAGCCCTTGGCTAAGAGGGTTAGGAACAACATAGTGGATGCCTCAAATGAGTCCCTTCATGGCTCATGTGGGCTTGATGTGGCTTCATGGCTCAACCAAAATGATTTCATTCCACTTAAATTTACCCAATCTTCAATTTTCCAAATTTTCAATTTTTGACCCCCGGGACCCTACACCCGCTTAGCCTACCCAAAACCCTTAAAATTACCTAAATTTCTCAAAAATTTCCAAATAACCCAAAATTCCCCAAAATCAATCCCAAACATTTCCACATCACTCAAATTGATCATCAATACCCAAAAATATCAAAAATTCCAAGAAAACCTCCCAATACCCTCCAAATACCCAAAATACCCCTCTTGACCCAAAAATTCAAAAAATTCATAAAATTCCCAGAAAATTCCAGAAAATCCCAAATATTCCCAATTTCATTTTGTTCAACTAAACCATGGGCCAATTTTGTCAATTTACCTTACTTTTGTCAAAACCCCCAATTTGACCCATTTTAACCCAAAGTGAACCCAATGTCAAACCAAACCTATCCAATTGATCCGAATTCTGGTCCAACTCAATTCTAAACTTTAATTAAACATTCCCAAAACCAATCTAGACCAAATTCAAGTCCAATTTGATTGACATTTGGATCCAATTTCACTTTTGGCCTTAAAGCCCAATTTGGACCCATGACCCAAACCTAACCCAAACTCACCCAATTCAACTCCAATTAACCCCAAATCTTTTCTAAATCTTCCTTAGAATCCCCACAAGCATAAAACTAACATGATTTGCCCAAAATTTGGACCCAAACCCCACTCAAATTCAACCCAAAGCTAAAAGGCCCAATTTTGACCTAAACCCAAACCTAACCCAAATGGGCCCAAACCCCAAAATCAAAGCCCAACCAAAGTGAAAACCTCTTTGAAACACTCCCATAGACATTTCTCAACATTAATTTTACATAAATTTCAACCCTAGCCAAACATTGGCCCAACTTGGCCCACTTGGACCTATATTGGCCCATTCACCAAAAGAGCCCAAATTCAATCCAATTCAAACCCAAATCACTCCCAATTTGCTTCAAGTCACTCATGATACATCCATGAGCTAAACCCAAAAATTATTTGGCCCAACCTCTTTACAAAATTTCATCCCAAAATCCATTTTAAAATTCAAAAGCCCACTTTCCTAAACCATTTTAAAAGCCCATCCTTCACCACATCCAAAGGCCCAAAATTGGTCCCAAAGCCCACATGATATTTCTCTACATCATCCATTCAATTAAAATCATCCCTAAGTCCTAAATTCATTATCAAATCATTCCAAATCAAGTCTCATACAAATTTCCATCAAATTACCAAAAATTCCTAAAATCCATTTTTATGAAATTGACCCAACCTTTTCCCAAGCCAAATGGAGCCATGAAGCCATGCACAAGCCATATGCAAGCCATGGCAGCCACTTTACACATCACCATGTCATTTTTGGCAAAAGGAGGGAGTCCTTTAATGGTTCCCTTAAGGGTGATTTAGCCACTTCCATGACTCCACTAAACCATGCTTAAACTTAATTGTAATTGGATGGTGACCCTTCCCCACTAATTAAGCTGACCTAAACCACTTTATCTTCAACCCAAACTAGCCATGGGAAGGTGCACCTAGCCCAATCCATGCATTTGACCAATATGAGCCAAAATATACCCTTAACCCATTCTACTTTGATTCAAACACTTTACACATGTCCAAGCCCAATTGCCTTCACCAACTTCAAGCCCTGGATCTCCTGACCCTGAGAGTGACCAATGCCTGGCCGGCCAGCCACCAGGTAGCCGGAAACACCATGGCCGAGAGCTCACATGTGAGCCCAACTTGGAATTCTCACCTGCTGAGCTGCTCCATCCCCAGTGGCCATTAGAGCTGTTCTTCTCTTGCCAAGAGCGAGCTGATCCTAAGCCCTAACTCTCCACGGGAGGCCCTCCACCCTCTCCTGATTTAAACACCACCCCTCTCGGCCATGAGAGGTGCTCGAAACAAACCTTAAGGAAACTGCTGCCAAAATTGTTCCGGACTCCTCCCCACACACGAAGCATTTGAACCCCACTGAGATCCCCCTGCCATTTCTTCTCCGTGAGCTCGATTTCGGAGTTGAAATCTAGGCCCAAAACCAGGACACTTCTCCACGGTGAGCCAATCCCCAAATTGATTGGCTCTACACCTTCACCGGACCAAGGGAAGGTGTCCACCAGCAAAAGCCCCATCTCCGAGGCCACCCGGTTGCTCCGGCCCTCCAAGCTTTGTGATCGGGCTTGGTCGAAATCACACCTAGACAATTCACCAGACCAGGAGACTTCATCTGGAGCTTGCTGGGATCCAATCGAAGGTGCAACAACCCTCAGATCGAAGCCACACTTCTCTGAGCAAAGGTATGAGCTAATTCTTCATCCTGAGCTTCTGGAGATTCTCCATTTCAAATGCTTTAATTTCAATGCATGATCACCGTATAGATGTGTTCGTCTCTTCAAGACGAATCCATAGAGCATAAGAACATGAAAATCCATTGAGTATCGAGTGAGATCTTAGGGATTTAGTGTGGACGGCTCTCGGGTGAGGACACTTGGGGACGATGAACGGATGCCGTCCATTCAATACACGCGCGGACGGACGGCCAGGATCGCGTCGGATCAGGAGACGGTACGAGAACTGCGGGGCCCGGGCTGCTGAGTCAGATGGCGGCGTCGAATGGGAGCGCGACGCGTGTGCGTTCGGAGCTGCCGAGGTTGATGCGACGCCGCGTGGATAAATAGAAAATTAGGAATTTTTTTGATTTATTTAATTCCCTAAACTTCAAAAATTCATAACTTTGTGTAGAAAAATCAAAAAAATAAAATAAAAATACCCTCTTGCTCATTGAACAGAGGAGAATAATGTGGAAAAGAAATTATTTAATTTTATCAAGTATTTTATTTTTAATAATTTATTTACTCTCTGCATATTTTTAATTCTCCATGCATGTATACAATTCACCATGGCATGAGACCATAGGGCTTTTGAAGCCTCTGAATTTGGGAACATTCCCTGAATTTTTAAAAGTCAGAGGCCATCCCTATGAAAAGTTATTGATTTTTCAAATTCATGTTACTGTTTTGAGTATTTTAATTCCAATAAATATCATGTTGTGAAATAAATTCTAAGAAAATTTGGTAATGTTCCTTATGATCAGAGGACCCTAGGAAAAATAGGTTTTGAGTTAGTTCATTTAAAACAACCCTTATTGGCTTAAACACCCAAAATGGATCTCTAATTAATTAGAGCTAACCATACATCAAATTGACTTGAAATCAATTCTCCACTGACCTTTAGGATCAGAGGAACCCACCATAAAAATTTGAGGTCAATTGGACTTGGTTAGCCCTACTAATTGGGTTGATTAAGCCATTTAGTCATTTTAAACTTTAAAAATTCATAACTTTCAAAATACTTTTTAAAAATTCACCAAATTGGTTTTGGAGCCTCTCTGATATCAGGGGAATTTAAGAAAATTAAAATTTCAATTTTCTAAAAAAGTTGATTTTTAATATTATTTTAGTATTTTAATAATTAAAAAATAATAAAAATCACAAAAATAATAAAATTCACCAAAATGTCACAATTTGAATTTTAATCACTTAGGAACAAACCCCATATTTTTCTTAGGTTTATTTAGTGAGATATTAAATTTTAAAGCTCTAGGGTAATTTTAAAATTAAAAAAATGTAATTTCTAGCATTTTCACTAAAATAATTATAATAAATCATAGAAAAATCAGAAAATTGTAAAATTTGATTCTCTGATTTTCTTGATATCAGAGAGATTTTTGAAAAATATAAAATTCATTTTTCAACATTTATTTTATTTTTAAATTAATTAACATTCCAAAACTTAAAATAATTATAATAAAAATAATATAATTCAAAAAATCACCAAAATTGGTCCAAGTGGTCCTCTGGTCATTAGAAATGTCCCCTAATTTTCTTAAGGACAGAAAATTTCCCTTGGTCATGTTATTAAATTTTCCTTGGAAATCTCTATTTTATACCAAAAATAATTATATAAATAAATTAAATGTAGAAAAATCACATTTTCTCCTCTCATGTCTTTATTGACATATGAGTGAAGTCATATAAAAATTTCAAGTTCATTTGAGATTTATTTAGTGAGTTATGAAATTATTAAGCTTAAAGGGCAAAATGGTAATTAAAATTTTAACCTTTAATTAAAACTTTTGGTTTAATAAAAAATTAATAAATAAAATATTTGATCCTAATCTGATTTGGATGATTGAAATTTAAATGATTAAAGGGTAGAAACCCATTAAGCAATTTAAAATGATTAAACCTTAATTAAATAGTTGATTAAATTTGGAAGAATAATAAAATTGGAATTATTAAAATAGGGATATTATTAGGAAGAGATTTATTCTTTAATTTAAAAATCCCTAAATTAATTATCTCACTAATATTCAATTCTTAATTAAAATGATAACTCAAATTTAAAATATATTGAAAGACTTAATCATTAAACTAAAATTAAATTATTAAACTCTTTAAAAAAATTTTCAATTAAAATTAAAAATAAAATTAAATTAAAAATTAAATTAAATTAAATTAAATTAAATTAAATTAAATTAAATTAAATCAAATCAAACATCAAATCAAACTAAATTGAATTAAATTGAATTAAATTAAATTAAAACTCAATTAAATTAAATTAAATTAAATTAAGTTGAAGTAAATATAACATCACCAAAGACATAAAGAATTCAAAATAAATCTAAAGCAACTTGAACACTATTCCAAATTTAAACCCATTAACTTAAATTAAATCATTTGAACACCAATTTACCCTCGAAAGCTTTGGTTATCATAACTCCTAAATAGAACATTAAATGAAATGTTACTTCACTCATAGGATATTCAAATGTCCTAGTTCATCGAGCAAGTTAACAAAACTTGAATCCTGGACGATTAATTCATTTATATAATTAAATTCATTTGGACTTAAAACAATCCTAGAAATATTGAAAAGATGTTTAAGATTTGTCTTAAGCACTTCCTCGATATGATAGGATGTTTATAAGAACAATTGAACTTAATTGTTCTTTGATGAAGAAAATCGTCTTCAAACAAAAACACAAGGAATCTAGACGTCATAGGAAATGACTAGCTATAGGATTAGGAATTTGGTAGAAAACCATAACCCTTACCTTAGCTTTACCTACGAACTTGCTTAAATATTCTAATTATGTTTTAAGTGCAGCTTGGGATGACGAGAAGACCCTCCAGGTACGCTTTTATTTTATTGCAATTTACTTTCTTACAATTTACATTATTGCAATTTCATTAATTTCATCGCACTTACTTTTCTTGCATGATAAAAAACTGTTGCATGAAAACCCACACCTTTAGGATAGTCCCTAAAACTGAAACCAAAACTAAGTTAAAAGTCATTGCAAGATAAAATTCACCGCCACAACATTTCAAAATATAAAACAACTCAATATTTAATCACAAATAGAACACAAAACTACAATTACAATTAAATTAAAACGTCCTGTTGGATGATCGGGAATACCTCGGATGATGTAACCTACGTGTTGCTAACGGGATTTCCCATGGTCTAAATGAAAGTGTGGAACTCATTCGAGTTGAGTTTAGCAAATTCATTTGGCTCTAAGTGAATCCGATAAAAATAATGATGCCGGAAGGATGGAACCGTGGGATCTTAACCGGTGTCGTTATAATCAACTTTAAGATTTGTTTTAATTAAAATATTGAAAACACTTGGAAATTAAGATTTTCTCTAAACCAAAACACTTTTCTCATCCCCTGACTTATGACTTCTAAAATTGAACCTCTGCAACAACAAGGAGCTCGGAGCATTGTGGGCAGCACGGCCATCGTCATCAGCAAAACCTGAGTCTACTTCAACAAAACTTTCCTAGAATTAAATAACAAAGCCATAGGACTTCGAGGTAGTTTGCCTAGTGCAACATAAATCCTCAACTCTTCGTTAGGCACTTGCATTGCAAATTAAGCCCTAACCGGTCTTAGGATTCCGAGGTAGTCGTCCGGTACGACAATAAACCCTCACATCTTCGAGGCTATTTGTTTGGTTTTATCATACAAATATAAGCCCTAATTAATTAAAATTGGCAAGGTCAAAACATTTAAATAAATATTAGGACTTTCCTAAACTCAAGCCAAACAATAGGATAGTCGGGAAATTACCGAAGTTCGCTTCGAATCTGTGATTTCTCCTACTTTTCTTCCTTTGGATTCCCAAAACAAAATGTTCCAAATTTGATCCATTCCCTATTGAAATTCCAAAATTCAATCCTTTGAAAACTTAAACTTTGAAATTCTTGAGAGCAGAATTATTGATTATTATCGAGAGTTTTCTTAGGTGATTCCCGTCACTTAAGATGTAATTAACTATAGGGGCTTGCCCTTATAGGGAATTTTAAAGAACCCGAGTAATATAAACCCTGTTTAATGCTTTCATATTAAGCATGGGAATTTGTCGGCTTATAAAATTGGTTCGCGGACCAAACGGATGTCACTAAATCTTCTAGTTTATTTAATCGAGCCCCACCGTCGAGCGAGTGTGTCTATCCTTAGGGATAGATACACGGTTTGTGGTGCGGTGCTCGTTTATATAAACTATTTGGGATGTGAGATCGGTTTAATCTCATATCTTAAAACCTTCAAATTTAAAATTATTTTCAAAATCAAATACTACTTTTCAAAATTATTTATTTAAATTAAATTAAAAATTCGCCGACAACTTCTTTTAGGCGACCCCCTTTTCAAAATAAAACACACAACCTAAAAATATGCCGACAGTCGCCGGCGCCCGAACCCAGAAAAATGCCTAAAGCCCTCAATTTCGAAATTTTTTTCCCTGGGACACACAAATTTTTCCATTTCCTTTGTATTCCTCCTTCATTATCGTGATTTTGAAGATCTAGGGCTTGCTAGATCTCAGATTTAAGGAGATTTCAAGGCTTTTCTACACCGTATTTGCATTTCTCTTGGTAAGAGCTTCACTTTAAGTTAAAATTTTTGGATTTTTACCATGGAAATCTCTCACATTGCCTATGGTGGAATTTTTAGAGTTTTAAAGAGATTTTGAGATTTCCATGATGAAATTTGCTCTTACTAGTTTAGAATAGATTTTGGAGTTGTTACATTGTGAATTTGGGATTTATTGGAATTTTCTTTCAATTTTAGAAATTCAGATGGCTCCAAGAGGGAAGAGGAAATTTGATTTTGATGAGGAGAGGTTTGTTAACATCAAAGCCCAATTTCAATATAAATCTATCATTCACAACAAGAAGTGTATCCAGGATCGAGCTTTTGATAGTCCTGACAGATCTGTAGAACAATTAATTGCAGAGCAAAACTAGGAGCGATTTTGTTATTTCACTGCGAATGCTGTTATGGGAGTTGTTAGAGAATTCTATTCTAATGTATCCTAAACTGAGACTGAGTATGTGCTTGTTAGATGGAAGATGGTTGAGTTTACTCCTCAGCGTATCAATACTTTCTATCAAACTCGGGAACCATTCGTGTGTGAATACAAAAACTTTGACACTAGGAGGGAGAATATGAGAGAAGTTATTACTTTTCTGACTGACGAGCGAGGAGAATGGAAAGTAGGTAAAAAATAGTTTATAAAGTTCCCCGCCTCTACTTTGAATGTTGCTTCAAAAGTTTGGCATTATTTCATTTCTGTAAGACTATTACCATCTTATCACAACAGTGAAGTTACTAGAGTTAGAGCGATTTTGAACTACTGTATTGAGAAGATGAAAAAGATTGATATTGGAGCTATTATTTACAAGAATATTCAGACGATTACTAGACACAAGACCACTAGAGGATTAGGACATCCTGCTTTAGTTCATGCCCTCTGTGTTCAGTCTGGAGTGGAGTTCAGTAGTTATGAGGAAGTGGTTATACCATTAAGACCTATTACAAAGAATATTATATGTACTTATGAGTCTCATGTGGGAGCCAGAACTGAGCGTAGTAGTACTGATATTCCTACTACTAGTTATGATGTTCCATCTACTTCTGAGCCGCCTACCTTATCTGATATTCTTGAGTAGCTGAGACTACAGAGTGCTAGTATGGATAGACTCCATGGTCAGATGGATGTATTTGAGGCGAGAAGTGATGTGAATGAAGATTATCTGCAGAGGAGAGTTGAGTTCGATATTGCTTATTATGATGCTCAAGTCAGATTTTTAAGGGGGGAGTTCGATGTGATATTTCCTACTTGCCCCAGCTATACACCATATAGACCTGACCTGCTGATGACCCTGCTGATGACCCTACTGCTGATCCCGGTGATGAAGACTGGTAGATTGTTTGTTTTATTTCTGTTGTTCTTATTCTGTTGTGTTTTACTGATGTGATGTAGTGGATATTTACTTTTCATGTGATGTGTAACCCTGTGTTGTACTGTTGTGATGTAGTGTTATTTATTTTTCATGTTGTAATGTTATGTTGTACTGAAATATTAAAACTATTAGTTGTACTATTAGTAGTTTGATAGTTTGTTTCATGTTATAGTGTTCTGTTGGATGTTTAGATGTTTAATATTAATTTTTCTTTACCCATGCAAATATTTAAAGTTATTATATCACTGCTACTAATTTTTTCATGCTTGCTAGTTGTAAATATTGATTAATACCAGATAGCTCTAGAAGATTTCAAGATCCCAACACAGAGAGGTTAGTTTTCTTCTACTCTGAACTGTTTCAAATTTACTGAAAAATTTAAGTTTGGGGGAGGGTAGAGAAATACTAACTTTTATTTGTTCTCAATTATCATATTTTCAAAAATTATTAGAATAACTTCTGCCAATTGAACCTCATTGTAAGATAACTAAAACGTTTTATTTCAATTGAATATTATGGAAGGATATGATGAAAATTTTTAGTGATAAAGGTTGATTTTATATAAGTATGACATTTGGTATGAAAGGATTTGATTACAATCAACTATTTAAAGTAAAGAAAACTGTATTTTTGAAAAGTTAAGGGACTTAAAAGTATTGTGTATTAAGAAAAGTTTGTGACTTTATGATGAATAATAAAGCTTATACTTAACTATAAAGTAAGGAGATATTTCAAGTTTGAACTTTAGAAAGAGGAGAGTGAAGTTCAAAATCATTAAAGGCTATCCAGATATAGTAATCCTTAATAAAAAGAAATGAAAAGAAAATAAGGATTGAAAAAACAATCTCAAAAAGAAAAGAAAAGAAAAAGAAAAAAAATGTTTATGAGGAGAAGCTTGAGGAGATGCCTAATCAAAAATTAGCTTCACTTGAATCATCTTAAAGGGAAAACTAGATTTCATTTCTGAATAAATGTTTTAAGTACTAGCCTACATTCTAATGAAGTTTACATGAACTCCTTTCTCACATAATCTTTTGAGGCACTCTTAATGTGACAAATTATAGTTCATCTTGAAATAAATAGAAGACAAAACTCTTAGACTTGATTGTTGAATATTCTTATACATGCAGTGTTCACCTGAGTCACTAAATTTCATTCTGAAAATCTAACCAATATATTCTCTTGAATGAAAAACTTTTGTGTCTTATAGTTGAAAAGTACATTGCCTAGAGTTAGATTTTATGTAGTAAAAAAATTACTTAAGGATAAGTAACAGTTAAAATTTAGGGGATTCTGATTCACTGAAAATATATACGGTCTTTGCTATCTAATTTTACCCATTTTTGGTGATATTGCACTTTAAAGAAAGGTATTTTTCATGATTTGCTGCAAGTACGATGATTTTAGGTGCTTGGAGTGAAAAGAAGCAAACAGGAACGAATCCGGAGTAAAAAGGAGCAAATAGGAGCAAAATGGTGACAAAGTGTTATGGAGCCACCAGCGCCCAAATCCAGAGAGCACAGCAATTAAATGGCATGATAGAGCGCCGCCGGCGCCCGAAGTCTGTGGAGTTCAAATTTGAAGAGTTTTGCCGACTTTTTGAAGGGATGCCTATGAAAACTCTTGGGATTTAGTCCCTATCTTATAAGTAACTGCTTTTAGACAAAAAGTGGTGTGTCTAGAGTTTGTTTTGTGTCTTCTGGAGTAGTTTTTAGTGAGTGTTAAGTGTTAGAGTTTAGATGTAGAGAGTGTAGAGTGAAGATTTGAGAGGGTTCTTCTCTAAAGAGGGAAGGAGAAGAGGTAAAGTGAGAGATTGGTTCTTCCTTTCCATTCTAAAGAGAGAATCAAGTGTTGTAAAGAAGAGAGAAGAGGATTCAAAGGAACTTCAAAGGAATTGCATTTGGGAAGAGAAAGAGATACGTTGTATTTTCTTTTGTGGTTTGTATGACTTTTCTTTTATATATAAAATCCATGTTTTATTGTATCTTCTCCATGAATTCAGAGTAGTCTCCCATGTCTTTCTTCTTGCATAGATATGTGATGATGGATTGATGTGGATTTGATGTTCTTTTCATGTAATGAAGAAAGTGTGACAGTTTTTAATTTAGTTACTTTCTATTTGGCCAATTGAGATGTTAAAATATGTTGTTGAACATTAAGTTTAAAAGGATTAAATTTCATACAACAATAATGAAAGATACATTCGATTTCTATGGATGAATTGCGTAGTTCATGGGAATTGAGTGCAAATAAATAGGGAAATATATTTTGATGGACTTCAATGTGGAGATTTCAGGGTGACAGGCTGAAATCCTTAAATTGGTTCTAAGATTAGTAACTAATATCGAAGGTTAGCCTATGGGTGAAGGGTGAGTGCGAGCTCCGAAGTGAGAGCCGGTATCCTCCCAGCCTAGCCTTAGAGTTAGTCAATAAACTTAGAATATGTAAATGTTCTTTTCTTACTTAGAAGAAGGGTACTCTTTTAAGGGTAAAGAATCATCTATGCTCCTATTTAACTCAATAATATAGATAATTATTCCATATCAATCCACACATCATATTCTCATTACAAGAGGAAAGATAATTTTATCATATATCAAAAACCATTTAAAGTCATAGTTTACTGTTTATGTTAGTTAATCCTATTCTTAATGTCATTAGAATTAATTGTAATTAGTTAATTGTTACTGTTTCGTTGTTCTTACTGTTTCCTGCATAGTTGTGGTAAATAGTAAACCTTAACTTTAGTGCTTATTACACATTGTGTAACGTTTTCTTAAAACTTCTAAATTTCTCTGTGAGATTGATATCCAAGACTCCATTATAGCCCTGTATTACTTGATACGATACGTATACTTGCATTGAATGTTTGGACTTAACAAAATTATTATAAATCTATAAATCTGAGTTCATAAATTCCTGTAAAATAGAAAGTCGAGCATTAGTTATTGCATCAACGATTGACCATTTTAACTAAAGTTAACTTTTTGGTCAAAAGCTAACCTATTCGGTCATTGGGTTGGTCATTGGGTCAGAATATGACCATTTTGACCAAATTTGACTTTTTGGTCAAAAGTTGATTTATTGTGTTAATGGGCTGGTCATTAGGTTAAAAATTGACTATATCGACCAAAATTAACTATTTGGTCAAAAGTTGACCTTTTGGGACAATGGATTAGTCATTGGGTCAACGTTTGACCATTTTTTACCAAAGTTTATTTTTTGGTCAAAAGTTGACCTGTTTGGTTAATGGGTTAGTTATTAGGTCAATGATTAACCATTTTGACCAAAGTTGACGATTTGGTCAGAGATTGACTTATTGGGCCAACAATTTGTCATTAGGTCAAAATTGACTATTTTGACCAAAGTTAACTTTTGGTCAAAAGTTAACCTATTGGGTCAATGGATTGGTCATTGGGTCAACAATATATCATTTTAACCATAGTTGACTTTTTGGTTAAAATTTAACATATTGGGTCAAAGAGTTCATTTGGACAGAAATTGAACATTTTAACTAAAGTTGACCTATTGGGTTAATGGGGTGATCATTAGGTCAAAAATTGATTATTTTGATCAAAATTGCCTTTTTGGTCAAAAGTTGACCTATTTGGTCAATGTGTTGGTCATTGGGTCAAGAATTGACTATTTTGACCAAAGTTGTCTTTTTGGTCAGAAGTTAACCTATTGGGTCAATGGGTTGGTATTGGGTCAAGGATTGACTATTTTGACCAAAGTTGACTTTTTGGTTACAGATTAACTTATTGGGTCAATAATTAGGCCCGAGGTCAAAAATAAACTATTATGACCAAAATAGACTTTTTGGTCAAAAGTTGACCTATTGGGTCAATGGGTTGTTGATTGGGTCAAGGAATGACCATTTTGACCAAAGTTGACTATTTGGTCAAAAGTTGAACTATTGGGTCAATGAGTTAGTCATTGGGTTAAGAGTTGACCATTTTAACAAAGGTTGACTTTTTGCTCAAAAATTGAACTATTTGGTCAATGGGTTGGTCATTGGGTCAGAAATTGACCATTTTGACCAAAATTGACTTTTTTGTCAAAAGTTGACCTAGTGGGTCAATCGGTGGTCATTAGGTAAAAAATTGAATATTTTGACAAAGATTGACTTTTTGGTCAAAAGTTGACCTGTAGGGTCAATAGGTTGGTCTTTAGGTCAAAGATTGACCATCTTAACCAAAGTTGTATTTTTGGTCAGATATTGACTTATTGTGTCAGTAATTTGTCATTTGGTCAAACTTGACTAATTTGACAAAAATTGACTTTTGGTCAAAAGTTCTATTGGGACAATGGGTTGGTATTGGGTCAAAAATTGTCCATTTTGACCGAAGTTGAATTTATGATCAAAAGTTGATCTATTGGGTCAATGACATGGTCATTAGGTCAAATATTGACTATTTTGACCAAAAATGATAATTTGGTCAAAAGTTGACCTATTGGGTTAATGAGTTGGTCATTGGGTCAGAAATTGACCATTTTTACCAAAGTTGATTTTTTGATAAAAAGTTGACCTGTTGGGTCAATGGGGTGGTCATTAGGTCAAAAATTGACTATTTTGACTAAAAATGACAATTTAGTCAAAAGTTGACCTATTGGGTCAATGTGTTGGTCATTGGGTCAAGGATTGACAATATTGACCAAAGTTGACTTTTTGGTCAAAAGTTGACCTATTGGGTCAATGGGTTGGTCATTTGGCCGAGGATTGACCATTTTGACAAAATTTGACCTTTTGGTCAAAAATTGACCTATTGGGTCAATAATTGGTCGTTAGGTGAAAAATTATCTATTTTGACCAAAGTTGACTTTTTTGTCAAAGGTCGATCTATTGGGTCAGTGGGTTGGTCATCGGTTCAAGGATTTACCATTTTAACCAAAGTTTACTTTTTGGTCAAAATTTGACATGTTGGGTCAATGGGTTGGTCATTAGATCAAGGACTGAGCATTATGATCAAAATTGACTTTTTTATCAGAGATTGACTTATTGGGTCAAAAATTGTTCAGAAATTGACTATTTTGACCAAAATTAATTTTGTATTCAAAATTTGACCTATTGGGTCAATGAGTTGGTCATTGGGTCAAGAATTAAAAGTTGACTTTTTGGTCAAAGGTAGAGCTACTGGATCTATGGGTTGGTCATTGGGTCAGAAATTATTCATTTTAGCCAAAATTGACCTTTTGGTCAATAGTTGACCTATTTGGTCAATGGGTGATCATTAGGTCAAAAATTGAATATTTTGTCACAAATTGACTTTTGGTCAAAAGTTGACCTATTAGGTCAATGTGTTGGTCGTTGGGTTAGAAATTAAGTATTTTGACTAAATGTGACTTTTTGGTCAAAAGTTGACCTATTCGGTCAATGTGTGGTCATTAGGTCAAAAATTGAATATATTAACCAAAATTAAATTTTTGGTCAAAACTTGACCTATTGGGTCAATGAGTTAGTCATTGGGCCAAGGATTAACCATTTTGACCAAAGTTGACTTTTTGGTCAGAGATTACCTTACCGGGTCAATAATTGGTCATTAGGTCAAAAATTAACTTTTTTGACCAATATTTAATTTTTAATCAATAGTTGATCTATTTGGTCAATAAGTTGATCACTGGGTCATGGAATGACCATTTTGACCTAATTTGACTGTTTATTAGAGATTGCCTTATTAGGTCAATAATTGGTCATTAGGTGAAAAATTGATTATTTTGATCAAAATTGACTTTTTGGTCAAAAGTCGACCTATTGGGTTAGTTAGTTGGTCATCAGTTCAAGGATTTACAATTTTAACCAAAGTTAACTATTTGGTCAAAAGTTAACTTATTGGGTCAATGGGTTGGTCATTGGGTCAAGGACTGACCATTATGACCAAAGTTGACTTTTTTGTCGGAGATTGACTTACGAGGGTCAATAATTGGTCATCAGGTCATAAATTGACTATTTTGACCAAAATTGACTTTATGTTCAAAATTTGACCTATTGGGTCAATGAGTTGGTCATTGGGTCAAGAATTGACAATTTTGACCAAAGTTGATTTTTTGGTCAAAAGTTGACCCGTTGGGTCATCGGGGTGGTTATTAGGTCAGCAAATGACCATTTTGACTAATGTTGACTTTTAGGTTAAAAGTTGACCTATTGGGTCAATGGGTTGGTCTTTGGGTCAAGGATTGACCATTTTGACCAAAGTTAACTTTTTAGTCAGAGATTGCCTTACCAGGTCAATAATTGGTCATTAGGTGAAAAATTAACTATTTTGACCAAAATTAAATTTTTGGTTGATAATTAACATATTGGGTCAATGGGTTGGTCATTGGGTCAAGGAATGACCATTTTGGCCAAAGTTGACTGTTTATTAGAGATTGCCTTATTGGGTCAATATTTCGTCATTTGGTGAAAAATTGACTATTTTGACCAAAATTGACTTTTTGGTCATAAGTCGATCTATTGGGTTAGTTGGTTGGTCATTGGTTCAAGGATTTACAATTTTGACCAAAGTTGATTTTTTGGTCAAAATTTGACCTATTGCGTCAATGGGTTGGTCATTGGGTCAAGGATTGACTATTATGACCAAAGTTAACTTTTTTGTTAGAGATTGATTTTTTGGGTCAATAATTGCTCTTTAGGTCAGAAATTGATTATTTTGACCAAAATTGACTTTATGTTCAAAATTTAACCTATTGGGTCAATGAGTTGGTCATTGGGTCAAGAATTAACAATTTTGACCAAAGTTAATTTTTTGGTCAAAAGTTGACCCGTTGGGTCAACGGGGAGGTCATTAGGTCAGAAATTGACCATTTTGACCAAAGTCGACTTTTTGGTTAAAAATCGACCTATTGGGTCAATGAGTTGGTCATGGGTCAAGAATTGATCATTTTTACCAAAGTTGACTTTTTGGTCAAAAGTTGACCTATTCGGTCAATCAGTTGGTCATTGGTTCAGAAATTGACCATTTTGACAAAACTTGGCTTTTTCATCAAAAGTTGACCTATTGGGAAAATTTGTGGTCTTTAGGTTTAAAATTGACTATTTTGACAAAAATTGACATTTTGGTCCAAGTTAACCTATTGGGTCAATGAGTTAGTCATGTGGTCAAGGATTGACCATTTTGACAAAAGTTGACCTATTGGGTAAATGTGGTGGTCATTAGTAAAAATTGATTATTTTGACCAAAATTGACTTTTTAGTCAAAATTTGACCTAATTTGTCAATGGGTTGGTCATTGGGTCAAGGATTGACCGTTTGACGAAAGTTGACCTATTGGGTTAATGTGGTGGTCATTACGTCAAAAATTGACTATTTTGACCAAAATTGACTTTTCAGTCAAAAGTTGATCTAATTGGTCAATAGGTTTGTTATAATTTGCTAAACTGGAAAAAGTTGACCTAAAACTTTAAGACGCAAATCAGTTCATTAAAGATTTTAACCACTCTTAATCGAAATTTTGAGTTGGAGATTTTAAAGTGAATTTTAATTTAGTTATAAAGTTTTAGTTGGTCTTCTTCTTTTTTTTTTAAATCATTTTGAGTTGAAAAAGTATTCAAGCTGTTTAATTCAGATAAGTCTTTATGATTTAAATGATCTTAAAATTTTAGATTAATTTTAATATTTTAAACTCCTTTCAATTTGATTTTCAAATAATTTCAAAATTAATCCAAATATCCTTTAATTTAGTTATAAAAATTCAAGGAATCATTCTCTTCTCTTTTTAATTATTAGTTCCAATCATAATCTTAGACTCCCACTAATTGAAGTTTAAATAATATTTGATCAACTTGTTGTTTAGAGATTCAATTTAAAGAATTAAAATCCTTCTATAGTCAAAACCCCTTAACCTTAATAATTCACCCTTAATTAACATTCAAAGTTTGTATGATTTAATTAATAAAGGTTTCTTATTTAATGTTTGAAGTGATTAATGAGTTTCTACCCTTTAATCTCTTATGTTTCAATCATCGAATAATGACTTAAGATCAAGTATTTTACCCCTTCCCTTTGGTTTAGCCTACATTTTGGTTAGGGTTAAAATTACTTAATTACCATTATGCCATTTTAAGCTTATTTATCTCATAACTCATAAAATTAAGCTCAAATGAACTTAAAACTTTTATGTCACCTTACTCACATGTCTATTAAGACATGAGATGAGGAAATGTGATTTTTCTGTTTTTTTTAATTTAATTTAAATAATTGTCTTAATAAAAATAGGGGTTTTCATTGAAAAATTCATAACATGATCAAAAGAAAGTTTTTATCCTTAGGAAAACTATGAGAGGCTTCTGTTGACCAGAGGATCACTTGGACCAATTTTGGTGATTTTTTTATTTATATTTTATTTATTATAATTTTTTCAAATTTTGGAGTATTAATTAATTATAAAATAAAATTAAAGTTGAAAAATAGATTTTATATTTTTCATAAATCTCTCCGACCTTAAGGAGCTCGGAGAAACAAATTTTATATTTTTCTGAATTTTTCTTGTATTTTTAGAATTATTTTTGTGAAAAGGTTAAGAAAATCATTTTTTAACATTAAAAATTACATTAAGCCTTTAAAATTCAATATTTTTTCTTTGGGACTTAGGAAAAATATTTGGTTGTTTCCCAAGTGATTAGAGGACCAAACATAATATTTTTTATAAATTTTATTATTTTTTGTGATTTTTATAATTTCTTAATTATTAAAATATTCAAAGTAGGGTTAAAAATGAAGATTTAAAAATAAAATTAATTTTAATTTTCCTAGACTCCTCTGATACCAGAGATGCCCTAAAACCAATTTAGTTAATTTTTGAAAAGTATTTTAATCTTTATGAATTTTTAAAGTTTAAAAATGGCCATGTTACTTAAAAATTCATTTAGTGGGTTAAAAAATTTTTAATTGACTTCAAAATTTTTATGGAGTTTCCTCTGACCCTAGGGATCAGTGGAGAAAAGATCTCAAGTTATTTTGATTTTTTAATTGCCTTAATTAATTCAAAGTTAATTTTAGGTTAAGTGAACCATCAAGATTATTTACAGTATTTTAAGCCATAAAATAATTATCCCAAGTCTCTTTGGTCATAGGGAACCTATCCTAATTTTCCTTGAATTTTCCAAATAGTATACTAATTATTGGAATTAAAATACCAAAATGGTCATAAAAATTTAAAAAATAGATAACTCCAACAAGACATAGCCTCTAGCCTTGAAAATTTTAGGGAATGTTCCCAAGATCAGAGGCTACAAAAGCCCTATGGTCTCATGCCATGGTGAATTGTGTGTGTGAGTGGAGAATTAAAATACTCAGAACAGTATTAAATTAATTAAAAATAAAATACTCAACAAAATAGATTAATTCTTTTTCCACATTATTCTCCTCTGTTCATTAAGTAACATGATCTTTTTCTTTTAATTTTGTGTTTTTTACTTAACAAAGATATGAATTTTTTTAGTTCTGAGTATTTAAATAATTCAAAAAACTCAGATTTTCCTACTTAAACCAGTCAGAGCCACCTCAACCTACGGCAGGTTGAAGCTCCATGCGTCTCCTCCTGATTCGGCTCCGCTGTCTGGCTCAGCAGCTACGCGGCCCGAGGTTCATGTTCCGTTGCTCCATCCGACTTGATCCTGGCCATCCGTCTGATACACACGCGATCCAACGGCATCCGTTCATCGTCCCGACTGGTGTGAGCCAAGAACCGTCCAGCTTCTAACCCTAAGATCTCACTCGATACCTAACTAAATCACATGCGGTTTCATCCTAGAAGCTTGTCTAAGCAAGGGCTACACATCTATAAGGCTAATGCGCACTAAAATTGAATCAAAATAAATAAGGAATCGCTGGAAGCTCTGGAGCAAGAGGGGTTTCCATACCTTGGTTCAGGAGGTGAAGCCTTGATTGAATGTGCTCGACACGTTTGTTGGAGCTGGAGGTGCCTACAGATGAAGCCTCAGGTCCTATTGAATTGCCTAGGTATTACTTCGTCCAAGCCCGATTTTAAACCTTGGCCGATAGAAGAACTGGCTGGTCTGGTGAGGGCACATTCACTGGGAAACTTCTTCTCTACCTCTAGTGAAGGTGTAGGTGGGTTTATTTTGGCTTCTGTGGAGATTTGGTAAGTGTCCTGTTTTCTGGCCTGAGATTGAGCTCTGAAATTGAGCTCAACCAGTGGAGATTGAGGCAGGAATGCAGTGGGGTCCTTTTTCTCTAGACTTGGAGAAGCTCTGGGGTTGATTTGGGGAGGTTCTGTTGAGAAAATTTTCAACAAATTTCAATACCCCTCTCATGGCCGTGAGGTGGAGTTTAAATGGCCAGGGTCATTGGGCTGAGCCAGGGCTCAATTGGTGGGTTGATTCAGTTGCTTAGGTGGAGGGCAGACAAGCTCCAAGGTTTAATTTGGCTGAGGTGGCCAATTGGGTAAGTTTGGGTGTGCTTAGCCAATTGGTGGCTCTTGATTTTGACCCCCTCCGGTGACTAGGCCGGCCGATAAGGACAGGGGAGTTGGCCAAAAGTCAGGTGAGTCAGGTGGCAGATTTAATGGCGATTAATCAGTTATGGGATAGTTTGGGGTGAGGCAAAAGAGGATTTATCCACTTAAGGGAAGAGATCAATTAAAATGGGGGACCCTTAGTCCATGGCTCACTTAGCTTGGGCTAGGTGGATCTAGTGTGGTTCCTAGGGTTCAAATGGTGGTTGTGGAAAGGGTTGGTTTAGCCACATTTGGTTCAATTTGATTTGGTTAGGTCATGGGTTCAAATTGGCTCACTTGGGTTTAGGTTGGGCTAACTTGAGATTGGGTTTGATTTGGGTCCAAGTGTCTTGAGTAACATTGTAGGAATGATTGCCATGAAAAACTTTCATGAAGAGATGGAATGGTTTTGAGTTCAATTGAAAGGTCAATTTGATGGGTTTTGGGATTTTGGTTAATTTGGGCAAGGTTGGATCAAGTTGGGCCCAAGTTAGTTTAAAGTTGGGTTTAGACCCAATTGAGAGTTTAAAAAGGTTTAGGGGAATGCATTGAAGGGTTCCCAACATCAATTGGGTGGAGATTTTAGTATTAGGCCAATCAATTTGGTAGGTTTAAAGCATGAATTCACTTTAGGTTAAAACATGGTATTTTTGGTTTCAAATGGATTTAGGTTAGGTTTAGGATCAAATTGGGCAATTGAAGGTTGCATGGGTTTCATGGGAATTTCATGGAAGGTTTAGGATTGAAATTTGGAAGGGAAAAAGGTTGGTGTTGGGTTAATTGGGGATTTTGGATTAATTAGGCAAATTTGGGGGTTTGGATTTCAAATGGAATTGAACTTAAATGTGAATCAACTTGGGCTTGTATTTGGTTTAGATTGGTAGTGGGTATGTTGAATGAATGTTTAGAATTGAAATTGGGTAAAATTGAGGTCAAATGGGTAGATTAGGTCTGACATTGGGTCCATTTAGGTTAAAAATTGGTCAAATTGGGGATTTTGATAAAAGTGGGTTATTTTGGCCAAATTGGCTTATGTAGTTAAACAAAATGCAATTGAGAATATTTGGGATTTTCTAAAATTTTCTGGGAATGTTTAGAATTTTTGGAATTATGGGCTAAAAGAGGTAATTAGGGTATTGAGAGGTATTTGGGAGGTATTGGGGTATTTTGCTGGATTTAAGAGGTGGGAATTTTTTCAAAATGATTTTTAGGATTTTTTTGGAAATTTTTGGTAATTTTTGGGAATTTTTTTGGAGGGTTTTGTGGTTGTAGGGGCAATTTTGGTAATCTTATGTAGGTTTGAAGGACCCAATGGCAAAACTAGGAATTTCGGCAAAACTAGAATTTGATTATTGTTCAGAGGGTGAAAAAGCATAAATTAATCCATGGACCAAGAAACGACGATTTTGAACATCTCATATGTTGTTCCTAACCCTCTTAGCTAAAGACTAGGGGTTTGAACTTAGCCACATGAGTGCTCCAATGAACCAGGAGTCTAGATTGGGTAAGGACGGTTCAGGTTTTAGGATAGGTGTGAAAGTGTAGTGTGTGCTAGTCAAACCTCAACAAGACTAGGCCACCCAGGGTTATCTTAAGGCTTGGACATCCTATAGGAATTCCTCTTCGTCTTCCCACACATTGGTCCTAACCTTTCAAGTGACTTGAAGGTTGATGACCATCTATGTAAGAATCTAAAGAGAATCAAGATTTAGTTTGAATTTCTAAATGGTGGGTTCCATCTCTAGTCTTACAAGATAGTCAAGGACAAGTCCTACGACTAGATTTTAAGCACTGAGAGGAAAGAAAACACCTCACCAAAAATGAGGTCAACATGGATTCAATGGGCTAGTCATTGGGCCAGAAATTGACCATATCAACCAAAGTTGACTTATTGGGTCAATGGGGTGGTCATTAGTTCCAAAATTGACTATTTTGACCAAAATTGTCTTTTTGGTCAAAAGTTGACCATTTGGATCAATGGGTTGGTCATTGGGTCAAGTATTAACCATTTTGACCAATGTTGTCTTTTTAGGCAAAAGCTGACCTAATGGGTCAATGGGCTTGTCATTGGGTCAATGATTGACCTTTTTTTACCAAAGTTGACTTTTTGGTCAAAGATTGACTTAGTCATTAGTTCAAAAAATGACTATTTAAACCAAAATTGACTTTTTGGTCAAAAGTTGACCTATCAGATCAATAGGTTGGTCATTGGGTCAAAATTTGATCATTTTAACCAAAGTTGACATTTTGGTAAAGGTTGATCTTTTAGGCCAATGGGTTGTTTAAAATTGACCATTTTAAACAAAGTTGACCTATTGCGTCAATGGGGTGGTCATTAGGTCAAAAAATGACCATTCTGACAAAAAATTACATTTTGGTCAAATATTGACCTTTTGGGTCAATGGCTTGGTCATTGGTTAAAGGATTACACATTTTGACCAAAGTTGACTGTTTATTAGAGATTGCCTTATTGGGTCAATAATTGGTCATTAGGTGAAAAATTAACTATTTTAACCAAAATTGACTTTTTGGACAAAATTCAATCTATTGGGTTAGTTGGTTGGTCATCGGTTCAGGGAATTACAATTTTGACTAAAGTTGACTTTTTTGTCAAAAGTTGGCCTATTAGGTCATTGGGTTGGTCATTGGGTCAAGGACTGACCAATATGACCAAAGTTGACTTTTTTGTCAGAGATTGACTTATTAGGTCAATAACTAGTCATTAGGTCAGAAATTAACTATTTTGACCAAAATTGACTTTATGTTCAAAATTTAACCTGTTGGGTCAATGGGGTGGTCATTAGGTCAAAAATTGACTATTTTGACTAAAAATTACAATTTGGTCAAAAGTTGACCTATTGGGTCAATGTGTTGGTCATTGGGTCAAGGATTGACAATATTGACCAAAGTTGACTTTTTGGTCAAAAGTTGACCTATTGGGTCAATGGGTTGGTCATTTGGCCAAGGATTGACCATTTTGACAAAATTTGACCTTTTGGTCAAAAATTGACCTATTGGGTCAATAATTGGTCGTTAGGTGAAAAATTATCTATTTTGACCAAAGTTGACTTTTTTGTCAAAGGTCGATCTATTGGGTCAGTGGGTTGGTCATCAGTTCAAGGATTTACCATTTTAACCAAAGTTATCTTTTTGGTCAAAATTTGACATGTTGGGTCAATGGGTTGGTCATTAGATCAAGGACTGAGCATTATGATCAAAGTTGACTTTTTTATCAGAGATTGACTTATTGGGTCAAAAATTGTTCAGAAATTGACTATTTTGACCAAAATTAATTTTGTATTCAAAATTTGACCTATTGGGTCAATGAGTTGGTCATTGGGTCAAGAATTAAAAGTTGACTTTTTGGTCAAAGGTAGAGCTACTTGGATCGATGGGTTGGTCATTGGGTCGGAAATTATTCATTTTAGCCAAAATTGACCTTTTGGTCAATAGTTGACCTATTTGGTCGATGGGTGATCATTAGGTCGAAAATTGAATATTTTGTCACAAATTGACTTTTGGTCAAAAGTTGATCTATTAGGTCAATGTGTTGGTCGTTGGGTTAGAAATTAAGTATTTTGACTAAATGTGACTTTTTGGTCAAAAGTTGACCTATTCGGTCAATGGGTGGTCATTATGTCAAAAATTGAATATATTAACCAAAATTAAATTTTTGGTCAAAACTTGACCTATTGGGTCAATGGGTTAGTCATTGGGCCATGGATTAACCATTTTGACCAAAATTGACTTTTTGGTCAGAGATTACCTTACCGAGTCAATAATTGGTCATTAGGTCAAAAATTAACTTTTTTGACCAATATTTAATTTTTAATCAATAGTTGATCTATTTGGTAAATGAGTTGATCACTGGGTCATGGAATGACCATTTTGACCTAATTTGACTGTTTATTAGAGATTGCCTTATTAGGTCAATAATTGGTCATTAGGTGAAAAATTGATTATTTTGATCAAAATTGACTTTTTGGTCAAAAGTCGACCTATTGGGTTAGTTAGTTGGTCATCAGTTCAAGGATTTACAATTTTAACCAAAGTTGACTATTTGGTCAAAAGTTAACTTATTAGGTCGATGGGTTAGTCATTAGGTCGAGGATCGACCATTATGACCAAAGTTAACTTTTTTGTCGGAGATTGACTTACGGGGGGTCAATAATTGGTCATTAGGTCAAAAATTGACTATTTTGACCAAAATTGACTTTATGTTCAAAATTTGACCTATTGGGCCAATGAGTTGGTCATTGGGTCAAGAATTGACAATTTTGACCAAAGTTGATTTTTTGGTCAAAAGTTGACCCGTTGGGTCATCGGGGTGGTTATTAGGTCAGCAATTGACTATTTTGACTAATGTTGACTTTTTGGTTAAAAGTTGACCTATTGGGTCAATGGGTTGGTCTTTGGGTCAAGGATTGGCCATTTTGACCAAAGTTAACTTTTTAGTCAGAGATTGCCTCACCAGGTCAATAATTGGTCATTAGGTGAAAGATTAACTATTTTGACCAAAATTAAATTTTTGGTCAATAATTAACCTATTGGGTCAATGGGTTGGTCATTGGGTCAATGGGTTGGTCATTGAGTCAAGGAATGACCATTTTGGCCAAAGTTGACTGTTTATTAGAGATTGCCTTATTGGGTCAATATTTCGTCATTAGGTGAAAAATTGACTATTTTGACCAAAATTAACTTTTTGGTCATAAGTCGATCTATTGGGTTAGTTGGTTGGTCATCGGTTCAAGGATTTACAGTTTTGACCAAAGTTGATTTTTTGGTTAAAATTTGACCTATTGCGTCAATGGGTTGGTCATTGGGTCAAGGACTGACTATTATGACCAAAGTTAACTTTTTTGTTAGAGATTGATTTATTGTGTCAATAATTGCTCTTTAGGTCAAAAATTGATTATTTTGACCAAAATTGACTTTATGTTCAAAATTTAACCTATTGGATCAATGAGTTAGTCATTGGGTCAAGAATTAACCATTTTGACCAAAGTTAATTTTTTGGTCAAAAGTTGACCCGTTGGGTCAACGGGGAGGTCATTAGGTCAGAAATTGACCATTTTGACCAAAGTTGACTTTTTGGTTAAAAATTGACCTATTAGGTCAATGAGTTGGTCATGGGTCAAGAATTGATCATTTTTACCAAAGTTGACTTTTTGGTCAAAAGTTGACCTATTCGGTCAATCAGTTGGTCATTGGTTCAGAAATTGACCATTTTGACAAAACTTGGCTTTTTCATCAAAAGTTGACCTATTGGGAAAATTTGTGGTCTTTAGGTTTAAAATTGACTATTTTGACAAAAATTGACATTTTGGTCCAAGTTAACCTATTGGGTCAATGAGTTAGTCATGGGGTCAAGGATTGACCATTTTGACAAAAGTTGACCTATTGGGTAAATGTGGTGGTCATTAGTAAAAATTGACTATTTTGACCAAAATTGACTCTTTAGTCAAAATTTGACCTAATTTGTCAATGGGTTGGTCATTGGGTCAAGGATTGACCCTTTGACGAAAGTTGACCTATTGGGTTAATGTGGTGGTCATTACGTCAAAAATTGACTATTTTGACCAAAATTGACTTTTCAGTCAAAAGTTGACCTAATTGGTCAATAGGTTTGTTATAATTTGCTAAACTGGAAAAAGTTGACCTAAAACTTTAAGACGCAAATCAGTTCATTAAAGATTTTAACCACTCTTAATCGAAATTTTGAGTTGGAGATTTTAAAGTGAATTTTAATTTAGTTATAAAGTTTTAGTTGGTCTTCTTCTTTTTTTAAATCATTTTGAGTTGAAAAAGTATTCAAGCTGTTTAATTCAGATAAGTCTTTATGTTTTAAATGATCTTAAAATTTTAGATTAATTTTAATATTTTAAACTCGTTTCAATTTGATTTTCAAATAATTTCAAAATTAATCCAAATATCCTTTAATTTAGTTATAAAAATTCAAAGAATCATTCTCTTCTCTTTTTAATTATTAGTTCCAATCATAATCTTAGACTCCCACTAATTGAAGTTTAAATAATATTTGATCAACTTGTTGTTTAGGGATTCAATTTAAAGAATTAAAATCCTTCTATAGTCAAAACCCCTTAACCTTAATAATTCACCCTTAATTAACATTCAAAGTTTGTATGATTTAATTAATAAAGGTTTCTTATTTAATGTTTGAAGTGATTAATGAGTTTCTACCCTTTAATCTCTTATGTTTCAATCATCGAATAATGACTTAAGATCAAGTATTTTACCCCTTCCCTTTGGTTTAGCCTACATTTTGGTTAGGGTTAAAATTACTTAATTACCATTATGCCATTTTAAGCTTATTTATCTCATAACTCATCAAATTAAGCTCAAATGAACTTAAAAATTTTATGTCACCTTACTCACATCTCTATTAAGACCAGAGATGAGGAAATGTGATTTTTCTGTTTTTTTAATTTAATTTAAATAATTGTCTTAATAAAAATAGGGGTTTTCATTGAAAAATTCATAACATGATCAAAAGAAAGTTTTTATCCTTAGGAAAACTATGAGAGGCTTCTGTTGACTGAGAGGATCACTTGGACCAATTTTTGTGATTTTTTTATTTATATTTTATTTATTATAATTTTTTCAAATTTTGGAGTATTAATTAATTATAAAATAAAATTAAAGTTGAAAAATAGATTTTATATTTTTCATAAATCTCTCTGACCTTAAGGAGCTCAGTGAAACAAATTTTATATTTTTCTGAATTTTTCTTGTATTTTTAGAATTATTTTTGTGAAAAGGTTAAGAAAATCATTTTTTAACATTAAAAATTACATTAAGCCTTTAAAATTCAATATTTTTTCTTTGGGACTTAGGAAAAATATTTGGTTGTTTCCCAAGTGATTAGAGGACCAAACATAATATTTTTTATAAATTTTATTATTTTTTGTGATTTTTATAATTTCTTAATTATTAAAATATTCAAAGTAGGGTTAAAAATGAAGATTTAAAAATAATATTAATTTTAATTTTCCTAGACTCCTCTGATACCAGAGAGGCCCTAAAACCAATTTAGTTAATTTTTGAAAAGTATTTTAATCTTTATGAATTTTTAAAGTTTAAAAATGGCCATGTTACTTAAAAATTCATTTAGTGGGTTAAAAAATTTTTAATTGACTTCAAAATTTTTATGGAGTTTCCTCTGACCCTAGGGATCAGTGGAGAAAAGATCTCAAGTTATTTTGATTTTTTAATTGCCTTAATTAATTCAAAGTTAATTTTAGGTTAAGTGAACCATTAAGATTATTTACAGAGTTTTAAGCCATAAAATAATTATCCCAAGTCTCTTTGGTCATAGGGAACCTATCCTAATTTTCCTAGAATTTTCCAAATAGTATACTAATTATTGGAATTAAAATACCAAAATGGTCATAAAAAATTAAAAAATAGATAACTCCAACAAGACATAGCCTCTAGCCTTGAAAAATTTAGGAAATGTTCCCAAGGTCAGAGGCTACAAAAGCCCTATGGTCTCATGCCATGGTGAATTGTGTGTGTGAGTGGAGAATTAAAATACTCAGAACAGTATTAAATTTATTAAAAATAAAATGCTCAACAAAATAGATTAATTCGTTTTCCACATTATTCTCCTCTGTTCATTAAGTAACAAAATCTTTTTCTTTTAATTTTGTGTTTTTTTCTAAAGAAAGATATGAATTTTTTAAGTTCTGAGTATTTAAATAATTCAAAAAACTCAGATTTTCCTACCTAAACCAGTCAGAGCCACCTCAACCTACGGCAGGTTGAAGCTCCACGCGTCTCCTCCTGATTCGGCTCCGCTGTCTGACTCAGCAGTTCATGTTCCGTTGCTCCATCCGACTTGATCCTGGCCATCCGTCCGATACACGCTCGATCCAACGGCATCCGTTCATCGTCCCGACTGGTGTGAGCCAAGAACCGTCCAGCTTCTAACCCTAAGATCTCACTCGATACCTAACTAAATCACATGCGGTTTCATCCAACATGCTTGTCTAAGCAAGGGATACACATCTGTATGGCTATTGCGCACTAAAATTGAATCAAAATAAATAAAGCATCGCTGGAAGCTCTGGAGCAAGAGGGGTTTCCATACCTTGGTTCAGGAGGTGAAGCCTTGATTGAATGTGCTCGACACGTTCGTTGGAGGCTGGAGGTGCCTACGGATGAAGCCTCGGAGTCCGGTGAATTGCTTAGGTATTACTTCGTCCAAGCCCGATTTTAAACCTTGGCGATAGAAGAACCGGGCGGGTACGAGTGAGGGCGCATTCACTGGGAAACTTCTTCTCTACCTCTAGTGAAGGTGTAGGTGGGTTTATTTTGGCTTCTGTGGAGATTTGGTTAGTGTCCTATTTTCTGGCGTGAGATTGAGCTCTGAAATTGAGCTTAACCAGTGGAGATTGAGGCAGGAAAGCAGTGGGGTCCTTCTTCTCTAGACTTGGAGAAGCTCTGGGGTTGATTTGGGGAGGTTCTGTTGAGAAAATTTTCAACAAATTTCAATACCCCTCTCATGGCCGGGAGGTGGAGTTTAAATGGCCAGGGTCATTGGGCTGAGCCAGGGCTCAATTGGTGGGTTGATTCAGTTGCTTAGGTGGAGGGCAGACAAGCTCCAAGGTTTAATTTGGCTGAGGTGGCAATTGGGTAAGTTTGGGTGTGCTTAGCCAAGTGGTGGCTCTTGATTTTGACCCCCTCCGGTGACTAGGCCGGCCGATAAGGACAGGGGAGTTGGCCAAAAGTCAGGTGACTCAGGTGGCAGATTTAATGGCGATTAATCAGTTATGGGATAGTTTGGGGTGAGGCAAAAGAGGATTTATCCACTTAAGGGAAGAGATCAATTAAAATGGGGGACCCTTAGTCCATGGCTCACTTAGCTTGGGCTAGGTGGATCTAGTGTAGTTCCTAGGGTTCAAATGGTGGTTGTGGAAAGGGTTGGTTTAGCCACATTTGGTTCAATTTAATTTGGTTAGGCCATGGGTTCAAATTGGCTCACTTGGGTTTAGGTTGGGCTAACTTGAGATTGGGTTTGATTTGGGTCCAAGTGTCTTGAGTAACATTGTAGGAATGATTGCCATGAAAAACTTTCATGAAGACATGGAATGGTTTTGAGTTCAATTGAAAGGTCAATTTGATGGGTTTTGGGATTTTGGTTAATTTGGGCAAGGTTGGATCAAGTTGGGCCCAAGTTAGTTTAAGGTGGTGTTTAGACCCAATTGAGAGTTTAAAAAGGTTTAGGGGAATGCATTGAAGGGTTCCCAACATCAATTGTGTGGAGATTTTAGGATTAGGCCAATCAATTTGGTAGGTTTAAAGCAGGAATTCACTTTAGGTTAAAACAGGGTATTTTTGGTTTCAAATGGATTTAGGTTAGGTTTAGGCTAAAATTGGGCAATTGAAGGTTGCATGGGTTTCATGGGAATTTCATGGAAGGTTTAGGATTGAAATTTGGAAGGGAAAAAGGTTGGTGTTGGGTTAATTGGGGATTTTGGATTAATTAGGCAAATTTGGGGGTTTGGATTTCAAATGGAATTGAACTTAAATGTGAATCAACTTGGGCTTGTATTTGGTTTAGATTGGTAGTGGGTATGTTGAATGAATGTTTAGAATTGAAATTGGGTAAAATTGAGGTCAAATGGGTAGATTAGGTTTGACATTGGGTCCTTTAGGTTAAAAATTGGTCAAATTGGGGATTTTGATAAAAGTGGGTTATTTTGGCCAAATTGGCTTATGGTGTGGTGTAGTTAAACAAAATGCAATTGAGAATATTTGGGATTTTCTGAAATTATCTGGGAATGTTTAGAATTTTTGGAATTTTGGGCTAAAAGAGGTAATTAGGGTATTGAGAGGTTATTTGGGAGGTATTGGGGTATTTTGCTGGATTTAAGAGGTTGGAATTTTTTCAAAATGATTTTTAGGATTTTTTTTGGAAATTTTTGGTAATTTTTGGGAATTTTTTTGGAGGGTTTTGTGGTTGTAGGGGCAATTTTGGTAATCTTATGTAGGTTTGAAGGACCCAATGTCAAAACTAGGAATTTCGGCAAAACTAGAATTTGATTATTGTTCAGAGGGTGAAAAAGCATAAATTAATCCATGGACCAAGAAACGACGATTTTGAACATCTCATATGTTGTTCCTAACCCTCTTAGCCAAAGACTAGGGGTTTGAACTTAGCCACATGAGTGCTCCAATGAACCAGGAGTCTAGATTGGGTAAGGACGGTTCAGGTTTTAGGATAGGTGTGAAAGTGTAGTGTGTGCTAGTCAAACCTCAACAAGACCAGGCCACCCAGGGTTATCTTAAGGCTTGAACATCCTATAGGAATTCCTCTTCGTCTTCCCACACATTGGTCCTAACCTTCCAAGTGACTTGAAGGTTGATGACCATCTATGTAAGAATCTAAAGAGAATCAAGATTTAGTTTGAATTTCTAAATGGTGGGTTCCATCTCTAGTCTTCTAAGATAGTCAAGGACAAGTCCTACGACTAGATTTTAAACACTGAGAGGAAAGAAAACACCTCACCAAAAATGAGGTCAACATGGATTCAATGGGCTAGTCATTGGGCCAGAAATTGACCATATCAACCAAAGTTGACTTATTGGGTCAATGGGGTGGTCATTAGTTCCAAAATTGACTATTTTGACCAAAATTGTCTTTTTGGTCAAAAGTTGACCATTTGGATCAATGGGTTGGTCATTGGGTCAAGTATTAACCATTTTGACCAATGTTGTCTTTTTAGGCAAAAGTGACCTAATGGGTCAATGGGCTTGTCATTGGGTCAATGATTGACCTTTTTTTACCAAAGTTGACTTTTTGGTCAAAAATTGACTTATTGGGTCAATTTTTGGTCATTAGTTCAAAAATTGACTATTTTAACCAAAATTGACTTTTTTGGTCAAAAGTTGACCTATCAGATCAATAGGTTGGTCATTGGGTCAAAATTTGATCATTTTAACCAAAGTTGACATTTTGGTAAAGGTTGACCTTTTGGGCCAATGGGTTGTTTAAAATTGACCATTTTAAACAAAGTTGACCTATTGCGTCAATGGGGTGGTCATTAGGTCAAAAAATGACCATTCTGACAAAAAATTACATTTTGGTCAAATATTGACCTTTTGGGTCAATGGCTTGGTCATTGGGTCAAGGATTACACATTTTGACCAATGTTGACTGTTTATTAGAGATTGCCTTATTGGGTCAATAATTGGTCATTAGGTGAAAAATTAACTATTTTAACCAAAATTGACTTTTTGGACAAAATTCAATCTATTGGGTTAGTTGGTTGGTCATCGGTTCGGGGAATTACAATTTTGACTAAAGTTGACTTTTTTGTCGAAAGTTGGCTTATTAGGTCATTGGGTTGGTCATTGGGTCGAGGATCGACCAATATGACCAAAGTTGACTTTTTTGTCAGAGATTGACTTATTAGGTCAATAACTAGTCATTAGGTCAGAAATGAACTATTTTGACCAAAATTGACTTTATGTTCAAAATTTAACCTGTTGGGTCAATGAGTTGGTCAATGGTTCAAGAATTGACCATTTTAACCAAAGTTGAATTTTTGGTCAAAAGTTGACGCGTTGGGTCAACGTGGTGGTCATTAGGTTAGAAATTGACCATTTTGACCAAAGTTAACTTTTTGGTCAAAAGTTGACCTATTGGGTCAATGAGTTGGTCATTGGGTCAAGGTTTGACCATTTTGGCCAAAGTTAACTTTTTTGTCAGAGATTGCCTTACTGGGTCAATAATTGGTCATTAGGTCAAAAATTAACTATTTTGACCAAAATTGAATTTTTGGTCAATAGTTGACCTATTGGGTCAATGGGTTGGTCATTAGGTCAAGGAAGACTATTTTGACCAAAGTTGGCTGTTTATTAGGGATTGCCTTATTGGGTCAATAATTGGTCTTTAGGTGAAATTGACTATTTTGACCAAAATTGACTTTTTGGTCATAAGTCGATCTATTGGGTTAGTTGGTTGGTCATCGGTTCAAGGATTTACAATTTTGACCAAAGTTGAATTTTTTGTCAAAAGTTGACCTATTGGGTCAATGGGTTGGTCATTAGGTCAAGAAATGACAATTATGACCAAAGATGATTTTTTTGTCAGAGATTGACTTATTGGGTCAATAATTGGTCATTAGGTCAGAAATTGACTTTTTCTTATCAAAATTGACTTTATGTTCAAAATTTAACCTATTGGGTCAATGAGTTGGTCATTGGGTCAAGAATTGAACATTTTGACAAAAGTTTAATTTTTGGTCAAAAGTTGACCCGTTGGGTCAACGGGGTGGTCATTAGGTCAGCAATTAGCCATTTTGACCAAAGTTGACTTTTTGGTTAAAAGTTAACCTATTGGGTCAAAGAGTTGGTCATGGGTCAAGAATTGATCATTTTAACCAAAGTTGAATTTTTGGTCAAAAGTTGACCTATTCGGTGAATGGATTGGTCATTGGGTCAGAAATTGACCATTTTGACAAAAGTTGACTTTTTCATCAAAAGTTGACCTATAGAGAAAATGGGTGATCTTTAGGTAAAAAATTGACTATTTTGACCAAAATTGACATTTTGGTCAAAAGTTGACCTATTGGGTCAATGAGTTGGTCATTGGGTAAAGAATTGACCATTTTGACCAAAGTTGACCTTTTGGGTCAATGGGGTGGTCATTAGTAAAAAATTGACTATTTTGACCAAAATTGACTTTTTAGTCAAAATTTGGCCTAATTTGTCAATGGGTTGGTCATTGGGTCAAGGATTGACCCTTTGACGAAAGTTGACATATTGGGTCAATGTGGTGGTCATTAGGTCAAAAATTAACTATTTTGACCAAAATTGATTTTTCAGTCCAAAGTTGACCTAATTGGTCAATGGGTTGGTAAATGGGTCAAGGATTTACCCTTTAGCAATGTTGACTTTTTGGTCAACGATTGACTTTTAAGGTTAATAGTTGGTCATTAGGTCAAAAATTGACTAATTTGACCAAAATTGACTTTTTGGTCAAAGGTTTTCCAATTGGTTCAATGGGTTGGTCATTGGGTCAAGGATTGATCAGTTTGACCAAAGTTGACTTTTTGGTCAAAAGTTGGTCTATCGGGTCGTTGGGTCAGAAATTGACCATATCAACCATAGTTGACATATTGGGTCAATGGGGTGGTTATTAGGTTTGAAATTGACTATTTTGACCAAAACTGACTCTTGGTCAAAAGTTGACCTATTGGGTCAATAGGTTGGTCATTGGGTCAAGTATTAACCCTTTTGACCAATGTTGTCTTTTTAGTCAAAAGTTAACCTATTGGGTCAATGGGTTTGTCCTTGGGTCAATGATTGACTATTTTAACCAATGTTGACTTTTTGGTCAAAGATTGACTTATTGGGTCAATATTTGGTTATTAGTTAAAAATTTGACTATTTTAACCAAAATTGACATTTTGATCAAAAGTTGACCTATTGGATCAATAGGTTGGTCATTGGGTCAAAATTTGATCATTTAGACCAAAGTTGACTTTTTGGTAAAGGTTGACCTATTGGGTCAATGGGTTGGTCATTGGGTCAAAAATTGACCATTTTAACCATAGTTGACCTATTGGGTCAATGAGGTGGTCATTAGGTCAAAAATTGACAATTTTGACAAAAAATTACATTTTGGTCAAACGTTGACCTTTTGGGTCAATGGGTTGGTCATTGGGTCAAGAATTGACCTTTTTGACCAAAGTTGACTTTTTTGTCAAAAGTTGACATATTGGGTCAATGGGTTGTTTATTTGGTCAAGGATTGACCATTTTGACCAAAGTTTACTTTTTAGTCAGAGATTGACTTATTAGGTCAATAATTGATCATGAGGTCAAAAATTGATTACTTTAACCAAAATTAAATTTTTGGTCAAAAGTTGACCCTTTGAGTCAATGGGGTGGTCGTTGTGTTAGAAATTGACTATTTTGACCAAATTTGACTTTTGGCCAAAAGGTAACCTACTGGGTCAATGAGGTGGTCATTAGGTAAAAAATTGACACTTTTATCCAAAGTAAATTTTTTGCTCAAAAGTTCTCCTTTTGGCTCAATGGGTTGTCATTAGGTAAAGGATTGACTATTTTAACTAATGTTGGCTTTTTGATCAAAACTTGGCCTATTGGGTCATGAGTTGGTAATTGGGTCAACTATTGACCATCTTGACCAAAGTTGACTTTTTGGTCAAAAGGTGACCTATTGAACCAACGGGTTGGTCATTGGATCAAGGATTAAACATTTTTACCAAAGTTAACTTTTTTGTCAGAGATTGTCTTATTGGGTCAATAATTCGTCATTAGGTAAAAAATTGACAATTTGGACCAAAATTAAATTTTTGGTCAAAAGTTAGCCCATTGGGTCAACGGGGTGGTCATTGGGTCAGAAATTAACTATTTTGATCAAAGTTGACTTTTTGGTTAAAAGTTGACCTATTGGGTCAATGAGTTGGTCATTGGGTCAAGAATTGACCATTTTGACCAAAGTTGACTTTTTGGTCAAAAGTTGATCTATTGGGTCAATCGGTTGGTCATTGGGTCAGAAGTTGACCATTTTGACAAAAGTAAACTTTTTGGTCAAAAATTGACCTATTGAGACAATGGGTGATCATTAGATCAAAAATTAACTATTTTGACCAACACTGGCTTTTTGGTCAAAAATCGATCTATTGGGTTAATGAGTTGGTCATTGGGCCATGGATTGACCATTTTAACCAAAGTTGAATTTTTGCTCAAAAGTTGACCTATTGGGCAAATGGGTTGGTCTTTGAGTCAAGGATTGTCCATTTTGACCAAAGTTAACGATAACCATGGATGGCCATGGTTAGACCATGGTTAGCTTGGGATTAACCATGGGGTGGTTATGGTTGCAGGGGATGGTCTTGTAACAACCTTCCCCATGTAATCCAATCATCACCTCTCCATATTCCATGAAGAAGATGACACTTAAGCAAATTCATGTGTCATGGCAATTATTGATTCGAAATTTTCATGATGACCATTGGTTTCTTTGTATCCATTCCATTGGCTAAGGAAGATGTTAATGGTGACTCAAAGAGCTAAGGTCTCCATCATCCACCACCTCATTTAAGAACTCATGGGGAGATGACACATTAGCTTCACCCTTAACATTTTTTTATGAATTGTCATGATGAGCTTAACCATGGTATGAAAATGGGTTGAAGCTTTGTCTCCTCATCGTTGGTTGACTAGGGAGGTGGCTAATCATGCTTGCCATGGTCGGCCGCCTCAATTTGCAAGTGAGGATGAGTCGTGCTTTAAAACACCATGGTTTTGCCACTTCATTTTCATGTCATGATGGCTCTTAATTATGGTTAAATATGATATATTATGGGTCATCAATGGGTTATTTTATCTTGAATGGGTCATATGGGTTGCGTCTAACCCATATGAGGTCACCCATGATGCCATAAATGGGCTTGGAGTTTTTTAAAACCAATTATTTTGTCATAATTGGTTTTATGGATTAAATGTCTTTTTTTCTATGGCTTTTTAATTTAATTTCCTTTTCAATTAATTATGTCATTAATTAAAAATGTTGGAAATTATTTTATTAATCAAATTATTAATTCAAATAACTTTGGATTTAATTATTTGATTACTTTATGTCATTTTGATTCAAAATTGGACTTTTATCTTATTTCATGACTTTTTAATTTAATTTTTATTTTAATTAATTATGTCATTAATTAAAATATTGAAAATTAAATTATTAGTCAATAAATTAATCAAAAAAATTTTGAAATTAATTATTTGATTAATTTTGTTGTTTATTTTATCCTTTTATGGATTTTAATTAAATTTCCATTTTTAATTAATTACTTATCTAATTAAAATATGGGGAATTATATCATTATCCATTTAATTAATCAAAATATTTTTTATTATTAATTATTTGATTAATTTTTTCTCATTTTTTGGTTCAAAATTTAGTATTTTGACCAAAATTGATGATGTTTTACTATAGTTGACCAATATTGACTCAGGTTGACCTAAGTTAACTCAAATTGATCAATTTAGTCTAATGATGTCCAATGTGACTTTCTCAACCTTGTCATAGTTAATTTGGTCACAAAATTGGTGGTTTTGTCATTTTGTGGTCTAAATTTGTCATATTGACCCAATTTAGGGTTTAGGTCTATCCAAAAGTCAATGTGGTGACTTTTGAATTAAATTTTGGTTAACTTTGATCATTGTCATGCGGATCATGTTAACATTTGTTTTTCAGGTCAAATTTGGGGTCAAGGAAGGCATAAGTTGTCTAATTTGATCATTTTTAACCATTTTAGGTTATGAGTTGACTAATAAGGTTAATATTTTTATCTTTATGTAATTTTTGACAAAATTTCAAAAATTTTAGTAAAAAATTGTTTAATGAAGTCAATACAACATTCTTTGGGTCATGATTCAGTCAATTTGACCTAATTTGTCATTTAGGTCATAGAAGGGCTACAAGGTCAATGTTAGGCCTTGTGATGACCATTTTGTCTTATTTATGTCAAAACTTTGTCAATATTGACTTTATTTGATTATGATTAATCAATTTAATTTAATAATTGACCTCATATGATTTATTTAACTTTGTCATTGTTAAATTTAATCACAGGGTCATTTATCTTAATACCAAACCTAGACTTGACTAGGGTTGATATGATTGAGTCATTTTGATATTGTCAGGTAATCAAATGTCTTATTTTTGTCAATTTAATGTTTGTAATGTCATGATGATTAATCATGTAAATTTTGAGTCAGTGAAGAGGTAATTAATTGATGAATTTGACTGTCTTGACCAAAATTTGACCTTTTAGGTTAAGATTAACCATATTAATCAAATTTGTTTATTTACATCAATGAAATGAATCATTTCAGAGTTTGTCATTATAGATTTGATTAATTTAATTTATTATTAAAAATTTAAGTCAATTGGATTTTTTCAAGGTTTTACTCTAAATCTTAGGGTTTGTGGTATCTTTTTGAGTATATAGGAAGTCAATATGGATAGATTTCCTTTCTTAATATGTTTAGCAAATGACCCTCACAAAAGTGAGGTCAACAAATGGGCCCCCAATATGTGTGGGATACTGTAAAAATGTGCTGCACATATTGGTGTTGACCGAAATGGTCCAAATGTCGTATTTGTTAATTTGTCAGAAGGTGTCTTATATTAATGTTTGGAGTTTAGAATGGATGATATAAAATGTCAAATGTCAATATGTTGATTTTAAGAGGAAATGTTATAATTTCCATTTTAAGAAAATTACTTAGAAAGAGAAAATGGATGTCATATTCAATTTCTTAGAATGTCAAATGCCAATGTCGTGTCAAAGGAATGCCGTAATTTCCATGTCAGGAAAGGACTTACATCAGATAATCATGGAAAGAGGAAACATCTGTCATATTCCATTCCTCAAAATGTCAAAAGTCGATGTCGAGTTAAGGGAATGCCATAGTTTCATTGTCAGAAAAGGACTTACATCCGATAACATGGAAAGAGGAAATGGATGTCATATTCTATTTCCTATTTCTAAAATGTCAAATGTCGATATCTAGTTAAAGGAATGCCATAGTTTCCATTTTAGAAAAAGACTTACATCCGATAACATGGAAAAGAGTAAATGGATGTCATATTCCATTTCTTAAAATGTCAGATGTCGATGTCGAGTTAAAGGAATGGCATAGTTTCCGTGTTAGGAAAGGACTTACATTTGATAACATGGAAAGAGGAAATGGATGTCATATTCCATTTCTTAAAATGTCAAATGTCGATGTCGAGTTAAAGGAATGTCAGTTTCCCTGTCAAGAAAGGACTTACATTCGATAACATGGAAAGAGGAAATGGATGTCATATTCCATATCTTAAAATGTCAAATGTCGATGTCAAGTTAAAGGAATGCCATAGTTTCCGTGTTAGGAAAGACTTACATCCGATAACATGGAAAGAGGAAATGGATGTCATATTCCATTTCTTAAAATGTCAGATGTCGATATCAAAAGAAAATAGGGAATTCGAAAGAAAATGGCACGCCCGCTGGGAATTTGATTTTTTACAGGTCAAGGAATAATTCTCATGTTAATTTTACAGAGTTTTTATTTGTGATTATTTTTTTTAAGGAATTTATTTTGGCACTATAGGACCTGCCGACTTATCATGGACAACAAGGAATATTTTTCAACACATCATTTTCATAATGTACATTGCAAACAAAAGTCATCAGTACATATCATTGAGGAAGGAAGTCAACAGTACACATATGTACATATCACATAGTGCACATACTACAAACTATCAATATATATATATATATATATATATATATATATATATTTATATATGTTTGTCACATATGTCTTAAGTGTTTAGATGTTCATAGGGTCATGGTAATTCCATAGTTTGCAAGCCTTCAAGCTCTGGAATAGGTTGATACCCATTAGGTCACTTATCAGGTTTCATGCGACGCAATGTTATCGAAGTACGAGGCCTGTTTACACTGGGGATGCAGTGCTTCATAAAATTTGCACCATTTCCTTAAAACAAAAGAATTGATCCTGGATTTAAAAGGAAGCAACATGTCCCTTCAAATTCTCCAGGTCCCATAATCTGTATTTCTCTTCCAAATAATATGGAACAACGATTCATTAAGGACACTGTACAAAACGGCCTCTCGAAGTCATGGTTGTCAATATGGGGAGGAATACAATTCCCTTCATCATAAATATTTATAATACAACTATCCGGGACACAGTCCGAGGGCATGACTCCCCAAGTGATGAGATGCCTGATAATTTGAGTTATTATAGTAGGCAGTGGATCTACCTGTTCATGTCGTAGAATTCCGAGAATATTACCTTCCCTGTCTCTTGCGTAATTGTAGCAACACCCATATTGAATAGTCTGTCTGCCTTTGTCCCAGATCCATTTATTCGGCTCATAATATGTTCTCCTTTTAATTTATCCGGCCTTATCCTGATTCCGGGCTTTTATCACGTGATCGATGAGAGCAGTTTGTTCACCATCATCAAATATTTTGGTAAATAAGTTGAGACCATCTAGGATATTAATTGTTCTTTTGTTAATATGTTTATATTGTTCAAAAGTTCTCCATTAAATAGCGCGAATTCGTCGTGCTTATTCTCTAGAGAGATCTATCCTGTCAGCTTCTTTTTCTAGTATCTTGAAATCTTGAGCAGAAATGGATAAGGGTGAGGTAATTGCGACTTTTCTATCCTGGATTTTTCTTTCAAAGTCTGGATTTGTTACCTCTAGCATGGGATAAATTTCTTCAAATGGAGTATTAATGGCTTGATCTCCCAACTGGCCAACATCCTCCATGTGTTTCTTATCCTATAATTGTTTCTGTCGTTTCAGCCGTTTATTACGGTTTCGTCTCTGCGAACGGGTAATCCTCGTTGTGATATCATTCACACCAGATGTAGAGGCTTCTGTAATCCCCTGAACCGAGGTTGTCATGAATTCCTGTTCATCAGAGCTGTCACTGTCTTCAAAGTCGTACTCATACTATCGTTGGAGTTTAAGTTCTATCAAGGGTGTATGTTTCTTAACCTCGTCTTGGTTGACTAGATACAATAATGACCCATGATATATGGATTTAATTTGCAACAAATCAAAATTGAAATGAATTCTGACTCCCTTGTCAATGTGTCGGCGGTCCAAAGCAAAAGTCATACCATTCTGATATGTGAAAAGTAGTCTGTCTTCCAACATTCTTCTTGTAAATAACTGGGTGATATGTCAGTCTAAATTTCTTTTTCAAGGATAAATTATGCTTACAAGTGCCTAATTAGTAATCAAAAGAAAGATTTTGAGAGACCATTTCAAATTTACACAAACAATAAAATAAAAATTATCATTATTATATTTTTTTATAATATTTTTTCAGTTCATAAACAAGTCATTGTTTCATGTCGCACAGTATTTCTTCAGAAAGTGCCCATTGATTGAGGGAAAAATTCTTTCTCCGTGATAATCTACCAACTGGTAAGACCCCCCCCCCCCCGAATATGTTTTTTTTCAATTACATATGGGCCCACCCATATTGGTTCAAATTTTCCTCCTATCTTGTGGTGAGCAAGAATAGAGCTTCGAAGAACTAAAAATAATTCCCCAACACGAAATATCTTAGGATAAACTAATTCATCATGAGTTTGTGTCATTTTTGTATAATATAATTCAAGGTTTTGTTGAGCTTGTAAGCGTCTGCCTTCTAAAATTTATAATTTATTAAGTTGTAGTCTAACATTTTCTTCTTCGGTGATTTTATTTGTGATAGCAACTTGGAGAGAAGGAATTTGTATGTCAAGTGGCAAAATGGCTTCAGAAACATATACCAGAGCAAATGGTGTTGACCGTGTTGGTGTTCGGTATGTAGTCCTATAAGTCCATAAAGTTTCTATCAATTTTTCATGCCACTGTCTCGAACTGCTTGCCAATGTCTTTTTCAAAATTTGTACCAACATTTTATTGAAGGCTTTGGCTAATCCATTGGCCTTAAGATAGTAGATTGTAGAATATCTCCAATCTATTCCATGTCTTTGGACAAAATTATTCATTTTTGTATTTTTGAAAGCTAGTCCGTTATCTGATATGGCTCACCAAGGAATCTCAAATCTGTAGACAATATGTGTTTCGAAGAAGTGAAGAACTTGTTCTGCTTTAACTTCTCTGACCGGTATTGCCTCTGCCCATTTAGAGAAGTAATCAGTAGCTGCCAAGATAAAACAATGGCCTTTAGATGATGGAGGGTCTATAGGGCCCACTTTGTCTGTACCCCAGCACTCAAATGGCCAGGATGCAACAATTGGGTGCAATACATGTGGCGGTTATTGTAAGACCACTCCATGTACTTGACATTGATAACAGTTCTTTGCAATTTCAAGACAGTCAGTCATCATTGTCGGCCAATAATATCTCATTCTTTTAATTTTTATTTTTATTTTAGGTCCAGATTGTTGTGCTCCACACAGACCTAAATGAACTTCTTTAATGCTCTCTTGAGCTTTTGATGGGTCTAAACATCTTAACCACATTTGGTCAAAGGATCGTTTATAAAGAATATTATCTACCAAAGCATAATATAATGCTCTTTGTCTAATCTGATTTGTAATGGAACTATTTTTGGGTAATTTTCCAGTTTGCAAATATTGGATAATCTGTTGTCGCCAATCAACCTTTTCTTCATTGTATATTGTCATTGTTATTCTTTCATCAAGATTGTCCATATCAATCTGGGAAAGAACTTGTCGTCCTTTTACAGAAATTGGAATATCGTCCCCTTCTAGACAGGTGAATTATTTTGCATGTTTAGCCGAGGCATCTGCCAATGAATTTTCTTGTCTTGGAATCAGGAAGAAAGTCACGTTAGAAATTTTCTGAAGTAATTTCAGAGTATAATGAAAATATTGTTCCAATGGAGGTTTCAAAGTTTTGTATGTGCCTGCAATTTGATTGATAATCAATTGAGAATCCCTGTAGATATCAATGCTTTCTATTTTCATTAATATTGTCAACTCCAGACCAGTTATGAGCGCCTCATTTCAGCATTATTATTTGTACAGGGTTCGGTTAAATGACAAGAAAATGGCATCATCGCTTTGTCTGGGGTAACAAAAATTAATCCTACCCCGGCTTTGTCTGGTATAATTGTCTGTTTTTTTAATCTTTTCGCACAGATGATGTTCCGTCAAAATAAAACTCCCATCATTGTTTTTCTGAATTTTTCATTTCCCATATTTTTTTCATCGGATAAATCATCATTGAGAGGTGACTCTTCTGGAATTTGGTGTGGTACCAAGAAATCTGCCAAGATTTATCCTTTAACAACTCATAGAAGTATGAAAGTTATGTCCAATTGGAGTAATATCATTTCCCACCATGCTAATCTTTCAGAGAGTGTGGGTCTTGTCATTAAATATTGAAGCGGATTAACCCTTGAAATAAGGGTTATTTTTTGAGATAACATATAGTGTCTTAGTTTTTGAGATGCAAAGATTAAAGCTAAACAATGCTTTTCAATTGTCGAGTATCTTATTTCAGCTGAGAGTAAACAACGACTCAAATAATATAATGCATTTTTATTACCATCGTCATTTACTTGGGCTAGTAATGCTCCAAGAGAATTGTCTAATGCAGCAGTATAAAGTATCAGAGGTTTTCCTAGCACAAGGGCTGTCAAAATAAGAGGTGTTTTTAAATATTGTTTGATGTCATCAAAGGCTTGTTGGCATTTGTCATCCTATACGAATTTAGTATCTTTTCTAGTCAAAGCTGTGAGAGGTCGACATCTACCAGAAAGATTGGATAAAAATTGTCGTATGTATGCTAATTTCCCTTGAAAAGACCGCAATTAGGTTAGATTTTTAGTAGGGGCATATTTAGGATGGCTTCAATTTTAGAAGGATCAATTTCAATTCCATGATGTCGAACAACAAATCCTAAAAATCTCCCTTATGTAATGCTGAAATCACATTTTAAAGGATTCATTTTAAGATTGTATTGTCATAATCGATCGAAAACAATTCTCAAATTATACACATGATCATTTTTTGTTTGCTATTAATAACCAAATCATCCACATAACATTTGACTTAGTTATGTATAAGTTTGTCAAAAATTTGTGTCATAGTTCTTTGGTATGTATCACCAGCATTCTTTAATCCAAATAGCATTATTTTGTAACAGTATATGCCTATGGGTGTTCTAAAGGCTGTATTGAATTCGTCTTTTAAAAACATTTTAATTTGGTTATATCCCGATGATCCATCCATGAAAGCAAATATGGCATGTGTGGATGCTATGTATATCATTAGTTTTGGGATTGGTAAAGGAAATTTGTCCTTTGGGCAAGCTTTATTCAAATTTTGAAAATCCACACATACTCTAACTAGTCCATTCTTCTTTTTTACTAGCACTATATTAGCCAGCCATGTCGGGTAATTTTCTTCATGTACCAAGCCAGCTTCAATTAGTTTCTTGACATCGGTGATGACTTGTTGCTCTATTTCAACACGCATCCTTCTTGGAGCTTGTTTGACAGGAATTGTAATTTGGTTTATTCCAAGTTTATGGACCACAACTTCTGGGGCTAGCCCAGGCATTTCGTCATAAGTCCAGGCAAAACAGTCTTAATATTCTTTTAACAATTGAATGATTTCCTTAGCTTCTGTGTCGTTAAGGAATGAACTAATGAAAGTTGATTTTGGGTTTTCATCAATCCCTAAATTTATTTCTCTTAATTCATCAATTGTCGATTTTATTTCTTCTTCCAATTCAGGTGGGGCATTTTCAATTGGAAGATCTACTGTTTGTTCAAAGTCATCATCTTCAGTAATGATTGGGCAAAATTATGTATCTTACAAAGGTTCCACGGTGCCAAACCCAATGCATTTTTTGGAGTTAGGACTTGGTTTATTATTATTCTACATTTGTTTAATGAAATCCCCAACAGAGTCGCCACTCTCTTGATGGCGATGAATTGTTTATAAGGTGAACTGGAAAAATATTATAAAAAAAGATAATAATAATAATTTTTATTTTGCTCTTTGTGCAAATTTAAATTGTTCTCTCAAAATCTTTCTTTTGCTTACTAAGTAAAATCTTGTAAGCATAATTTATCCTTGAAAATGAAATTTATTTTGACATATCACCCAGTTATTTACAGGAAGAATGTTTGAAGACAGACTACTTTTCACATTTCAGATTGATGTGACTTTTGCTTTGGACCGCCGACACATTGACAAGGGAGTCAAAATTCATTTCAATTTTGATTTGTTGCAAATTGAATCCATATATCATGGGTCATTACTGTATCTAGTTAACCAAGACGAGGATAAAAAACAGACACCCTTGATAGAATTTAAACTACGACGACAGTATGAGTACGACTTTGAAGACAGTGACAGCTCTGATTAACAGGAATTCATGATAACCTCGATTCAAGGGATTACAGAATCCTCTACATCTGGTGTGAAAGATATGAAATTGGGGCTTACACGTTCGCAGAGACGAAACCAAAATAAATGGCTGAAACGACAGAAACAATTATAGGATAGGAAACACATGGAGGATGTTGGCCAGTTGGGACATCAGGCCATTGATACTCCATTTGAAGAAATCTATCCCATGCCAGAGGTAACAAATCCAGACTTTGAAAGGAAAAGCTAGGACATAAATGTCACTATTACCTCACCCTTATCCATTTCTGCTCAAGATTTGAAGATACCCGAAAAAGAAGCTGACAGGAGGGATTTCTCTAGAGAAGTAGGACAAATTTGCGCTATTGAAAGGAGAACTTTTGAACAATATAAACATATTATCAAAAGAACAATTAATATACTTGATGGTCTCAAATTATTTACCTGAATATTTGATGATGATGAACAAGCTGTTATCATCAATCACGTGATAAAAGCCCGGAATCAGGGTAGGACCGGAAATCTTAAAAGGAGAACACATTCTGAGCCGAATAAATGAATCCGCGGCAAAGGTAAAAAGACTATTCAATATGGGTGTTGATACAATTACACAAGAGACAGGGAAGCTAATTTTCCTGGAGCTCTACGACATGAACAGGTAGATCCACAACCTACTAAAATAATTCAAATTATCAGGCGTCTCTTCCTTGGGGAGTCATGCCCTTAGACTGTGTCCCGGATAGTTGTATTATTAATATTTATGATGAAGGGGATTATATCCCTCCCCATATTGACATCCATGACTTCGAGAGGTCATTTTGTACAGTGTTCTTAATTAATCGTTGTTCCATTGTATTTGGAAGAGAAATACAGATTCTGGGACCTGGAGAATTTGAAGGGATATGTCACATGCTTTTAACTCGAGGATCAGTTCTTTCGTTTCAAGGAAATGGTGCAAATTTTGTGAAGCACTACATCCCAAGTGTCACCAGACCTCGTATTTCGATAACACTGTGCCGCATGAAACCTGATAAGTGACCTAATGGGTTTTAACCTATTCTAGAGCTTGAAGTCTTGCAAACTATGGAATTGCAATGACCCTATGAACATCCGAACCCCTATAACATATGTGACAGACAGTGTCTTGGAGTGTTAAACATTTATAGATGGTCTAATAATGTCCAAGGATATGCTAATGATAAACGATGATGTGGAAGTTATGTTCATATATATATATATATATATATCGGATATAAATTGATAGTTTGTAATATGTGCACTATGTGATATGTACATATGTGTACTTTTCACTTTCTTCCTTAATGATATGTACTGATGACTTTTGTTTGGAGTGTACATTATGAAAATGAAGTGTTGAAAATATTCCTTGTTGTCCATGATAAGTCGGCAGGTCCTATTACGCTAAAATAAATTCCTTAAAAAAAAATAATAATGAAAAATAAAAAATCTGTGAAACTAACATGAGAATTATTCCTTGACCTGTAAAAAATCAAATCCCCAGCAGGCGCGCCATTTTCTTTTGATATCGACATATGACATTTTGAGAAATGGAATATGACATCCATTTCCTCTTTCTATGTTATCAGATGTAAGTCATTTCCTGAAACGGACTTAACCCTAATTAGACATATGTTGTTTTTTTTGTATGTCATTTATGTTATTTTAGTTACGTCGATTACAGAAATATAAAATTCTAGGATTTGCTTGTCATGAACGAATCTTTGAATCGAAGAGGTGTTAGTTCTATTTTACTCGAGATTGAGTAAGATATAGAATAAAAGAATTAGCCTTTCAAAAGACATATTATCATAGTTGCGAGGACAAATTAATTAACCGAAGATAGGGAGAGAGGATATCCCCAGCGGAGTCGCCACTCTCTTGATGGCGACGAATTGTCGCGGGTCATCACCGTCAATTCCCCGTATCATGTCAATGTCAACGAATCGCCACTCTCTTTCTCTATCTATCACCCTAATTCTTATCCTACTTAGAATTATTATCAAAAGACTTTGGTGAATTTGAATAAGGATTAATCATGATAGAGATTGAGAGAAACAGAGATTAAATGATAATCTCATAGTATAAATCTTCAGATTATGTAATTACTGAAGTTTTTCATATAATAAAATCATATAAAGATCTTTGGTAACCAGAGAGGTCTTATAGGTGAAATACCTATCCTGAGTTCTTTAATCTCCTATAGGAGAAAGCTTCTATAGTTAATTACATCCTGAGCAAATAATATTGCCTAGGAAAACTCCCGATTAAGGTTAACATTTATCCTCAAAAAAGTATAAGTGTTGTCGTGGTAGTATGTTTCTAAAGAATCGATACTACCAGAAAGTTTTGTTTATGTTGGGTGTATGTCGTTCCTTTGTAGTGTTTTGTTTTGTTGTTTTGAATTTTGTTTCCTCGTAATATCATTTTATCATTTTGTATGTCATGTCATGTGTCATGTCGGTATGTCGTAGTTTGTATGTCATATTATTTTATGTCCTGTCGTAATGTGATGTGATGTCATAATGTCATGTTATTTTATGTCATGTCGTAATGTCATGTCATTTTATGTCATGTCGTAATGTCATGTGATGTCATAATGTCATGTCATTTTATGTCATGACATAATGTATGTGATGTTATAATGTCTTGTCATTTTATGTTATCTCATAATGTCATGTGATGTCGTAATGCCATGTCATTTTATGTCATCTCATAACGTCATGTGATGTCATTATGTCATTTTATTATGTGATGTCTATTTGTCGTGTCGTAATGTCATTTATTGTAATATCGTTTTGTCAAATTCTTGTCTTGTTCTGCAATGTCATGGTGTTGTTTTATTTTATTACCTTTATGTTTGGTTTAATTATTGTTTTACTTTATTTTCATTATGTCAGTTTCATGTCATGTCGTTGTTATGTCATGTCGTCATTTTATTTTTATTCTAAAATGTCGGTAATGTATCATGTCGTTGTTTGATATATTTTGTTAGTTTTGTTTTCTATCAGGTTATGTCATTTTGCAATTTATTTATTTGGTGTCATGTTATGTCATATTATTTTGTCATTTCATTGTGTTTTGGTTTAATGTCTTATCATGTTATGTTGTTTTATCATTTTATTATGTTTTGATATCATGTCATGTCATGACATTTGCTTCGGTTTGATTATTTTTTATGTTTTGTTTGTTTTGAATGTTTTCGTTTCGTCCTTATCATCATGCAAAACAGAGTTAGCACACCCTATAACATGCACTGAAAATCTAAACGAAACTTGCTTCATCCTGTAAAGAAAACATTGTCAGAAATAATGTCATATAAATGTTTAAATTACTTGGTTAACATGTCTGTTGTTTCAGAGTTTTCGGATGTCCAAGTTTGGTTGAAATGTCGATTTAGATTATGTCAAATTATGTTTAATTTTTTGTTTATCTTGAATGTCGATATGGGTTGAAATTTGGAATTTATGTCAATTTATGTCGATTTGGATTTAATTTTGGGTTTTATATTAATTTATGTTGATTTGAGTTTGATTTTGGTTTTGATGTCAATTTGAGATTTTTTTTTGGGTTTTGTATTGATTTATGTTTAATTTTATGTCGTGTTAAGCTCGATGTGGATCAAAAATAAAGATTATGTCATCTTATGTTGAGTTTGATACTAGTCGAACAAAGGATTATGTCAGTTTATGTTATGTTAAGTTTGATTTTGGTCGAACTTAAGAATTATGTCATTTTATGTTATGTTAAGCTCGATTTGGATCGAACTTAAGAATTATGTCGGTTTATGTCGAGTTAAGCTCTATTTAGGTCAAATTTAGGAATTATTTCAGTTTATGTCGAGTTAAGATTGATTTAGGTCGAACTTAAGAATTATGTCGGTTTATGTAGAGTTAAGTTAAATTTAGGTTGAACTTAAGAATTATGTCAGTTTATGTTGAGTTATGTTGAGTTAAGTTCGATTTAGGTCGAACTTAAATTTGATGTCAATTTATGTTGAATAATGTCAAATTCAGTTCGATTTGGGTTGAACTTAAATATGATGTCAAATTATGTCGAATTATGTTTAAAAACTCGATTTATGTCAATGTATGTCAATTTTATTTGAATTATCGAGTCGTGTCAAATTTTTGTTTAAAATGTCGGCTTGTGTCAAATTTTGTTTTAAATGTTTGAAATTTTGATTTGTGTCGATTTTGTGTTAAATTTTGTCTAAAATGTTGATTTATGTCGGTTTATGTCAATTTATGTTGAATTATGTTTAAAATGTTGATTAACTCATGTTTAAAATGTCGGTTTATGTTAATTTATGTCAAATTATGTTTAAAATGTCGGTTTGTGTCAAACTTTGTTTAAAATGTTGGTTTATGTAAAATTATATTTAAAATGTCGGTTTTTGTCGAATTTTTGTGAAATGTCAATTTGTGCCAATGTATGTTTTTTTATTTGAAATGTTAGATTTATAATAATTATGTTGATTTTTTTGTTTGAAATGTCAGATTTATGTTGATTATGTCGATTTTTGTTTGAAATGTAAGATTTATGTTGATTATGTCGATTTTTGTTTAGAATGTCAGATTTATGTCGATTTAGGTTCAATTTAGGTTAAATCTAAGTTTTATGTCGATTTAGATTTGAAATGTCAGATTTATGTCGATTATGTTAAAAAATGTCAAATTTATGTCGATTTAGGTTCAATTTGGGTTGCAACTAAGGTTTATATCTTGGTTTAGGTTCAAGTTAGGTTGAACCTATGGTTTAGATTTGAACTTAAGTTCAATGTGGGTTGAACTTAAGTTTATGTTTTGGTTTAGGTTCAAGTTAGGTTGAACCTATGGTTTAGATTTGAACTAAGTTCAATGTGGATTAAACTTAAGTTTATGTTTTGGTTTAGGTTTAGGTTAAGTTGAACCGATGGTTTATGTCTTAGTTTAAGTCAATTTTGAGTTAGACTTTAAGTTAGCTTTTACTTGGGTTTATATCAGGTTGAATCTATGTTTAAATTTAAGTCTAAAATGTGTTAAACTTAAGTTTATTAAACCTTGTTTTGTAAGGTTTAATTAGATTTAATTAGACTTAATCGGGGTTAAGATTTTATTAAACCTTGTTATATATATGTTTAATATTGATTAGACTTAATCGGGGTTAAGTCTACTTAGGGTTTATGGTTTAAATAAACCTTATTTTGTAAGGATTAATTAATTAGACTTGATTGGGGTTAAGTCTAATTAGGATTTATGGTTTAATTAAAACTTGTTGTGTAAGGTTTAAGTAGATTAATTAGACTTAATTGGGGTTCAGTCTAATTAGGGTTTATGGTTTAATTAAACCTTATTGTGTAAGGTTTAATTAGATTAATTAGACTTAATTGGGGTTAAGTCTAATTAGGGTTTATGGTTTAATTAAACCTTGTTATGTAGGGTTTAATTAGATTAGGGCTAATTAAGCCTTGTTATGTAAGGTTTAATTAAATTAATTAGACCTAATCAGGGTTTAGTCTAATTAGGGTTTATGGCTTAATTTAACCTTGTTATGTAAGGTTTAATTAGATTAATTAGACTTATTTGGGGTTAAGTCTAACTAGGGTTTTGAGTTTAATTATGTTTAATATGTCTTCATTGGAATTTGATTAAGTCTAAACCCAGTGTAACTAGGATTTGAGTGGTTAATTAAGTCTAATTTGTTTTTTAAACTTAATTAAGGGTTATTTACGTCTTAAACCTAATGTGATTAGGGTTTAGATAGTTAATTAAGTCTAATTTGTCTTTTAAACTTAATTAAGGATTGTTTGTGTCTTAAACTCAATGTGATTAGGTTTTAAATGGTTAATTAAGTCTAATTTGTCTTTTAAACTTAAATTAAGGATTTTTTATGTCTTAAACCTAATGTGATTAGGGTTTAACTGGTTAATTAAGTCCAATTTATCTTTTAAACTTAATTAAGGGTTATTTATGTCTTAAACCTAATGTGATTAGCGTTTAGATAGTTAATTAAGTCTAATTTGTCTTTTAAACTTAATTAAGGATTGTTTATGTCTTAAACCCAATGTGATTAGGGTTTAGATGGTTAATTAATTCTAATTTATTTTTTAAACTTAATTAAGGATTATTTATGTCTTAAACCTAATGTGATTAGGGTTTAGATAGTTAATTAAGTCTAATTTATTCTTTAAAGTTAATTAAGGTTTGTTTATGTCTTAAACGCAATGTGATTAGGGTTTAAATAGTTAATTAAGACTAATTTGTCATTTAAACTTAATTAAGGATTGTTTATGTCTTAAACCTAATGTTATTAGGGTTTAGATGTTTAATTAAGTTTAATTTGTCTTTTAAACTTAATTAAGGGTTATTTATGTGTTAAACCTAATGTGATTAGGTTTAGATGGTTAATTAAGTCTAATTCGGCTTTTAAACTTAATTAAGGATTTTTTATGTCTTAAACCCAATTTGATAAGGGTTTAGATGGTTAATTAAATCTAATTTATCTTTTAAACTTAGTTAAAGATTGCTTATGTCTTAACCTAATGTGATTACGGTTTAAATGGTTAATTAAGTCTAATTTATCTTTTAAACTTAATTAAGAATTTTTTAATTTTATCTTAAACCTTAATATCTTAGGGTTTAGTTAATTAATCAAATATAATTATTAAGCCTGATTTTGTGTTTTAGACTTGATTAAAATTTGTTTTATGTCTATTTTGAGTTTGGTTCAATTTTGATTTGACTCATGGGAGAATAGGCCAATTTGAGTCAGGAAGATATTTTCAAAGGTTTAAATTATTAAATTTTAATAAATTTTAACCCTTAATTTAAAAATATCAATTAAAATATTCAATGGCTTAAGAAATGTCATTTTAGGGTTAATGTCAGTCACTCTAAATTCTCTAACCATATTCAATTTTACTTTCTTTAATATTCATTTTTTATAATTTTTTTTTGAAATAATTACAAAATGCCTTGAAAATTAAGAAAAGAGGTCTTAAAGGGGTTTTCTAACCTAGGGAAAGTCATGGAAGATCCCTAAAGGCATAAAGATAAATCCTTCAAACTTTCAGATTTTTTCTGTTTTGTAAATAATTTTTAATAACTAAAATACTCCAAGGAGTATTTATTTATTCAAAAATTAAAAACCAAAAATAAAATAAATATTTTGATTTCATAAATTTCTTTTATTTTTTGTCTTTCCATAGGTATTTTTATTTTATTTTTAGGACCTCTGTGCAAAAAGTTATGATTTTTCGACTATTTTGAGGTTAATCTGAATTAACCTTAGTCTAAAAATTTCTCAGCCCGTCGTGTGTCCTCGTACGGGTCGAAGGTGAGAGGAGCCGCTGCGGGGGCTGGAAAGGAAACATCGCGCGGTTTGATCAATGCCGCCCGTTCCAAAACACGGGAACGGACGGGTGAGGTTTAATCTCATTAATTCAAAAAAATTTCAAACCATCCACCTTCTAGACTCAATATCTCACTCATTTCTAAATTAAATTGAGTGATTTTTGAACCTATGGATTCATCTAAAGATGTAAATCACATATATACGGTGATCATGCTGTTTTGGACTAATTTAGTCCAGGATTAACCAAATTGCGAATTATTTGGACATAAAAAATTCATACCTCAGACACAATGAACCTGAGATCGATTGGACTTGTTAGTCAACCTCCTGTGGTCCTAGGGAAGTTCTTTCCCACTCTAATTTGGACTTGTGTTGAGTCTATGTAAGAGATTTGGAGAAGGTGGTCTAATCCATGATTTAGGCTCGGTTTGATCAAATTGGCTCAATGGGGTGGCTAATTGGGTCAAATTTTTGTTGAGGCTTGTTGTTTTGGCTCTAAGCAAGATTTTTTGTCTTGGGGACAAGAGGGTTTGGGAAGCCTATAAGCCTCTAGGAATTTTTCTTCCTCTCCTTAGTGTTTTCTGGTAAGAGGCTATTTACAGCCATGGATGGCCATGGTTAGACCATAGTTAGCTTGGGATTAACCATGGGGTGGTTATGTCTGTAAAGGATGGTCTTGTAACGGCCTTCCCCATGTAATCCAATCATCACCTCTCCATATTCCATGAAGAAGGTGACATTTAAGCAAATTCATGTGTCATGGCAATTATTAATTCCAAATTTTCATGATGACATTTGGTTGCTTTGTTTCCATTCCATTGGCAAAGTAAGAGGTTAAATATGACTCAAAGAGCTAAGGTTTCCATCATCCACCACCTCATTTAAGGATTCATGGGGAGATGACACATTAGCTCACCCTTAAGATTTTTTATGAGATGTCATGATGAGCTTAACCATGGTATGAAAATGGGTTGATGCTTTGTCTCCTCATCATTGGGTGACTAGGGAGGTGGCTAAATTCATCCTTGCCATGGTCGGCCACCTCATTTTGCAAGGGAGGATGAGTCATGCTTGAAAACACCATAGTTTTGGCACTTCATTTTAATGTCATGATGGCTTTTAACCATGGTTAACTATGATATATTATGGGTCATCAATGGGTTATTTTATCTTTAATGGGACATATGGGTTGTGTCTAACCCATATGAGGTTACCCATGATGCCATAAATGGGCTTGGAATTTTTGATAACTAATTATTATGTCATAATTAGTTTTATGGATTAAATGTCTCTTTTTCTATGGACTTTTTATTTAATTTAGTTTTTAATTAATTATGTCATTAATTAAAAATGTTGGAAAATAGTTTATTAATCAAGTTATTAATTCAATTAATTTTGGATTTAATTATTTGATTAATTTTGTGACATTTTGATTCAAAAATGAATTTTTATCTTATTTCATTACCCTTTAATTTAATTTTTATTTTATATATTTATTTCATCAATTAAAATATTGAAATTTAAATTATAAGTCAATTAATTAATCAAAATAATTTTGAAATTAATTATTTGATTGATTTTATTGTGTATTTTGTCCTTTTTGGCTTTTAATTAAATTTCCATTTTTTAATTAATTACTTAATTAATTAAAATATGGGTAATTATATCATTAGCCATATAATTAATCAAAATAATTTTAAAATTAATTGTTTGATTAATTTTTTATCAATTTTTTGTTCAAAATTGAGCATTTTGACAAAATTTGATGATTATTTACTATAGTTGACCAATATTGACTCAGGTTGACCTAAGTTGATTCAAATTGATGAACTTTAGCCCAAAAATGTGCAATGTGACTTTCTCAACCTTGTCATAGTTAATTTGGTCACAAAATTGGTGGTTTTGTCATTTTGTGGTCCAAATTGGTCATATTGACCCAATTTAGGGTTTAGGTCTATCCAAAAGTCAATGTGGTAACTTTTGAATTAAATTTTAATTAACTTTGATCATTTTCATGCTGATCATATTAACATTTATTTTTAAGGTCAAATTTATGGTCAAGTAAGGCATAAGTTGTCTAATTTTATCATTTTTATTCTTTTTTGGAGATGAGTTGACAAATAAGGTTAATATTATAATCTTTATGTCATATTTGACAAAATTTCAAACAGTTTAGTCAAAAATTGTTTAATGAATTCAATGCAACATTCTTTGGGTCAACATTCAGTCAATTTGACCTAATTTGTCATTTAGGTCATAGAAAGACAAGGTCAATGTAGTGGTGTTTAGGCCATGAGATGACCATTTTGTTTTATTTATGTCAAAAATTTGTCAATATTGACTTTATTTGATTATGATTAATCAATTTAAGTCTATAATTGACCTCATATGATTTATTTAACTTTTTCATGTTAAATTTAATCACAGGGTCATTGATCATAATACCAGACCTAGACTTGAATAGGATTGAAAAGATTGAGTCATTTTGATATTGTCAGGTAATCAAGTGTCTTTTCTTTTATCAGTTTAATGTTGGTAATGTCTTAATGATTGATCATGTAATTTTTGAGTTAGTGAAGAGGTCATTAAGTGATGAATTTGACTGTCTTGACCAAAATTTGACCTTTTAGGTTAAGATTAACGATATTAATTAAATTTGTTTATTTAAGTAAATAAAAATAATTATTTTAGAGTTTTTCATTACTGATTCGATTAATTTAATTTATTATTAAAAATTAAAGTCAATTGAGTTTCATCAAGGTTTTACCCAAAGTCTTCAAGTTTGTGGTATATTGTTGAGTCTATACGAAGTCAATATGGGTAGATTTCCTTACTTAATGTGTTTGGCAAATTACCCTCACAAAAGTGATGTCAACATGGGTTAATGGGTTGTTCATTGGGTCAAGGATTGACCATTTTGACCAAAGTTTACGTTATGGTCAAAAGTTGATCTATTGGGTCAATGGGTTAAGCATTTAGTCAAGGATTGACCATTTTGACTAAGTTGAATTTTCAGACAGAGAGTGACTTATTGGGTCGATAACTGGTCATTAGGTCAAAAATTTACAATTTTGATTAAAATTCACTTTTTGGTTAAGGTAGAAGGATTGACCATTTTGACTAAAGTTCACTTTTTGGTCAAAAGTTGACCTATTGGGTCAATTGGTTGGTTATTGGGTCAGAAATTGACCATTTTAACCAAAGTTGACTTTTTGGTCAAAAGTTGACCTATTGGGTCAATGGGGTGGTTATTAGGATAAAAATTAACTATTTTGACCAATATTTACATTTTTGTCAAATGTTGACCAATTGGATCAATGGGTATGTCATTGTGTCAAGGATTGACCATTTTAACAAAAATTGACATTTTGGTCAAAAGTTAACCCATTATGTCAATTGGGTGGTCATAGATTAAAAGTTGATTATTTTGACCAAAATTGACTTTTTGGTCAAAAGTTCACCTATTTGGTCAATGGGTTGATCATTTGGTCAAGGATTGATAATTTTGACCAAGTTGACTTTTTAGTAATAAGTTGACCTATTAGGTCAATTGGTTAGCCATTTGGTAAAGGATTGACCATTATTACCAAAGTTGACTTTTTAGTCAGAGATTGACTTATTGGGTTAATAATTGGTCATTAGGTCAAAAATTGACTTTTTTTACCAAAATTGAATTTTTCGTCAAATTTTGACCTACTGGGTTAAGGGGTTGTTCAATGGGTCAAGGAATGACCATTTTGACGAAAGTTGGCTTTTTGGTCAAAAGTTGACCTATTGGGTCAATGAGTTAGTCATTGGGTCAGAAATTGATCATTTTGACCAAAGTTGACTTTTTGGTCAAAAGTTGACCTATTAGGTCAATGGAGTTGTCATTAGGTCAAAAATTGACTATTTTGACCAAAATTGACTTTTTGTCAAAAGTTGATCTATTGACTCATTGGGTCAAGGACTGAACATTTTGACCAAAGTTGATTTTTTGGTTAAAATTTGACCTATTGGGTCATGTGTTTGTCATTGGGTCAAGGATTGACCATTTTGACAAAAGTTAAATTTTTTATCAGAGATCGACTTATTGGGTCAATAATTGGTCATTATGTCAAAATTGACTAGTAGTCATTAGATTATAAATTGACTATATTGACCAAAATTAACCTTTTGGTCAAAAGTTGACCTTTTGGGTTAATAGGTTGGTCATTAGGTCAAGAATTGACCATTTCGACCAAAGTTGACTTTTTGGTCAAAAGTTGACCTATTGGTTGAATGGGTTGCTTATTGGGTTAATGATTGACCATTTTCAAAAAAGTTGACTTTTTAGTGAGAGATTGACTTATTGGGTCAATAATTGGTCATTGGTAAAAAATTTACTATTTGACCAAAATTTACTTTTCGGTCAAAAGTTGACCTATTGGGTCAATGGGTTGGTCATTGAGTCAAGGATTGACCATTTTGACCAAAGTTAACATTTTGGTCAAAAGTTGACCCATTGGGTCAAAGGATAGGTCATTGGGTTAGAAATTAACCATTTTAACCAAAGTTGACTTTTGGGTCAAAAGTTAACTTGTTGGGTCAATGATGTGGTTATTAGGTCGAAAATTGACTATTTTGACAAAAAAATGACTTTTTGGTGAAAAGCTAACCTATTGGGTCAATGAGTTGGTCATTGGGTCAAGTATTGACCAATTTGACCAAAGTTAACTTTTTGGTCAAAAGCTGACTTATTGAATTAATGGGTTGGTCATTGGGTCAAGGATGGACCATTTTGACCAAAGTTGACTTTTTGGTGAGAGATTATCTTATTTGGTCAATAATTGGTCATTTGGTCAAATATTGATTATTTTGACTAAAATTGAATTTTTGGTCAAAAGTTGACCCATCAGGTAATTGGGGTGGTCATTTAGTCCAAAATTGATTATTTTGACAAAAATTAAATTTTGGGTCAAATGTTGACCCACTAGGTGAATAGGGACGGTCATTGTGTCAGAAATTGACCATTTTGACCAAAGTTAACTTTTTGATCAAAAGTTAACCTATTGGATCAATTGGTTGGTCATTGGGTCATAAAATGACAATTTTGATCAAACTTGACTTTTTGGTCAAAAGTTGACCTATTGGGTCAATGGGTTGATCATTTGGGCAAGGATTGACCATTTTGATCAAAGTTGACTTTTTGCTCAAAAGTTGACCTATTGGGTCAATGGGTTGGTCATTGGGTCAAGGATTGATCATTTTGACCAAAGTAGACTTTTTTATAAGAGATTGACTTATTGGGTCAATAATTGGTCATTTGGTAAAAAATTGACTATTTTGACCAAAATTTACTTTTTGGTCAATATTAACCTATTGGGTATTTTGGTTGGTCATTTGGTTAAGGATTGACCAATTTGACCAAAGTTAACTTTTTGGTCAAAAGTTGACATATTGGGTCAATTGGTTGGTCATTGGGTCAGAAATTGACAATTTTTACCAAAGTTGACTTTTTGGTCAAAAGTTGACCTATTGAGTCAATGGGTTTGTCATTGGGTAAAAGACTGACCATTTTGACCAAAGTTAACTTTTTGGTAAGAGATTGACTTATTGAGACAATAATTGGTCATTAAGACAAAAATTGACCATTTTGACCAATTAACTTTTTGGTAAAAACTTGACCAATTTGGTCAATTTGGTGATCATTGGGTCTTAAATTGACCATTTTGACCAAAATTGACTTTATGGTCAAAAGTTGACCATTTGGGTCAATGGGGTGGTCATTAAGTAAAAAAATTAACTATTTTGACTAAAATTGACTTTTTGGCCAAAATTTGACCTATTAGGTATTGGGTCAAGGATTGATCATTTTGACCAAAGTTGACTTCTTAGTCAAAATTTGACCAATTTGGTCAATCGATTGGTCATTGGGTAAAGATTTGACCAAAAAAGACTTTTGGTCAGAGATTGACTTATTCCGTCAGTGATTGGTCATTAAGTCAAAAATTGATTGTTTTGACCAAAATTATATTTTTGGTCAAAAGTTGACCCATTGGGTCAATGGGGTGGTTATTGTGTCAGAAATTGACCATTTTGACCAAAGTTAACTTTTAGGTCAAAAGTTGACCTATTGGGTCAATGAGTTGGTCATTTGGGTCAGAAACTCACCATTTTGACCAAACTTGACTTTTTGGTAAATAGTTGACATTTTATGTCAATTAGTGGTCATTAAGTCAAAAATTAACTAATTTGACCAAAATTGACTTTTTGGTCAAGAGTTGACCTATTGGGTCAATGGGCTGGTCATAGGATCATGGTTTGAACATTTTGACCAAAGTTGACTTTTTGGTCAAAAGTTGACCTATTGGATTAATTGGTTGTTCATTGGGTCCAGGATTAGCCAATTTAACAGAAGCTGACCTTTTTATCAGAGATTGACTTATTGGGTAAATACTTGGTCTTTAGGTAAAAATTAACTATTTTGACCAAAATTAAATTTATGGTAAAAAGTTAACCAATTAGGTCAACGGGGTGGTCATTGGGTCAGAAATTGATCATTTTGACCAAAGTTGACTTTTTGGTCAAAGTTGGCCTATTGGGTCAATGTGTTAGTCGTTGGATTAGAAATTGATCATATCAACCAAAGTTAACCTATTCGGTCAATGGGGTGGTTTTAGGTCAAAATTGACTATTTTGACCAAAATTGACGTTTTGGTCCAAAGTTGACCTATTGGGTCAATGGCTTGGTCATTGGGTCAAGGATTGACAATTTTGACCAAAGTTATCTTTTTACTCAAAGTTGACCTATTTGGTCAATGGGTTCTTCATTGTGTCAATGATTGACCATTTTGACCAAAGTTGACTTTATTGGTCAGAGATTGACATATTAGGCCAGTAATTGGTCATTAGTTCAAAAATTGACTATTTTGACCAAAATTGACATTTTGGTTAAAAGTTGACCTATCAGATCAATTGGTTGGTCATTGGGTTAAAAATTGATCTTTTTTTACCAAAGTTGACTTTTTGGTAAAAAGATAACTTATTGGGTCAATGGGTTGGTCATTGGGTCAGAAAATGACCATTTTAACCAAAGTTGACATATTGGGTCAATGAGGTGGTCATTAGCTCTAAAATTGACTATTTCGACCAAAGTTGACATTTTGGTCAAAAGTTAACCTATTGGGTAAATGGATTGGTCATTGGGTCAGGGATTGAGCATTTTGACCGAAGTTGACTTTTTAGTCAGAGATTAACTTATTAGGTCAATAATTGTTCATTAGGTAAAAAATTGATTATGTTGACCAAAATTGAATTTTTGGTCAAAAGTTGACCCATTAAGTCAATGGGGTGGTCGTTGTGTCAGAAATTGACCATTTTGACTAAAGTTGACTTCTTGGTCAAAAGTTTACCTATTGAGTCAATGAGGTGGTCATTACATAAAAAATTAACAATTTTAACCAAAGTTGACTTTTTAGTTAAAAGTTATCCTTTTGGGTCATGGATTGGTCATTGGGTAAAGGATTGACCATTTAACAAAAATTGACTTTTTGGTCAAAAGTTGACCTATTGGGTCAACGAGTGGTCATTGGGCAAAGAATTGACCATTTTGACCAAAATTAAATTTTTGACCCAAAGTTGACCTATTGGGTCTGGTTAGTCATTGGGTCAAGCATTAAACATTTTGACCAAAGTTAACTTTTTTGCCAGAGATTGACCTATTGGGTCAATGGGGTGGTCATTAGCTCAAAAATTATCTATTTCGACCAAAATTGACTTTTTGGTCAAAAGTTGACATATTGGGTCAATGTGTTGGTCATTGGGTCAAAAATTAAACATTTTGACCATGTAGACTTTTTTGTCAAAAGTTGACTTATTGGGTCAACGGGTTGGTCTTTGGGTCAAAGATTGATTATTTTTGCCAAAGTTGACTTTTTGGTCAGAGATTGCCTTATTGGGTCAATAATTGGTCATTAGGTCAAAAATTAACTATTTTGACCATAATTGAATTTTTTGTCAAAAGTTGACCCATTGGGTCAACGGGGTGGTCATTGGGTCAAGGATTAACCATTTTTACTAAAGTTAACTTTTTGGTTAAAAGTTAACCTATTGGGTCAATAAATGGTCATTATGTAAAAATTGACTTTCTTTACTAAAATTGACTTTTTGCTCAAAAGTTGACCTATTGGGTCAAGGGGTTGGTTATTGGGTCAAAGATAAACCATTTTGACCAATGTTGGCTTTTTGGTCAAAAGTTGACCTGTTTGGGTTAATGGGGTTGTTATTAGGTCAAACATTGACTATTTTGACCAAAATTAACTTTTCGTTCAAAAGTTGACCTATTAGGTCATTGGGCGAAGGATTAACCATTTTGATCAATGTTGACATTTTTGTTAATAGTTGACCTATTGGGTCAATGGGTTTGATCACTGGGTCAAGGATTGACCATTTTGACCAAAGTTGACATTCTACTCAGAAGTTGACCTATTGGGTGATTAGGTTGGTCTTTTAGTCAATGATTGATCATTTTGACCAAAGTTAATTTTTTGGTAAGAGATTGACTTATTGGGTCAATAATTGGTCATTTGGTCAAAAATTGACTATTTTGACCAAAATTGACTTTTTGGTCAATATTAATCTATAGGGTCAATGGGTTAGTCATTGGGTTAAGGGTTGACCAATTTGACCAAAGTTGACTTTTTGGTGAAAAGTTGACATATTAGGTCAATTGGTTGGTCATTGGGTCACAAATTGACCATTTTGACAAAAGTTGACTTTTTGGTCAAAAGTTGAACTATTGGGTCAATGAGTTTGTCGTTGGGTAAAAGATTGCTCATTTTGATCAAAGTTGACTTTTTGGTAAGAGATTGACTTATTGATGCAATAATTGGTTATTAGGTCAAAAATTGACCATTTTGACTAAGTTGACTTTTTGGTAAAAATTTGACCTATTTTGTCCATTGGTTGGTCATTGGGTCAGAAATTGACCATTTTGACCAAAGTTGACTTTTTGGTTAAACGTTGACCTTTTGGGTCAATATGGTGGTCATTATGACAGAAATTAACTATTTTGACTAAAATTTACTTTTTGGTCAAAAGTTGACCGATTGGGTATTGTGTCAAAGATTGATCGTTTTGACCAAAGTTGAAAACGATGTCAAAAGTTAACTTATTTGGTCAATCGGTTAGTCATTGAGTTAAGATTTCACCATTTTGACCAAAGTTGACTTTTGATCAGAGATTTACTTATTGGGTCAATAATTAGTCATTAAGTTAAGAATTAATTTTTTGACCAAAATTGAATTTTTGGTCAAAAGTTGACCCATAGGATCAATGGGGTAGTCATTGTGTCAGAAATTGTTTTTACCAAAGTTGACTTTTTGGTCAAAAGTTTACCTATTGGGTCAATGGGTTGGTCATTCGGGTTAGAATCTGTCCATTTTGATCAAACTTGACTTTTTGGTCAATAGTTGACCTGTTAGGTCAATTGGTTGTTCATTGGGTCAAGAGTTGACCATTTTGACCAAAGTTGACTTTTTGGTCAAAACATTGATTATTTTGACTAAAATTGACTTTTTTTTTACAATTTGACCTATTGGGTCAATGAGTTGGTCATTGGGTCAAGAATTGACAATTTTGACCAAAGTTGACTTTTTGGCCAAACGTTGACCTATTGGGTTAATGGGTCAGAAATTAACCATTTTGACCAAAATTAAAGTTTTGGTCAAAAGTTGAAATTGACCATTTTGACCAAAATTGACTATTTAGTCAAAAGTTGACCTATTGGGTCAATGGGTTAGTCATTGGGTCAAGATTTGACCATTTTGACCAAAATTGACTTTTTGGTCAAATGTTGACCTGTTGGGTCAATGGGTTGCTCATTGGGTCAAGAATTGACCATTTTGACCAAAGTTTACCTTTTGGCTAGAGATTGACTTAATGGGTCATTGGGGTGGTCATTAGGTCAAAAATTGACTAGCTTGACCGAAATTGACTTTTTCGTCAAAATTGACCTATTGGGTCAATTGGTTATCATTAGGTCAAGGATCGACCATTTTGACCAAGTTGACCTTTTAGACAAAAGTTAACCTATTGGGTCAACATGTTGGTCATTGGGTCATGGATTGAAAATTTTGACTAAAGTCAACTTTTTGGTCAGAGATTATCTTATTGGTTAATAATTGGTCATTAGGTAAAAATTGACTATTTTAACCAAAATTGACTTTTGGTCAAAATTTAACCTATTGGGTCAAAGAGTTGGTCATTGGTTCAAGAATTGACCATTTTGACCAAAGTTGACCTATTGGGTCAATAAATGTTCATTATGTCAAAAATTGACTTTTTGATTAATAGTTGACCTGATGGGTCAACGGGTTGGTCATTGGGTTAAGGATTGGCCATTTTGACAAATGTTGGCTTTTTGGTCAAAATTTGACCTATTGGGTCAGTGAGTTGGTCATTGGGTCAAAAATTGACCACTTTGACCAAAGTTGACTTTTTGGTTAAAAATTGACCTATTGGGTTAATGGGGTTGTCATTAGGTCAAATATTGACTATTTTGACCAAAATTGATTTTTTGGGCAAAAGTTAACCTATTGGGTCATTAGTTCAAGGATTGACCATTTTGACAAAAGTTGACTTTTTGGTTAAAAGTTGACCTTTTGGGTCAATGTGTTTGTCATTGGGCAAGGATTGACCATTTTTTACCAGTGATGAATTTTTGGTTAGAGACTGACTTATTGGATCAATAATAGGTTATTAGGTCAAAATTGACTTATCAGCATATTTTTTAAGTTATGTTTTGAAAAGGGGTCGCCTACAGAAATTGTTGGCGAATTTTTAGATTTTTTGTTTAATTTATATATATATTTATAATTTGAAAAGTAGCATTTGATTTTGAATATATTTATAAGTTTAAAAATTTTAAGATATGAAATCAAACCGATCTCACATCCCAAATAGTTTGTATAAACGAGCACCACACCACAAATCGTGTATCTACCTTGAAGAACAGACACACTGCTTGATGATGGGGCTTAATTAAATAAACTAGAAGATTTATAACATCCGTTTGGTCTACGAACCAATTTTATAAGCCGACAAGTTACCGTGCTTAATATAAATGAATTAAGCAGGGTTTATATTACCTGGGTTCTTAAAGTTCCCTATAAAGGCAAGCCCCTATAGTCAATTACATCTTAAATGTCTGAAGACACTTAAGAAAACCCTCGATAATGATCAGTGGTTTTGCTCTCAAGAATTTCAAAGTTTAAGTTTTTCAAATAATTGGACTTCAGAAATTTCAATACGGAATAGCTCAAATTTGGAACAGTTTATTTTAAGAATCCAAAGGAACGAAAGGTAGGGGATGTCACAGACCCGAAGTGAACTTCGGTGACTTCCCAACTATTCTATGATTTGGCTTCAATTTGAAAATTTATTTATTTTTGTGATCCTGCCAATTTTAGTTAATTAGGACTTATATTTATATGACATAATCATACAAATAGCCTCGAGAATATGAGGGTTTATGTCGTACCAAATGACTACCTAAGAGTCCTAAGACCGGTTAGGGCTTAATTTACATCACATGATTATGCAAATTCCTAATGAAGAGTTAAGGATTTATGTTGCAATAGGCAAACTACCTCGAAATCCTATGGCTTAAAATTTAAAACTAGGAAAGGTTTTGTTGATGTAGATTCCAGTTTTGTGCGACGACGATGGTCGTGCTGCCCACTATGCTCCAAGCTCTGTATTGTTGCAGAGGTTTAGTTTTAGAAAGTGAAAATTAGGAGATGAGAGAAGTGTTTTGTTTAGAAAAGTCTTAAAGTCCAAATGTTTTTAACGTTTTAATTAAAACAAATCTTAAAGTTGGTTAAACAGAACCAATTAAGATCCCACGGTTCCGTCATCCCGGCACCTTTATTTTCATCGGATGCACTTAGTCCAAATGAATTTGCTAAACTCAACTAAATGAGTTCCACACTTTCATTTAGACTGTGGGAAATCCCGTAAGCAACACGTGGGTTACATCATCTGAGGTATTCCCGATCATCCAACGAGACATTTTACTTTAGTTGTAGTTGTAGTTTTGTTGTTCTGTTTGTGATTAAATTTTGAGTTGTTTTATATTTTGAAATGTTGTCGCGGTGAATTTAATCTTGTTGTAACTTTTAATTTAGTTTTGGTTTTTAGTTTTGTGGCTATCCTAAAGGTTTCAGTTTTCATGCAGGGTGACATTCTTGTTTAACATGCAAGAGAAGTAAAGTACAGTGCAGGTAAAAAAATTGCAATGAAATAAAAACATAACTGGTAAGCATTCCTATTTATTTTCTCTTGCACTTAAAACACAGGTTAAAGCATTTATATAATTGTAAGAAAACACTTAGGTAAAGCTAAGGGAATGTTTTGGTTGTCTACCAAAATCCTAATCCTATAGCTAGTCAATTACTATGACCTCTAGGCTCTTATGTTTTGTTAAGGATGATTTTCTTCACCAAAGAACAATTAAGTTCAATTGTTCCTCTAAAACATCCCATCGTATTGAGAAAGTGCTTAGGACGAGTCCTAAACATCTTTTCAGTACTTCTGGGATTATTTCGAGTCCAAATGAATTTCATTGTACATGTGAATTAATCATCCAAAATTTAGTTAAGTTTTGCTTCTTGCTCAGTGAAATTAGACATTTGATTATCCGATGAATAAAGTGACTTGTCACTTGATGCTCCATTTAAGAGTTATGATAATGAAAGCCTTTAGGGGCAAATTAATTTATTGAAGATTTTAACAATTCTTAATTGGAATTAATGATTTTGAAATGATTTGGTTTAGTTATAAATTTTTAATTAATACTTTTAAGTTTGGAATAGTGTTCAAGTTGTTTCAATTCTATTAAATCTTTATATTTTAATGATCTTAATATTTTAGATTAATTTTACCATTTTAAATTTGCTTAGGTTGAAAGAGGTGTTTAAATTATTTATTTTTATTAAATTTTAATGACTTTATTTGGATTGATTGTAATATTTTAGGTTGATTTTAATTAGTTTAAAAAAAATTTTTTTATACATTTTTATTATAAATTGTTTTGATATTGATTTTTTATGTTTCAAATTTGTTTTAAGTTTGTTTTCAAATGATAAATTAATTTTGTTGTTCTCAATTTAATTTAATTAAGTTATTAAATCTCTTAATATTTTAAACTTTAATTTAATTAAGGGTTATTTTCCTTTTAATCATTAAATTCAATTATCATTTCAAGTTTAATTAAGAATTGAAATGTTATTAAAGTAATTTATTTAGGGATTTCAAATTAAAGAATTGGTATCTTCCTAAGCCACATCCCTAATAATCAAAAATTTTAATTATCCTCCCAAAATTTAAATGATTTAATTAATTAAGGTTCACTTTAAATATTTTCAAGATAATTAATGGGTTTCTACCTCTTAACTCCCTAAGTTTTAATCACCCAAGACGAAATTAAGATCAGATATTTTTCCCTACCTTTTGATTAAATCTAAAGTATTAATTAGGGTTAAAATCTTTTAATTACCTTTATGCGCCTTTAGGCTTATTTATTCTATAACTCATCAAATTAAGTTCAAATGAATTTAAAATTTTTATGTCACATCACTCATATGTCAATTAAGACACTAGAGGAGAAAATGTGATTTTTCTGAATTTAATTTAATTTATATATTTATTTTTGTGAGAAAATGAGGGTTTTCAATGAAAATTCAACAAGATTACCAAGGTGAGGTTCCTATCCTTAGGAAAATTGTGAAATGTCTCTACTGACCAAAGGACCACCTAGACCAATTTTGGTAAGTTTTTGAATTATATTTTCTATATTATAATTATTTTGAGTTTTATGGTATTAATTAATTATAAAATAAAATTAAAGTTGAAAAATGAATTTTATATTTTTCATAAATCTCTCTAACGTCAAGGAGTCCAGAGAAGCAAATTTTATATTTTTCTGATTTTTCTTTGATTTATTAGAATTAATTTAGTGAAAATGTAGGGAAATTCATTTTTTAATATTAAAAAAGGTCCTAAGTCTTTAAAATTCAATTTCTTAACCTATAAACTTGAGAAAAATATTTGGTTTATTCCTAAGTGATTAGGAGGCAAAATGTGACATTTTTATAATTTTTAATATTCTTGTGATTTTTATTATTTTTTAGTTATTAAAATATTAAAAATATGATTAAAAATAAAAATTTTTAGAAAATTCCAATCTTAATTTTCTTATACTCCCTGATATAAGAGAGCCCTCAAAATTATTTTGGTGAATTTTGGAAGTGTAATTTAGGTTTTATGAATTTTTTAATTTTAAAAGTGGTCTTACAACTTAAATAATTCATTTAATGGGTTAATTTATTTCCAATTGACTTCAAATTTTTATGTGAGGTTCTCTGCATCGTAAGTGACAGTGGAGAATTGTTTTCAAATAATTTTGATGTGTGGTTAATCCTGATTAATTAAAACTCAGTTTTGGGTGTTTAGGCCAATTAGGGTTATTCTTAAGGAATGAAACCAAACCATAATTTTCCTAGGGTCCTCTGTCTTAGGCTACCTCCCCTAATTTTCCTAGAATTTTCTAAGCAACATGCTAATTACTGGAATTAAAATGGCAAAACAAACACATAAATTTGAAAAATCAATATCTTGCCACAGAGATGGCCTCTGGCCTTGGAAAATTTTCGGAATGTTCACAAGAACAGAGGCTACAAAAGCCCTATGGTCTCATGCCATGGTGAATTGTATGCATGCATGGAGAATTAAAATACTGAAATAAGTAAATAATTAATTAAAAATAAAATACTCATCAAAATAACTTAATTTTTTTTCACATTGTTCTCCTCTGTTCACTGAGCAAGTGGATATTTTTATTTTATTTTTCTGATTTTTCTACATAAAGATGTGATTTTTTGAAGTTTATGGTATTTAAATAAATTAAAAATACCCTATTTTTCTATTTGAACCAGTCAGCGCCCCGTCAAACTTGGCAGCTCCGAAGCTCCACATGGCGCATTCCATTTGGCGCCGCCATCTAACTCAGAGCCAAGCGGCCCGCGGTTCCTGCCCTGTTTCCTGGTTCAACGCGATCTGGGCCATCCATTCGATAAACGCGCGAATGGACAACATCCGCTCATCATCCCCAAGCGCCCTGACCCGAGAGTCGTCCACCTTCTAGGCCTAATATCTCACTCGATACTTAACCAAATTAAACGTTCTTATGCTCTATGAACTCGTCTTGACGATTCTAACATATCTATATGGCTAACATGCTATGAAATTAAGCCAAACAAAATGGAGAATTCACAGAAGCTCGGGAGGAAGAAGAGATTCATACCTTTGCTCTAAGAAGTGGAGCTTCAATCAAAGAGTTGTGGCACCTTCGATTGAACCCAAGGAAGCTCCAGATGAAGTCTCTGGCTCTAGTAAATTGCCTAGACCCAATTTCTACCATGCCCGATTTTGAAGCTTGGCCGATAGGAGAAATGGCTGGCCTGGAGAAGGGGCTTTTGCTGGGGAACTTCTTCTCTTGGTCTGGTGAAGGTGTAGAGTCAATCAATTTGAGGATTGGCTCACTGCAGTGAAGTGTCTTGGTTTTAGGCTTGAAATTAAACTCAGAAATTGAGCTCAAAGAGAGGAAATTAAGGCTGGATTTCAGTGGGGATCAAGTGCTCTATGTTTGGAGAAGTGTCTGGAATGATTTTGGCAGAGTTTTGTTAGGGTTTGGTTCAACACCTTCTATGGCCGAGAGGTGGTGGGGTTTAAATAGGCATGGCTGGAGGGCCTCCTATGGGGGTTTAAAGGCTTAGATTTGCTGCCTAGGTCAAGGGAAGAATAGCCACAATGGCCATTGGCCAAGGGACAACTCAGCCAATTCAATTTGAATTTTTGAATCAAATTAGGCTTCTCGGCCATGGTGTTTTCCGGCAGCTTTGGTAGCTGGTCGGCCAGGCATTAGTCACCATCTTGACCAGTGAGGTTAGGGCTAGTGTTTGGTGAGTTCAATTGGCTTTGGACTTGTGTAAAGTATTTGATTTAAATAGAATGGGGCGAGAATTCATTTTGTCTTAATTAGGTCCAATGCATGGATTAGGCTAGGTGCACTTCCCCAAGGTTGGTTTAGGCTGAAGAGAAAGTCATTTGGATCAGCTTGATTAGTGGGGTCAAGTCACAATCCAAGTACATTTAGGCATAAGCATGGGTTAGGGGAGACATGGAAATGGTTAATGACTTTTAAGGAGTGCTTAAAGGCCTTCCTCCTTTTTCCATTTATGGGGGGTTGACAATCCTAAGATTCTCATGGCTTTCATGTGGCTTGTGCATGGCTCCAAGGCTTGCTCATGGCTTAGGGATGGCTTGGCTCACTTGCATGAGAAAGGGATTTTGGGATTTTTGAAATTTAGGGGTATTTTGGCATGAGCCTTGATTTAGATTTATTTGATTATGGAATTGGAACTTAGGGAATGATTTTGATTAAATGGGTGACAAATGAAAATGTCATATGGGCTTTAGGGTCAATTTTGGGCTTTTGAAATGGTTTTGGAATGGGCTTTCAAATGCTTTAGGGAAGTGGGCTTTTATGTTTTAAAATAAACTATTGGATGAAAATTTTCCAAAATATTGTGCCTAATAAATGTTGGGTTTAGTTTAGGGATGTTTCATGAGTAATTTGGAACAAGTTTGGGGTGATTTGAGTTGAATTGAGTTTAATTTGGGTCTTTTTAGTAATGGGGCTAAAGTGGGTTAAATTTGGCTAACTTGGGTTAAGGTTTGGCCAATGTTGGGTTTCATGTAAAATTAATGTTGAAAAATGTTTATGGAATTATAACAAAGAGTTTTCAATTTTGGTTGGGCTTTGATTTTGGGATTTGGGCCTATTTGGGTTCATGATTGGTTTAGGCCAAATTGGGGATTTTTTATTTGGGTTTAGGTTTGGGTGAAGTTTGGATCCAAATTTTGGGCAAATCAAGTTAGTGTTTTGTTTGTGGGGATTATAGGAAGTTTTTAGAAAGGATTTAGGGCTAATTGGAGTTGAGTTGGGTTGGTTTGGGCTAAGTTTAGGTCATAGGCCAAAATTGGGCTTTAACCTTCAAATTAAAATTGGATCCACATGTTGGTCAAATTGGGCTTGGATTTGGTCTAAATTGATATTGGGGATATTAATTGGAAGCTTAGGATTGAATTGGATCAAAATTGAGGTCAATTGGAGTGATTTGGTTGGACATTGGGCTCTCTTAGGTTAAAAATTGGTGAAATCGGGAGTTTTTGTGAAAGTGGGCTAAATTGACAAAATTGGATTATGGTGTAGTTGAACAAAATGAAATTGGGAATATTTGAGATTTTCTGAAATTTTTTGGAAATTTTATGAATTTTTGGAATTTTTGGGTTAAAAAAGGTATTTTGGGTATTTGGAGGTTATTGAGGGGGGTATTTTGAAACTTTTGGTATATTTGACCAAGGATGATCAATTTGAGTGGTGGTAAATGTTTAGGACTGATTTTGAGGAATTTGGATAATTTAGGCAATTCTATAAATTTTGGGCAATTTCTAGGGCATTTGGTAGGTTTGGTGGGTTTAGGGTCCCTGGGGTCAAAAATTGAAATTTTGGAAAAATGAAGGTTGATCAAGTGTGAGTGAAATGAAATCATTTTAGTTGAGCCATGAAGACATGTTAAGCTCACAAGAGCCATGAGAGGACTCATTTTAGACATTCACTATGTTGTTCCTAACCCTCTTAGCCAAAGGCCTAGGGGTTGAGGTCCATCCGAATGAATTACATACATGAGTCAGGGACTTAAATTGGGTAAGAATGATTTTAGGGTTGGAATGTGTGTGAGAGTGTAGTGTGTGTGCAAGTCAACCCTCACTGACACCGGACCATCCGGGGTAGTCCTAAGGCCATAGAGTCCTGTAGGAAACTCATCCTTTAAACCTCCATATATTGATTTTAACCCTCCAAGTGGTTTAGGGGTTTACAATCAACCATGTGGGGTTTAAAGGGAGTTAAGAAGTGGTTTGAATTTCTCAGTGGTGAGTCCCATTTCTAGTCCTCTAGGATAGTCAAAGGGAAAACCTATAGCTAGATCCTAAGTACTAAGGAGAGAAGAAAAGACCTCACCAAAAATGAGGTCAACATGACTATTTTGATAAAAATTTAATTTTCGGTCAAAAGTTGACCCATTGGGTCAATAAAGTGGTCATTAGATCAAAAATTGACTCTATTAACCAAAATTGATTTTTTTATCAAGAGTTGACCTGTTGGGTTGATGGTTAATTTTTAGATTAATAATTGACCATTTGATTAAAGTTGACTATTTCATTAAAAGTTGTCTTATTAGGTGAATGGGTTGGTCTTTGGGTTAATGATCGACCATTTTCACCAAAGTTGACTTTTTGGTGAGAGATTGGCTTATTGGGTAAATAATTGGTCATTAGATCAACAGTTGAATATTTTGACGAAAATTTACTTTTTGGTAAAAAGTCGACCAATTGGATCGATGGGTTGTCCATTGGGTCAAGGATTTACCATTTTGACAAAAGTTGACATTTTGGTTAAAGTTGACCCATGCGGTCAAATGGTTGGTCATTGGGTCAGAAATTGACCATTTTAATTAAAGTTGACTTTTGGGTCAAAAGTTGACATATTGGGTTAATGGAGTGGTCATTAGGTCAAAAATTGACTATTTTGACAAAAATTGACTTTTTGGTGAAAATTTGTCCTATTGGGTCAATAGGTTGGTCATTGGGTCAAGTATTTACCATTTTGACCAAAGTTGACTTTTTTGACAAAAGTTTACCTATTGAGTCAATGGGTTGGTCATTGGGTCAGGGATGGACCATTCTGACCCAAGTTGACTTTTTGGTCAGAGATTGACTTGGTCAATAATTGGTCATGAGGTCAAAAATTGACTATTTTGACTAAAATTGAATTTTTGTCAAAAGTTAACCCATTGAGTCAATGGGGTGGTGATTCTATCAAAAATTGATTATTCTGACTAGAACTGAATTTTGGGTCAAAAATTGACCCATTGGGTGAATTGGGATGATCATTGTGTCATAAATTGACCATTTTGACCAAAGTTAACATTGAGGTCAAAAGTTAACCTATTTGGTCAATTGGTTGGTCATTGGGTCATAAATTGACCATTTTGACTAAACATGACTTTTTGGTCAAAATTTGACCTATTGGGACAATGGGTTGATCATTGGGTCAAGGATTGACCATTTTTCCAAAGTTAATTTTTTGCATAAAAGTTGACCTATTGGGTCAAGGATTGATCATTTTGACCAAAGTTGACTTTTTTGTCAAAAGTTTACCTATTGGGTCAATGGGTTGGTCCTTGGGTCATGGATTGACTATTCTGACCAAATTTGACTTTTTGGTCAGAGGTTGACATATTGAGTCAATAATTAGTCATTTGGTCAAAAACTATTTTGACCAAAATTGACTTTTTGGTCAAAAGTTGACTTATTGGGTTGACCACTTTGACCAAAGTTAACATTTTGGTTAAAATTTAACCTTTTGGGTCAAAGGGTCTCATTGGGTCATGGACTGACCATTTTGACCAAAGTTGACATTTTGGCTAGAGAATGACTTATTGGGTCAATAATTGGCCATTAGGTCAAAAACAGACTATTTTGACCTAAATTGACATTTTGGTCAGAGATCAACTTATTGGGTCAATGATTGACCATTTTGACCAAGGATGACTTTTTGGTCAGAGATCGACTTATTGGGTTAAAAATTGGACATTAGGTCAAAAATTGACTATTTTTACCAAAATTAAATTTTAGGTCAAAATTTGACTCATTAAGTCAATGGGGTAGTCATTGGGTCAGAAATTGATCCATTTTAGCTAAAGTTGACTTTTTGGTCAGAAGTCGACCTATTGGATCAATAGGGTGGTTATTAGGTCAAAAATTGATTATTTTGACGAAAATTGACATTTTAGTCAAAAGTTGACCTCTCGGGCCAATGGGTTACTGATTGTGTCAAGAATTGACCATTGACCAAAGTTGATCTATTTTGGTTGTTGGGTTTGAAATTGACCATTTTAATCAAAGTTGACTTATTAAATTAATGGGGTGGTCATTTGGTCAAAAATTGACTATTTTGACAAAAAATTACTTCTTAGTTAAAAGTTGACCTATTGGGTCAATGGGTTACTCATTGTGTCAAGAATTGACCATTTTGACCAAAGTCAACTTTTTGTCAAAAGTTGACCTACTAGGTCAATCTGTTGGTCATATGGTCAATGACTGACATTTTTCACCAAAGTTGACCTTTTGGTCAGAGATTGATTTATTGGCTTAATAATTGGTTATTAGGACAAAAATTGACAATTTTTACGAAAATTAACATCATGGTCAAAAGTTGACCTATTAGGTCAACGGGTTGGTCATTGGGTCAAGGATTGACCATTTTGACCAAAGTTGATTTCTTGGTCAAAAGTTGACCTATTGGGTCAAATGGTTAGTCATTGGCTCAGAAATTGCCATTTTAACAAAAGTTGACTTTTAGCTTAAAAGTTGATCTATTGGGTCATTGGGGTGGTCAGTAAGCCAAAATTGACAATTTTGACCAAAGTTGACCTTTTAATCAAAAATTAACCTATTGAGTCAATGGGTTTATCATGGGGTCAAGGATTGACCATTTTGATCAAAGTTGACCTTTTGGTCTGAAATTGACTTATTTGGTCAACAATTGCTCATCAGGTTAAAAATTGACTATTTTGATCAAAATTAAATTTTTGGCCAAAAGTTGACCCATTGGGTCAATGGGGTGGCCTTGGAACAGAAATTGACCATTTTGATCAAAGTTGACTTTTTGGTCAAAAGTTGACCTATTGGGTTAATAGGGTGGTCATTAGGTCAAAAATTGACTATTTTTACCAAAAGAGACTTTTTGGTCAAAAGTTGACCTGTTCGGTCAATTGGTAGGTCATTGGGTCAAGAATTGAACATTTTGACCAAACATGCCTCTTTGGTCAAAAGTTGAGCTATTGAGTGATTGGGTTAGTCATTGGGTCAAGGGTTAACCATTTTGACGAAAGTTGACTTTTTGGTCAAAAGTTAACCTCTTAGGATAATGGGTTGGTCTCTGGGTCAAGGATTGATCATTTTGACCAAAGTTGACTTTTTTGGTCAGAGATTGACTTATTGGTTAATAATTGGTCATTATGACAAAAATTGACTTTTTTTGACTAAAGTTAACTTTTTTGTCAAAAGTTTACCTATTCGGTTAATGGGTTGGTTATTAGGTTAAGGATTAATTATTTTGACCGAAGTTAACTTCTTGGTTAAATGTTGACCCATTCGGTCAATTGGTTGGTCTTTGGGTCAAGGATTGACCAATTTGACCAAAGTTAAAAGTTTGGTCAGAGATTGACTTATTGGGTCAATAAATGGTCATTAGGTCGAAAATTGACTATTTTGACCAAAGTTGACCTGTTAGGTCAATGGGTTGGTCATTGGGTCAAAAATTGACCATTTTAACTAAAGTTGACTTTTTAGTTCAAAGTTGACCTATTAGGTCAATGGTTATGTCATTGGTTCAACGATTCACCATTTTGATCAAAGTTGACTTTTTGGTCAAAAGTTGACCAATTGGGTCAATTGATTGGTCATTGGTGGTCAACGATTGACCATGCCGACCAAAGTAGACTTTTTGGTCAAAAGTTGACCTAATGGGTCAATGGGTTGGTCATAGAGTCAATGATTAACCAATTTAACCAAAATTGACTTGTTGATCAAAAGTTGACCTTTTGGGTCAATGGGGCGGTCATTTGGGTAAAAATTGACTAATTTGACCAAAATTGACTTTTTGGTCAAATGTTAACCTATTGGGTCAATGGGTTGGTCATTGAGTCAACGATTGATCATTTTGTCCAAAGTTAACTTTTTTGTCAAAACACGACCTATTGGGTCAATGGGTTGGTCGTTGGGTCAAGGATTGACCATTTTGAGCAAAGTTAGCTTTTTAGCCAGAGATTAACTTATTGGGTCAACGGGGTTGACATTAGGTCAAAAATTGATAATTTTGACCAAAATTGACTTTTTGGACAAATTTTGGCTTATTGGGTCATTGGGTCAAGGATTGTCCATTTTGACTAAGTTGACTTTTTAATTAAAAGTTGACCCATTGGGTCAATGGGTTGGTCATTGAGTTAAGGTTTGACCGTTTCGACCAAAGTTGACTTTTTTATTAAAAGTTGACCTATTGGGTCAATGCGTTTGTTATTAGGTCAAGGATTGACCATTTTGACCAATGTTATCTTTTTGGTTAAAAGTTGAACTATTGGGTCAATGTGTTTGTCATTGGATCAAGGATTAACCATTTTGACCAAAGTTGCTTTTTGGTCAGAGATTGACTTATTAGGTCAGTAATTGGTCATTTTGTTAAAAATTAACTATTTTGACCAAAATTGACTTTTTTGTCAAAAGTTGACCTATTAGGTGATTGGGTCAAGGATTAACCATTTTGGCCAAAGTAGACTTTTGGTTAAAAGATGACCTATTGGGTCAATGGGTTGGTCATTGAGTCAAGGATTAATCATTTTGACCAAAGTTGACTTTTTAATTAGAGATTGACTTATTGGGTCAATAATTGGTCATTACGTCAAAAATTAACTATTTTTGCCTAAATTGACTTTTTGGTCCAAAGTTGACCTATTGGGTTAATGGGTTGGTCATTGGGTGAAGGATTGACCATTTAGACCATAGTTAACTTTATGGTCAAAATTTAACCTATTGGGTCAATGGGTTGTTCATTGGGTCAAGGATTGACCATTTTGACCCAAGTTGACTTTTTGCCAAAGATTGACTTATTGTGTCAATGCGGTGGTCATTAGGTCAAAAATTTACTATTTTGATCAAAATTGACTATTTGGTCAAAAGTTGACCTATTGGGTCTTTAGGTCAAGGATTGACCATTCTGACAAAAGTTTGACTTTTTGGTCAAAAGTTGACCTATTGGGTCAATGGGTTGTTCATTGGGTCAATGATTGACCATTTTGACCAAAGTTGAGTTTTTGGTCAGAGGACTTTTGGGTAAATAATATGTCATTACGGCAAAATTGATTATTTTGACAAAAATTAAATTTTTGGTCAAAATTTGAACTATTAGGTCAATGAGTTGGTCATTGGGTCGAAAATCGACCCTTTTGACCAAAGTTTATTTTTTGGTCAAAAGTTGTCTTATTGGGTCAACGGGGTGGTCATTAAGTCAAAAATTGACTATTTGGACCAAAATTAAGTTTTTGGTCAAAAGTTGATCGATTGGGCCAATGGGTTGGTCATTGGGTCAAGGATTGACCATTTTAGCCAAAGTTGAGTTTTCAGTCAGAGATTGACTTATTGGGTCAATAATTGGTCATTAGGTTAAAAATTGACTATTTAACCAAATTTGACATTTTGGTCAAAAGTTAACCTAATGGGTAAATGGGTCATCATTGGGTAAAGGATTGACCATTTTGACCAAAGTTGACTTTTTGGTCAAAATTGACCTATTGGGTCAATGAGTTGGTCATTGGGTTAAAAATCGACCCTTTTAACCAAAATTAATTTTTTTGGTTAAAAGTTGACCTATTGGGTCAACGGGGTGGTCATTAGGTCAAAAATTGACTATTTTGACCAAAATAGACTTTTTGGTCAAAAGTTGACCTAGTGGGTCAAGGTTTGACCAATTTAACCAAAGTTGACTTTTTTTATTAAAAGTTGACATATTGGGTCAATGAGTTTGTTGGTCTGTCAAGGATGACCCTTTTGACCAAAGTTAACTTTTTGGTCAAAGATTGACTTATTAGGTCAATATTTATTTATTAGGTCAAAATTAACTATTTTGACCAAAATTTAATTTTTAGCCAAAAGTTAACCCATTGGGTCAATGAGGTAATCGTTAGGTCAAAAATTGTGTACATTGACCAAGATTAACTTTTTTGGTCAAAAGTTGACCTATTTGGTCAATGGGTTGGTCATTGGGTCAAGGATTAACAATTTTGGCAGAAGTTGACTTTTTGGTCAGAGATTGACTTATTGGGTCAATAATCGGTCATTATGTCCAAATTTACTATTTTGACCAAAATTGACTTTTGGTCAAAAGTTGACCTATTGGGTCAATGGGCTGGTCGTTAGGTCAAAAATTAACCATTTTAACCAAAGTTGGCTTATTGGGTTAATGGAGTGGTCATTAGGTCAAAAATTGGCTATTTTGACCAAAATTGTGTTTTTGATCAAAATTTAACCTATTGGGTCATTGAGTTTGACATTTTTTACTAAAGTTAACTTTTTGGTCAAAAGTTGACCTATTAGGTCAATGGGTTGGTCATTGGTCAGAAATTGACCATTTAACAAAAGTTGACTTTTCGGTCAAATTTTGACCTATTGGGTCAATTTGTGGTAGGTTAAAAATTGACAAATCTGACTAGAATTGAATTTTTTTCAAAAGTTAACCGATTGGGTTAATCGGTATGTCATTGGTTTAATGATTGATAATTTTGATGAAAGTTAACTTTTTGGTCAAAAGTTGACCTTTTGTATCAATTGGTTAGTCATTGAATCAAGGATTGACCATTTTGACCAAAGTTGGCTTTTTAGTCAAAAGTTGACCTATTGGGTCAATGGGTTGGTCATAGGGTCAAGGATTGACCAATTTGACCAAAGTTGATTTTTTTGTCAAAAGTTGGCCTATTGGATCATTGGGATGGTCATTAGGTCAGAAATTGACAATTTTGACCAAAGTCGACTTTTTGGTCAAAAGTAGACCTTTCGGGTCAATGGGATGGTCATTAGGGCAAAAATTTACTAATTTGACCAAAATTAACTTTTTTGCGTCAAAAGTTGGCTTATTGGGTCATTGTGTCAAGGGTTGAACATTTTGACCAAAGTTGATTGTTTTGTCAAAAGTTGACCTATTGGGTCAATGCCTTGGTCATTAGGTCAAGAATTAACCATTTTAACCAAAGTTGACTATTTGGTAACAGATTGACTTATTGGGTCAATAATTAGTCATTCGGTCAAAAATTGATTATTTTGACCAAAATTGACTTTTTGGTCAAATATTAAACTATTGTGGTAATGGTTTAATAATTGGGTCAAGGATTGACCATTTTGACTAAATTAGCTTTTTGGTTACAAGTTTACCCACTGGGTTAATAGGTTGATCATTGGGTCAAAAATTGACCATTTTGACCAAAGTTAACTTTTTTGTCAAAAGTTAACTTGTTTGTCAAAAGTTGATCTATTGGGTTAACTGGGTGGTCGTTAGATCAAAAATTGAATATTTTGACCAAAATTGATTTTTTGGACAAAAGTTGACCTATTGGGCCATTGGGTCAACGATTAACGATTTTGACCAAAGTCGACTTTTTGGTCAAAAATTGACCTTTGGGTCAATGGTTTCATCATAGAGTCAAGGATTGACCATTTTTATAAAAGTTGACTTTTTGGTCACAGATTGAATTTTTGGGTCAATAATTGGTCATTAGGTCAAAATTTGACTATTTTAACCAAAATTAAATTTTTTGTCAAAAGTAGACCCATTGGGTCAATGAGGTGGTCATTGGGTCAGAAATTAACCATTTTAACCAAAGTTGACTTTTTGGTCTAAAGTTGACCTATTTAATCAATGGATTGGTCATTAGGTCAAGGATTGACCATTTTGACCATAGTTGACCAATTGGGTCAATGGGTTGGTCATTGGGTCAAGGTTGACTATTTTGACCAAAGTTAACTTTTTCTTAGAGATTGATTTATTGGGTCAATAATTGGTCATTAGTTTAAAAAATGAATATTTTGATAAAAGTTGACTTTTTGGTTAAAAGTTGACCTTTTGCGTCAATGGGTTGGTAATTAGGTCAAGGATTGATCATTTTGTCCAACGTTGATTTTTTGGTCAAAAGTTGACCTAATGGGTCAATGGGATTTTCGTTGGGTCAGAAATTTACTATTTTAACTAAAGTTGAACTATAAGGTCAATGTGATGGTCATTACGTCAAAAATTGACTATTTTGTGCAAAATTAACTTGTTATCCAAAAGCTGACCTATTGGGTTAATGAGTTTGACATTGGGTCAAGGATTGACCGTTTTGACTAAAGTTGACTTTTTGGTCAAAAGTTGACCATTGGGTCAATGGGTTGATCATTGGGTCTGAAATTGATCATTTTAATCAAAGATGACTTTTTGGTCAAAAGTTGACCTATTGGGTCAATGGGGTGACTTTAGGTCAAAAATTGACTATTTTGACCAAAATTGTCTTCTTGGTCAAAAGTTGACCTATTGGGTCAATGAGTTGGTCATTGGATCAAGGATTGACCATTTTTACCAAAGTGGACTTCTTGGTCAAAAGTTAACCTATTGGGTTAATGGGTTGGACAATGAGACTGAAATTGACCATTTTAACCAAAGTTGACTTTTTGGTCAGAAGTTGACCTATTGGGTCAATTAGGTGGTCATCAGGTCAAAAATAGACTATTTTGACCTAAATTGACTTTTTTGTCAAAAGCTGATCTATTGGGTCAATGGATTGGTCATTGGGTTTAGAATTGACCAAAGTAAACTTTTTGGTCAAAAGTTGACCTATTGGGTAAATGGGTTGGTCATTGGGATAAGGATTGATCATTTTCACCAAAGTTGACTTATTGTTTCAAAGGGTTGGTCATTGGGTAAATGATTGATCATTTTGTCCAAAGTAAACTTTTTTGTCTAAAGTTGACCTATTGGGTCAATGGGTTTGTCATTGGGACAAGGATTGTCGTTTTTAACTAAAGTTGACTTTTTGGTCAAAGATTGACTTATTGGGTCAATAATTGGTCATTTAAATAAAAATTAACTAGTTTGGGAAAAATTAACTTTTGGGCCAAAAGTTAACCTACTTGGTCATTGGGTCAAGGATTGACCATTTTGACCAAAGTTGACTTTTTGGTTTAAAGTTGACCAATTGGGTCAATAGGTTGGTAATTGGGTCAAGGACTGACCATTTTGACCAAAGTTGACTTTTTGGTCAGAGATTGACATATTGGGTCCATAATTGGTCATTTGCTCAAAAATTGACTATTTTGATCTAAATTGACTTTTTGGTCAAAAGTTGACTTATTGGGTCAATTGGTTGGTCATTAGGTCAAGGATTAACCATTTTGACCAAATTTATCTTTTTGGTTAAAAGTTGATATATTGGATCAATGGGTTAGTCATTGGGTCGAGGATTGACCAATTTGACAAAAGTTGTCTTTTAGGTCAAAAGTTGACCTATTGGATCAATGGGTTGGTCATTGGATCAGAAATTGACCATTTTGACCAAATTGGCTTTTCGGTCAAAATTTGACCTATTGGGTCAAAGGGTTGGTCATTGGATCAGAAATGGACCATTTTAACCAAAGTTGACTTTTGGTCAAAAATTGACCTATTGGCTCAATGGGTTGGTCATTAGGTCAAATATTGACCATTTTGACCAAAGTTGACTTTTGGGTCAAAAGTTAACCTATTGAGTAGTGTTGGTCATTGGGTCAAGGATTGACTAATTTTCACATACGTTGACTTTTTGGTCAGAGATTGTCTCATTTGGTCAATAATTGGCCATTAGGGCAAAAATTGACTATTTTGACTAACATTGAATTTTTGGTGAAAAGTTGACTCATTGGTTCAATGAGGTGGTCATTTAGTCAAAAATTGATTATTTTGACCAAAAGTGAATTTGTGGTCAAAAGTTGACCCATTAAGTGAATGGGAATTGTCATTGTGCCAAAAATTGTCCATTTTGACCAAAGTAGACTTTTTTGGTCAAAAGTTGACCTATTGGGTCAGTGGGTTTGTCATCGGGTCAGAAATTGACCATTTTGACCCAACTTAACTTTTTGGGCAAAAGTTGAGCTTTGGGGTCAATAGGGTGGTCATTAGGGAAAAAATTGACTATTTTGACCAAAATTGACTTTTTTGTCAAAAGTTGGCCTATTGGGTCATTGGGTCAGGGATTGACCAATTTGATAAAAGTTGATTTTTTGTTAAAAGTTGACCCATTGGGTCAATGGATTGGTCATTGGGTCAAGGGATAACCATTTTTGACTAAAGTTAACTTTTTGGTAACAGATTGTCTTATTTGGTCAATAATTGGTCATTCAGTTAAAAATTGACTATTTTGACCAAAATTGATTTTTTGGTCAAATATTAATCTATTGGGTCAATTGGTTAGACATCGAGTCAAGGTTGACCATTTTGACTAAAATTAACTTTTTGGTTAAAAGTTGACCCATTGGGTCAATTCGTTAGTCTTTAGGTTAAAAATTGATCATTTTAACCTAAGTTATGTTTTTGGTCAAAAGTTGACCTATTGGGTGAATTGGGGGTTCATTAGGTCAAAAATTGAATATTTTGACCAAAATTGATTTTTTTGGTCAAAAGTTGACCTATTGGATCATTGGGTCGAGGTTTAACCATTTTGACCAAAGCTGACATTTTGGTCAAAAGTTGACCTACTATGTCAATGGTTTCGTATAGAGAAAAGGATTGACCATTTTTATAAAAAATGACTTTTTTGTCAGAGATTGACTTTTTGGGTCAATAATTGGTCATTAGGTCAAAAATTGACTATTTTGATGAAAATTAAATTTTTGTTCAGAAGTGGATACATTGGGTCAATGAGGTGGTCATTGGGTATGAAATTAACCATTTTGACCAAAACTAACTTTTTAGTCAAAGGTTGACTTATTTGATCAATGGGTTGGACATTAGGTGAATGATTGACCATTTTGACCAAAGTTGGCCTATTGGGTCAAAGGGTTGGTCATTGGGTTAAGGATTGACTACTTTTACCAAAGTTGACTTTTGGTCAGAGATTGACTTATTGGGTCAATAATTGGTCATTAGGTCAAAAAATGACTTTTTTGACAAAAAATTGTCTTTTTGGTCAAAAGTTGACCTATTGCGTCAATGGGTTGGTAATTTGGTCAATGATTGATCTTTTTTACCAAAGTTGACTTTTCGGTCAAAAGTTGGCCTAATGGTCAATGGGTTTTTCGTTGGGTCAGAAATTGACCATTTTAATTAAAGTTGACTTATTGGGTCAATTTGGTGGTCATTAAGTAAAAAATTGACTATTTTTTCCAAATTTGACTTGTTATTTAAAAGTTGATCTATTGGGTTAATGGGTTTGTCATTGTGTCAAGGATTGACCGTTTTGACCAAAGTTGACTTTTTTGTCAAAAGATGACCTATTGTGTCAAAAGGTTTGTCATTGGGTCAGAAATTGACTATTTTAACCAAAGTTAATTTTTTGGTCAAAAGTTGACATATTCGGTCAATGGGGTGTCATTTGGTCAAAAATTTACTATTTTGACCAAAATTATCTTTTTGGTCAAAAGTTGACCTATTGGGTCAATGAGTTGGGTCACTGGGTCAAGGATATACCATTTTTACCAAAGTTGACTTTTTGGTCAAAAGTTAACATATTGAGTCAACTGGTTGGTCATTAGGTCAGAAATTGACCATTTTGACCAAATTTGACTTTTTGGTTAAAAGCTGACCTATTAGGTCAATTGGGTGGTCATTAGGTCAAAAATAAACTATTTCGACCCAAATTGACTTTTTTGTCAAAAGTTGACATATTGGGTCAATGGGTTGGTCTTTGCGTCAAGAATTGACCAATGTTAACTTTTTGGTCAAAGGTTGACCTATTGGGTAAATGGTTTGGTCATTAGGTAAAAGATTGAATATTTTCACCAAAGTTAACTTATTGGGTCAAGGGGTTGGTCATTGGGTCAATGAATAATCATTTTGACTAAAGTTGACTTTTTGGTCAAAAATTGACCTATTTTGTCAATGGGTTGTTCATTGGGACAAGGATTGTCTATTTTGACTAAAGTTGATTTTTTGGTCAAAGATTGACTTATTGGGTAAATAACTGGTCATTTTGTCAAAAATTTACTATTTTGGCAAAAATTGACATTTTGTCAAGAGTTGACCTATTGGGTCATTGGGTTAAGGATTGACCATTTTGACAAAAATTGATATTTCGGTCAAAAGTTAACATATTGGGTCAATAGGTTGGTCATTGGGTCAAAGATTGACCATTTTGACCAAAGTCGAGTTTTTGGTCAGAGATTGACTTATTGGGTCCATAATTGGTCATTAGGTCAAAAATTGACTATTTTGACCTAAATTAACTTTTTCGTCAAAAGTTGACCTATTGGGTCAATGGGTTTGTCATGGATCAAGGATTGACCATTTTGACCAAAGTTGACTTTTTGGCCATAAATTGACTTATTGGGTCAATAGGGTGGTTATTAGGTCAAAAATTGACTATTTTGACCAAAATTGACCTTTTGGTCCAAAAGTTGACCTATTGGGGCAATAGGTCAAGGATTGACAATTTGGACAAAAGTTGACTTTTTGGTCAAAAGTTGAACTTTTGGGTTAATGGGTCCTTCATTGGGTCAAGGATTGACCATTTTGTCCAAAGTTGACTTTTTTGTCAGATATTGACTTATTGGGTCAATAAAAGGTCATTAAGTCAAAAATTAACTATTTTGACCAAAATTAAATTTTTGGTTAAAAGTTGACCCATTTGGTTAATGGGGTGGTCATTGGGTCAGAAATTGACCATTTTGACCAAAGTTGGTTGTTTAGTCAAAAGCTGGCCTATTGGCTCAATGGAGTGGTCATTACGTCAAAAATTGACAATTTAGTCAAAAGTTGACCTATTGGGGCAATGGGTTGGCCATTGGCTGAAGGATTGATCATTTTAACCAAAGTTGACTTTTCTGTCACAGATTGACTTATTTTGTGAATAATTGGTCATTAGGTTAAAAATTGACTATTTTGACCAAATTTGATATTTTGGTCAAAAGTTGACCTATTGGGTTAATGGGTTCCTCATTGGGTCAAGGATTGACCATTTTGACTAAAGTTGACATTTTGGTCAAAAGTGACTTGTTGGGTCAGTGGGTTGGTGATTGGGTCAAGGACTAACCATTTTATCATTTTTTGGTAACACATTGACTTATTGAGTCAATAATTGGTCATTCGGTAAAAATTGATTATTTTGACCAAAATTGACTTTTTGGTCAAAGTTGATCAATTGGGTCATTGGGTTGGTCATTGGTTCAAGGATTGATCATTTTGATAAAACTTGACTTTTTGGTCAAAAGTTGACTCATTGGGTCCAATATTGTCCATTTTGACCAAAGTTAACTTTTGGCTCAAAAGTTGACCTATTGGGTCAATTGCGTGGTCATTAGGTCAAAAATAGATTATTTTGAGCAAATTGACTTTTTGGTCAAAAGTTGACCAATTGGGTCATTTGGTCAATGATTGATCATTTTTACGAAAGTTTACTTTTTGGTCAAAGATTGACTTATTGGGTCAATAATTGGCCATTAGGTCAAAAATTAACTATTTTGACCAAAATTGAATTTTTGGTCAAAAGTAGAACCATTGGGTCAATGAGATGGTCATTGGGACAGAAATTAGCCATTTTAACCTAAGTAGACCTTTTGGTCAAAAGTTGACCTATTAGGTCAATGTGGTGGTCATTAGGTCAAAAATTGATTATTTTGACCAAAATTAACTTTTTGGTTAAAAGTTGACATATTGGGTCAAGGATTGACCATTTTGACTAAAGTTTACTTTTTGGTTAAAAGAAGACCTATTGGTTTAATGTGTTTGTCATTGGGTCAAGGATTGACCATTTTGACCAAAGTTGACGTTTTGGTCAGAGATTGATTTATTGGGTCAATAATTAGTCATTAGGTCAACATTAACTATTTTGGCCAAAATTGAATTTCGGTCAAATGTTGACCCATTAGGCCAATGGGGTGGTCATTAGGTCAAAATTGACTATTGTGACCAAAATTAACTTTTTTGTCGAAAGTTGACCTAATGGATCAATGGGTTGGTCAATGGGTCAAGGATTGACCATTTTGACCAAAGTTGACTTTTTGGTCAAATATTGACTTATTGGGTCAATAATTGGTCATTAGGTCAAAAATTAACTATTTTGACAAAGGTTGACCTATTGGGTCAATGGATTGGTCATTAGGTCAAGGATTGATCATTTTCATAAAAGTTGACTTTTTAGCCAAAAGTTGTTGTAATGGGTCGATCGGCTGGTCATTGGGTCAGAAATTGACCATTTTAACTAAAGTTGAGTTTTTGTTCAAAGGTTGACCTATTGGGTCAATTGGTGGTCATTAGGTTAAAAATCGGTAAATCTTACCAAAATATAATTTTTGGTCAAAAGTTGACCTAATGGGTCAATTGGTATGTCATTGGTTCAATTATTAACCATTTTGACCAAAGTTGACTTTTTGGTCAAAGGTTGACCTATTGGGTCAATTAGTTTTTCATCAGGTCAAGGATTGACCATTTTGACCAAAGTTGACTTTTTGGTCAAAAGTTGACCTATTGGGTCAACAGGTTGGTCATTGAGTCGAGGATTGACCAGTTTGATAAAAGTTGACTTTTGGTCAAAAGTTAACCTATTGGATTAATGGGTTGTTCATTGGATCAAAAATTGACCATTTTGACCAAAGTTGACTTCTTGGTCAAAACTTGACCTTTTGGGTTAATGTGCTGGTCATTTAGGAAAGATTTGATTTTTTTTACAAAAATTTACTTTTTGTTCAAAAGTTGGTCTATTTGGTCATCAGGTCAAGCACTGACCATTTTGACCAAAGTTGACTTTTTAGTCAAAAGTTGACCTATTTGATCAATGGGTTGGTCATTGGATCAAGGAATGACCATTTTGATCAAAGTTGACTTTTTGGTCAAAAGTTGACCTATTGGGTCAATGGGTTGGTCATTGGGTCAAAGTTTGACCATTCTGACTAAAGTTGACTTTTTGGTCAGAGATTGACTTATTGGGTCTATAACTAGTCATTAGGTCGAAAATTAGCTATTTTGTCGGAAAAATTAATTTTTTGGTCAAAAGTTGACCAATTGCGTCAAGGGTTTGGTAATTGGGACAAGAATTGATCATTTTTACCAAAGTTGACTTTCTGGTCAAAAGTTGGCCTCCTGCATCATTGGGTTTGTCGTTGTGTTAAAAATTGATCTTTTTAACCAAAGTAGACCTATTGGGTCAATGTGGTGGTCATTAAATTAAAAATTGATTTTCCAAAATTAACTTTTTGGTCAAGAGTTAATCTATTGGGTCAATGGGTCAAGGATTAACCATTTGACCAAAGTTGACTTTTTGGTAAAAAGTTGACCTATTGGCTCATTGGGTTGGTCATTGGGTTAGAAATTGACCACTTTGACCAAAGTTGATTTTTTGGGCCCAAGTTGACCTATTGGGTCAATGGGGTGGATATTAGGTCAAAAATTAACTATTTTGACCTAAATTGACTTTTTGGTCAAAAGTAAACTTATTGGATCAATTTGTTGGTCATTGGGTCAAGGATTAGCCATTTTGGCCAAAGTTGACTTTTTGGTTAAAAGTTGACCTTTGGGTCAATGGGTTTGTCATTGGGTCAAGTATTGATTCAAATGGTTTGGACATTGGGTTAAGGATTGACCATTTTCACCAAAGTTGACTTTTTGGTCGATGATTAACTTATTGTGACAATAATTGGTCATTAGGTCAAAAATTGACTATTTGACCAAAATTTACTTTTCGGTTAAAAGTTGACCTATTGGGTCAATCGGTTGTTCATTGTGTCAAGTATTGACCATTTTGACCAAAGTTGACATTTTGGTCAAAAGTTGACCTATTGGGTCAAAGGGTTGGTCATTGGGTCATAAATTGACCATTTTAACCAAAGTTGACTTTTGGTCAAAAGTTGATCTATTGGGTCAAATGGGTGGTCATTAGGTCGAAACTTGACTTTTTGATCAAAAGCTGACCTATTGGGTCAATGGGTTGGTCATTGGGTCAAGTATTTAACGTTTTGACTAAAGTTGACTTTTCGGTCAAAAGTTAACCTATTGAGCCAATGTTTTGGTCATTAGGTCAAGGTTTGACCATTTTGACCAAAGTTGACTTTTCGGTGAGAGATTGACTTATTTGGTCAACAATTGGTCATTATGTCAAAAATTGACTATTTTGGCTATAATTGATTTTTGGTAAAAAGTTGTCTCATTAGGTCAATGGGGTGGTCATTCGGTCAAAAATTGATTATTGGTTGAATGGGGATGGTCTTTTCGGTGAAAAGTTAATTCATTGGGTGAATGGGGACCGTCATTGCGTGAAAGATTGACCATTTTGACCAAAGTTGACTTTTTGGTCAAAAGTTCACCTATTGGGTCAATGGGTTGGACATTGGGTTAGAAATTGACCATTTTGATCAAACTTGAATTTTTGGTCAAAAGTTGACCTATTGGGTCAATGGGTTTGTTATTGGATCAAGGATTGACCATTTTGACCAAAATTAACTTTTTGGTCAAAAGTTGACCTATTGGGTCAATGGGTTGGTCAGTGGGTCAAGTATTGATCATTTTGACCAAAGTTAACTTTAGGTAAAAGATTGACTTATTGTGTTAATAATTGGTCATTAGGGCAAAAATTGATTATTTTGACAAAAATGACTTTTTGGTCAAATATTGTCCTATTAGGTCAATGAGTTGGTCATTAGGCCAAGGATTAACCAATTTGACAAACGTTGACTTTTTGGACTAAAGTTGACATATGGGGTCAATTTCTTGGTCATTGAGTCAAAAATTGATCATTTTGACCAAAGTTAACTTTTAGGTCAAAAGTTGACCTATTGGATAATGGGTTTCTCATTGGGTAAAAGATTGAACATTTTCACCAAAGTTGACTTTTTGGCAAGAGATTGATTTATTGAGGCAATAATTAGTCATTAGGTCAAAAATTAACTACTTTGACTAAAATTGACTTTTTGGTCAAAAGTTGACCTATGGGGTTAATATGTTGGTCATTGAGTAAAAAATTGACCATTATAACCAAAGTTGACTTTTTGGTGAAAAGTTGACCTATTGGGCCAATGGGTGGTCATTAGGTTAAAAATTGACTATTTTAACCAAAATTGATATTTTGGTCAAAAGTTGACATATTGGGTTACTAGGTATGTCATTGGTTCAAAGACTGACCATTTTGACTAAGGTTGACTTTTTAGTCAAAAATTGACCTATTTAGTAAATGGGTTGGTAATTGTGTCAAGGATTGACCATTTTGACCAAAATTTGACAGGTTGGGTTAATGGTTTGGTCATTGGGTCAAGGATTGTCCTTTTTGACTAAAGTTGACTTTTTGGTCAAAAGTGGACCTATTTGATCAATGGGTTGGTTATTGTGTCAGAAATTGACCATTTTGACCAAAGTTGACTTTTTGGTCAAAAGTTGACCTTTTGGATAAATGTCGTGGTCATTAGGTCAAAAATTAACTTTTTTGACAAAAAATGACCTATTGGGTGAGTGGTACAAGGATTCACCATTTTGAACAAAGTTGATTTTTTGGTCAAAAGTTGACATATTGGTTCAATCGGCTGGACATTGGGTCAAGTTTTGACCATTTTGCCCAATGTTGATTTTTTTGGTCAGTGATTGACATATTGGGTCAATAATTTGTCATTAAGTCAAAAAATGATTATATTGACCAAAATTGAATTTTTACTCAAATGTTGACCCATTGGGTCAATGGGATGATCATTGTGTCAGAAATTGACCACTTTGACAAAAGTTAACTTTTTGATTAAAAGTTCACATATTGGGTCAATGGGTTGGTCATTTGGGTCAAAAATTGATCATTTTGACCAAAGTTGACTTATTGGGTCAATGGTTGGTCATTGGGTCAAGGATTGACTATTTTGACCAAAGTTAACTTTTTGGTTAGAGAATAGTTATTGGGTTATAATTGGGCATTTGGTCAAAAATTAACTATTTTGATGAAAATTGACTTTTTGCGCAAATGTTGACATATTAGGTCATTGGGTCAAGTATTCACCATTTTGACCAAAGTTAACTTTTTGTTTAAAAGTTAACCTATTGGGTCAATGGGTTGTTCATTGGGTCAAGGATCGACCATTTTGACCAAAGTTGACTTTTTGGTAAGAGATTAACTTATTGGGTCAATAGTTTGTCAATACGTCAAAAATTGACTATTTTGACCTAAATTGACTTTTTAGTCCAAAATTGACTTATTGGGTTAATGGGTTGGTCATTGGGTCAAGGATTGACCATTTTGACCAAAGTTGACTTTTTCGTCAAAAGTTGACCTATTAGGTCAATGGGTTGGTCATTGGGTCTAGGATTTACCAATTTGACCAAAGTTGACTTTTTAGCCAGAGATTGACTTATTAGGTCAATGGGGTAGTCATTAGGTCAAAAATTGACTATTTTACCAAATTTAACTTTTTGGTCCAAAAGTTGACTTATTGGGTCATTAGGTCAATGAATGACAATTTGGACAAAAGTTGACTTTTTGGTGAAAATTTGAACTATTGGGTGAATGGGTTGATCAATGGGTCGATGATTGACCATGACCAAAGATGACTTTTTGGTCAGAAAATGACTTTTGGGTTAATAATTGGTCTTTAAGTCAAAAATTAACTATTTTGACCAAAATAAAATTTTTGGTCAAAAATTGACCCATTGGGTAACCAAAGTAGACTGTTTGGTCAAAAGTTGACCTATAGGGTCAATGGGGTGGTCCTTAGGTCAAAAATTTACTATTTTGACAAAAATTAACTTTTTGGTCAAAAGTTGCCGTATTGGGAATGGGTTGGTCATTGGGTCAAGGATTGACCATTATAGCCAAAGTTGACTTTTCTATCAGAAATTGACATTTTGGTTAAAAGTTGATCTATTGGATCAATGAATTCGTCATTGGGTCAAGGATTGACCATTTTGACCAAAGTTTACTTTTTGGTCAAAAGTTGACCTATTAGGTCAATAGGTTGGTCACTGGGTCAAAATTAACTATTTTGACTAAAAATGAATTTTCGATCAAAAGTTGATCCATTGGGTCAAAGAAGTTGTGATTAGGTCAAAAATAAACTATATTAACCAAAATTTAATTTTTTGTCAAAAGTTGACTTATAGGGTCAAAAATTGACTATTTTGACCAAAATTATTTTTTTTGTCAAAAGTAGATATATTGGGCCAATGAGTTGGTCATTGGGTCAAGGATTGACCATTTTGACCAAAGTTGACTTTTTTGTTAAAAGTTGACTTATTGGGTAAATGAGTTGGTCATTGGGTCAAGGATTGACCATTTTGACCAAAGTTGACTTTTTGCTCAGAGATTGACTTATTGGATCAACCATAGGTCATTTGGTCAAAAATTAACTATTTTTACCAAAATTGATTATTTTGACCAAAATTGAATTTTTGGTTAAAAGTTAAACTATTAGGTCAATGTGTTGGTCATTGGGTCAAGGATTGATCATTTTGACCAAAGTTGACTTTTTAGTCAAAAGTTAACGTATTGTGTCAATGGGTTGGTCGTTGGGTCACAAATTGACCATTTTAACCAAAGTTTGCCTATTGGGTTAATGGGGTGGTCATGAGGTTAAAAATTGACTATTTTGACCAAAATTGATATTTTTGTTGAATTTTGGGGATCATGCGCAACGGAAGCGAAATTAATTAAAACGCATATTAAAGTCATTTCCCCAAAACTACCAAGGATCTCATGTGCTCATACAAATCAAAACATAAACCCAAAAAGAAGTGCAAGAAATCATACCATGCAAGAGTTCTACTCTTAGATTTCCTCGGATCTTTAAGGAGCTGAAACCACCGCCCTCTACCGGTATCCACACTCGAACGGATTTCCAAATGTCTTCCAACTGCTAGATCGGAAACGGGGTTTTCTCCAAAACCAAAAGAACTCTCTTCCTCTCTTGCAAGAGTTCAAAAGGACTAAAAAAATTGACTTCATAAGCCTTGACCCCTCCTTTTAATTGAAGTGACACCATTTCATGGCACCTCTTCATTATTATTATAAATTACTCAAGAGAGAGAGTGTTCATCAACCATTCTAGTCCATTCAAATTTTGTGCGACCACTATAGGTTCAATTAACATTGGTAGTAGGCTTAAATCACCATTTAAAAACCTACAAGTTATAGTTGGTCTCTAGCAAGACACTATAACTACCCAAGTTAGTATGAATAGTCTCAAGATCCGAGACAACCTGATTGTTAATGACATAATCCTTTTATCACGTGATATCATGATAGAATATAAGGCATGGAATAATGTCAACCTTATATCTCTCTATCTTTAATTTCTCGACTCTCGATTAGACCGATAAAATAAATGCAATTGATCTCCATCAATTCATTTGAGTGTGGCCACACAATTCTCGGCCTAAATCATTCGAGGGGCCGCAGATATCTCTCTTATTATAAGAGGGATAAATTCCATCTTGATTACTCATATCTCACTACATGATTCACATTATGCCCGATCATAATCTTTATGGTCATCCGGTCAAAGACAACGTTGGGTTATGTCTAAACATAATATTCCTCATGTTGAGAACCATGATAATCTCGAGTCGGAGGATTCGATGTCACTACTGACTTGAGATTAACATATGACTTATATCCATGATTTAATCTCAAAGCGAGTCGATCCAATATTTGTTCTCCAATAAATACATATAAATCCGATGTGTATCCTCATACATATATTCATCTCATGAATATCCATCAAACTTTATATTAATCTTTATTTATTGTCATTCCAACAACAATAAGCGATTATGGATATTTAGAATAATCTTCATAATAAACATGAAACTATTCAAGGTTCTTCTTCTATCATAAACATGCTAATTAAAATAGAAAAATATTCATAAAAGTTCAAAATACATATCCATATAATAGGCCTAGGGCACTATCACTAACAATTTTGGTCAAAAGTTGACCTATAGGGTCATTTGGTTTGATCATTTTGACTGAAGTTGACTTTTTGGTCAAAAGTTGTCCTATTAGGTCAATGGGTTGGTCTATGGGTCAGAAATGGACTATTTTATCTAAAGTTGACTTTTTTGTTAAAAGTTGACTTATTGGGTTAATTGGTGGTTATTAGGTTAAAAATTGACAATTATGACCAAAATTTATCTTTTGGTCAAAAGTTAACCTATTGGGTCAATGCATATGTCATTTGTTCAAGGATTGACCATTTTGACCAATGTTGACATTTTGGTCGAAAGTTGACATATTGGGTCAATTGGTTGGTCATTGGGTCAAGGATTGAGCATTTTGACCAAAGTTGTCTTTTTGGTCAAAAGTTAACCTATTGTGTCGATGGGTTGGTCATAGGGTCAAGGATTAACCAATTTGACCAAAGTTGACTTTTTGGTCAAAAGTTGACCTATTGGTTCAATGGGTTGGTCATTGGGTCGAAAATTGACCATTTTGACCAAACTTGACTTTTTGGTAAAAAGTTGACCTTTTGGGTCAATGGGGTGGTCATTAGGGCAAAAATTGACTATTTTGACCAAAATTGACTTTTTATTCAAAAGTTGGTCTAGTGAGTCCTTTGGTCAATGATTGACATTTTTTACTAAAGTTGACTTTTTGGTCAAAAGTTGACCTATTGGGTCAATGGGCTGGTCATTGGGTCAAGGATTGACCATCTTGAGCAAGTTTGAATTTTTGGTCAAAAGTTGTCCTGCTAGGTCAATGGTTTCGTCGAAGGGTCAAGGATTTACTATTTTTACCGAAGTTGAATTTTTGGTTAAAGATTGATTTGTTGGGTTAATAATTGGTCATTAGGTCAAAAATTTACCATTTTGATCAAAAGTGAAGTTGTGGTCAAAAGTTGACCCATTAGGTCAATGAGGTGGTCATTAGGTCAGAAATTGACATTTTGCCCAAAGTTGACTTATTGGTCAAAAGTTTACTTATTTAATCAATGGGTTGGTCATTGGGTCAAAGATTGACCATTTTGACCAATGTTGACTTTTTGGTCAGAGATTGATTTATTGGGTAATTAATTGGTCATTAGGTAAAAAATTGACTATTTTGACAAAAAAATGACTTTTTGGTCAAATGTTGACCTTTTGTGTCAATGGGTTGGTAATTTGGTCAAGGATTAATCATTTTGACCAAAGTTGACTTTTAGGTCAAAAGTTGGCCTATTGGGTAAATGGGTTTGTCGTGGGGTCAGAAATTGACCATTTTAACCAAAGTCGACCTATTGGGTCAATGTGGTGGTAATTTAGTCAAAAATTGATTGTCCAAAATTGACTTGTTGGTCAAAAGATAACCTATTAGGTCAATGGGTTGTTCATTGGGTAAAGGATTAACCATTTTGACCAAAGTTAACTTTTGGTCAAAAGTTGAACAATTGGGTGAATAGATTGGTCATTGGGTCAGAAATTGACCATTTTAACCAAATTTGACTTTTTGGTCAAAAGTTGGCATATTGGGTCAATGGGGTGGTCATTAGGTCAAAAATTGACTTTATTTGACCAAAATTATCTTTTTGGTCAAAAGTATCATACTGGGTCAATGAGTTGGTCATTGGGTCAAGGATTGACCATTTTCACCAAAGTTGACTTTTTTGCCAAAAGTTAATCTGTTGGGTCAATGGGTTGGGCGTTTAGTCAAGAATTGACAATTTTTATTAAAGTTAATTTTTTGTCAAAAGCTTACCTATTGGGTAATGGGTTAGTCATTGGGTTAAGGATGAACCATTTTCACTAAAGTTGACTTTTTGGTCTGAGATTGACTTATTGTCTCAAAATTTAGTCATTAGATCAAAAATTGACTATTTGACCAAAATTTACTTTTGGTCAAGAATTGACCAATTGGGTTCAAAGGGTTTGTCATCATGTCAAAAATTAACCATTTTTACCAAAGTTGACTTTTGGGTAAAAAATTGACCTATTGGGTCAATGGGGCAGTCATTAGGTCAAAAATTGACTATTTTAACCAAAATTGACTTTTTGGTCAAAAGGTAACCTATTAGGTCAATGGGATGGTCATTGGGTCAAGTATTGACCATTTTGACCAAAGTTGACTTTTTGGTCGAAAGTTAACCTATTTAGTCATTATGTTGGTCATTGGGTCAAGCATTGACCATTTGACCAAAGTTAACTTTTTGGTTAGAGATTGACTAAAATTAAATTTTTGTTAAAAAGTTGACACATTGGGTCAATGGGGTGGTCATTATGTCAAAAATTGAGTATTTTGACTAAAATTGAATTTTTCATCAAAAGTTGACCGATTGGGTCAATGTGTTGGTCATTGGGTCAAGGATTGATGATTTTGACCAAAGTTAATTTTTTGGTCAAAAGTTAGCATATTGGGTAAATAGGTTGGTCATTGGGTCAAGTATTTATCATTTTGACCAAAGTTGACTTTTTGTTCAGAGATTAACTTAATTGGTCAATAATTGGTCATGAAGTCAAAAATTGACTATTTTGACGAAGATTTACTATTTGGTCAAAAATTGACATATTGAGTCAATGGGTTGGTCATTAGGTCAAGATTGTTCATTTTGACCAAATTTGACTTTTTGGTCAAAAGTTTACTACTTGATCAATCAGTTGTTCAATGGGTCAGAAAATAATCATTTTCACCAAAGTTAACTTTTTAGTCAAAAGTTGACCTTTTGGGTCAACGTGTGGTCATTAGGTTAAAAATTGACTATTTGGACCAAAATTAACATTTTGGTCAAAAGTTAACCTATTAGGTCACTAGGTATGTCATTTGTTCAATAATTGACCATTTTGACTAAAGTTGACTTTTTGGTCAAAAGTTGACCTATTTGGTCAATTAGTTGGTCATTGGGTCAAGGATTGATCATTTTAACTAAAGTTAACTTTTTGGTCAGAGATTGACTTATTGGGTCAATGGGTTGGTCATTAGGTCAAGGATTGTCCATTTTGACCAAAGTAGACTTTTTGATCAAAAGTTGACCTATTGGATCAATGGGTTGGTCATTGGGTCAAAAATTGACCATTTTGACCAAAGTTGACTTTTTGGTCAAAGTTGACCATTTGGGTAATCGGGATGGTGATTAGGTCAAAAATTAAGTATTTTGACTAAAATTAACTTTTTGTTAGAAGTTGACTTATTGGGTGATTGGGTCAAGGATTGATCATTTTAACTAAAGTTTACTTTTTGATCAAAAGTTAGCCTATTTAGTCAATCGGTTGGTCATTGGGTCAAGATTCAACCATTTTGACCAAGTTGACTTTTTGGTGAGAGATTGACTTATCGGGTCAATAATTGGTCATTAGGTCAAAAATTTATTATGTTGACCAAAATTGAATTTTTAGTCAAAAGTTGACCCATTGGGTCAATGGGATGGTCATTGTGTCAGAAATTGTCCATTTTGACCAAAGTTGACTATTTTGTCCAAAGTTCACCTATTGGGTCAATGGGTTCGTCATTTGGGTCAAAAATTAACCATTTTAACCAAAATTGACTTTTTGGTCAAAAGTCAACCTATTGGGTCAATGTGTTGGTCATTTGGTCAAGGATTAACTATTTTGACCAAAGTTGACTTTTTGGTCTGAGATTGACTTACTATGTCAATAATTGGTCATTTGGTCAAAATTAACTATTTTGACAAAAATTGACTTTTCAGTCAAAAGTTGACCGATTGGGTCAAGGATTGACCATTTTAGCTAAAGTTGACTTTTTGGTTAAAAGTTGAACTATTAGGACAATGGATTGGTCATTGGGTCAAGGATTGACCATTTTGACCAAAGTTGACTTTTTCATCAGAGATTGACTTATTGGGTCAATAATTATTCATTAGGTAAAAAATTAACTTTTTTATCTAAATTGACTTTATGGTCCAAAGTTGACCTATTGGGTTAATGGTTGGTCATTGGGTCAAGGATTGACCATTTTGACCAAACTTGGTTTTTTTGTCAGAGATTGACTTTTTGGGTCAATGGGGTGGACATTAGGTCAAAATTTGACAATTTTGACCAAAATTAAATTTTTGGTACAAAAGTTGACTTATTGGGTCATTAGGTCAAGCAATGACAAATGGGACAAAAGTTGACTTTTTGGTCAAAAGTTGAACTATTGGTTCAATGGGTTGTTCATTGGGTCAGGGATTGACCATTTTGACCAAAGTTGACCTTTTGGTCAGAGATTAACTTATTGGGTTAATAATGGTCATTAAGTCACAAATTGATTATTTTGACTAAAATTAAATTTTCAGTCAAAAGTTGAGTCATTGGGTCAACGGGGTGGTCATTGGGTCAGAAATTAACCATTTTAACCAGAGTTGACTGTTTTGTCAAAAGCAGACCTGTTGGGTCAATGGTGTGATCATTAGGTAAAAAATTGACTATTTTGACCAAAATTGACTTTTTTTTCAAAAGTTGACCTATGAGGCAATGGGTAGGTCATTGGGTCAAGGATTGACTTTTTTAAACAAAGTTGACTTTTCTTTTAGAGATTGACTTATTGGGTGAATAATTGGTCATTAGGTTAAAATTTAACTATTTTGACAAAAAATGTCATTTCAGTCAAAAGTTAACTTGTTGGGTCAATGTGTTCGTCATTGGGTAAAGGATTGACCATTTTGACAAAAGTTAACTTTTTGGCCAAAAGTTGACCTATTGGGCAAATGGGTTGGTCATTTGGTCAAAAATTAACCATTTTGACCAAAGTTAACTTTTTGGTCAAAAGTTGACCTATTGGGTCAATGGGGGTGCTAATTAGGTTAAAAATTAACTATTTTTACTAAAATTGACTGTTTTGACCAAAATTTACTTTTTGGTCAAAAATTGACTTATTTGGTCAAGGATAGACCATTTTGACGAAAGTTGAATTTTTTGGTTAAAAGTTGACAAATTGAGTCAATATGTTTGTCGTTGGGTCAATATGTCTGTCATTGGGTCAAGGATTGACCATTTTGACCAAAGTTGACTTTTTAGTTAGAGATTGATTTATTGGGTCAAAAATTTGTCATTACGTCAAAATTAATTATTTTGACCAAAATTAAATTTTCGGTCAAAATTTGACCCATTGGGTCAATGGCGTGGTCATTAGGTCAAAAATTGACTATATTGACCAAAATTGACTTTTTGGTCAAAAGTTGACCTATTGGGTCAATGGGTTGGTCTTTGGATCAATGATTGACCATTTTGACCAAAGTTACTTTTTGATCAAAGATTAACTTATTGGGTCAATAATTGGTCATTAGGTCAAAATTTGACTATTTTGACCAAAATTTACTTTTTGGTCAAAAATTGACCCATTGGTTTAATGGGTTAGTCACTGGGTGAAGGATTTATCATTTTTACCAAAGCTGACTTTTTAGTCAGAAGTTGACGTATTGGGTGAATGGGTTGGTCGTTGAGGCATAAATTGACCATATTAACCAAAGTGGGCCAATTGGGTTAACGAGGTGGACATTAGGTCAAAAATTGTCTATTTTGATCAAAATTTACTTTTTAGTCAAAAGTTGACCTACAGGATCATTGGGTTTGACCATTTTGACTAAATTTGACTTTTTGGTCAAATTTTAACATATTAGGATAATGGGTTGGTCATTAAAAATTGACCATTTTAATCAAAGTTAATTTTTGGTCAAAAGCTGACCTATTGGGTCAACTGGTGGTCATTAAGTTAAAAATTGACAATTTTGACAAAAATTGAGTTTTTGGTCAAAAGTTTACCTATTAGGTCAATTGGTTGGTCATTGGGATAAGGATTGACCATTTTGACCAAAGTTGACTTTTTTGTCGAAAGTTAACCTTTTGGGTCAATGGGTTGGTCATTCGGTTGAAAATTGACCATTTTGTACAAAATTGATTTTTGGTCAAAATTTGACCTTTTGGGTCAATCGTGTGGTCATTTTGGAAAAAAATTACTATTTTGACCAAAATTTACTTTTTGTTCAAAAGTTGGCATATTGAGTCATTAGGTCAAGGATTGACCATTTTGACCAAAGTTGACTTTTTGGTCAAAAGTTGACCTATTGGGTCAATGGATGGGTCATTGGCTCAAGGATTGACAATTTTGACTAAAAATGACTTTTTGGTTAAAAGTTGACCTACCGGGTCAATGGTTTCTTCATAGGGTCAAGGATTGACCAAAGTTGACTTTTTAGTCAATCGGTTGATCATTGGGTCAAATTTAACCATTTTGGCCAAAGTTGACTTTTGGCCAGAGATTGACTTATTGGGTCAATAATTTGTTATTAGTTCGAAAATTTACTATTTTGACCAAAATTGAATTTATGGTCAAAAGTAAACATATTGGGTCAATGAGGTGGTCATTGAGTCAAAAATTGACCATTTTAACTAAAATTAACTTTTTGGCCAAAAGTAGACCTATTTGATTATTGTACTGGTCATTGGGTCAAAGATTGACCATTTTGACCAAAGTTGACTCTTTGGTCAAAAGTTGACCTATTGGGTCAATTGGTTGGTCATTGAGCCAAAGATTAACAATTTTGACCAAAATTGATTTTTTGGATAGAGATTGACTTATTTAGTCAATGATTGGTCATTAGGTCAAAAATTGACTATTTTGACAAAAAATGACTTGTTAGTCATAAGTTGACCAATTGGGTCAATAGGTTGGTCATTGGGTCAAGGATTGACCATTTTGATTAAAGTTGACTTTTTAGTCAAAAGTTGATCTATTGGGTCAAAGGGTTGGTCGTTAGGTCAGAAATTTACCATTTTAAGCAAAGTTAACTTTTTCATCAAAAGTTGATCTATTAATTAAACGAGGTGGTCATTAGGTCAAAAATTGACTATTTTGACCAAAATTGTCTTTTTGGTCAAAAGTAGACCTATTGGGTCAATGTGTTGGTCATTTGGTCAAGGATTAACTATTTTGACCAAAGTTGACTTTTTGGTCAAAAGTTGACCTATTGGGTCAATGGGTTGGTCTTTGGGTCAAGAACTGACCATTTTTTACCAAAGTTAACTTTTTGGTCAAAAGTTGACCTATTTGGTAAATGGGTTGGTCATTGGGTTAAGGATTGACAATTTTCACCAATGTTGACTTTTTGGTCAGAGATTGACTTATTGGGTCAAAAGTTGGTCATTAGGTAAAAAATTGACTTTTTTACCAAAATTTACTTTATGGTCAAAAGTTGACCTTTCGGGTCAATGGGTCAAGGATTGAACATTTGGACCAAAGTTGACATTTTTTTTAAAAGTTGACCTAAGGTTGGTCATTGGGTCAAAAATTGACCATTTTAACCAAAGTTGACTTTTGGGTTAAAAGTTGACCTATTGGGTCAATGGGGTGGTCATTATGTTGAAAATTGACTATTTTGACCAAAATTGACTTTTTGGTCAAAGGCTGACCTATTGGGTCAACGAGTTGGTAATTGGGTCAATATGGATCATTTTGACCAAAGTTGACCTTTTGGTCAAAATTTGACCTATTGAGTCAATGAGTTGGTCATTAGGTCAAGGATTAATCATTTTGACTAAAGTTGAATTTTTGGTCAGAGATTGACTTATTTGGTCAATAATTTGTCATTAGGTAAAAAATTGACTATTTTGACTAAAGTTTAATTTTTTGTCAAAAGCTGGCTCACTAGGTCAACGGAGTGGTCATTCGGTTAACAATTGATTATTTTGACCAAAATTGAATTTTTGGTCGAAAGTTGAACAATTGGGTGAATGTGTATGGTCATTGTGTCAGAAATTGACCATTTTGACCAAAGTTGACTTTTTGATCAAAAGTTGACCTATTTGGTTAATAGGTCAAAAATTGATCATTTTCACCAATTTAGACTTTTTGGTCAAAAGTTGACCAATTGGGTCAATGGATTGGTCATTGGGCCAAGGATTGACCATTTTGACCAAAGTTGACTTTTTGGTCAAAAGTTGACCTATTGGGTCAATGGGTTGGTCATTGGGTCAAGAATTGAGCATTTTGACCAAAGTAGACTTTTTGGTAAAAGATGGACTTATTGGGTCACCAATTGGTCATTAAGTCAAAAATTGACTATTTTGACCAAAATTTACTTTTTATCAAATGTTCTCATATTGGGTCAATATGATGGTCATTGGGTCTAGGATTGACCAATTTGACCAAAGTTGACTTTTTGGTCTAAAGTTGACATATTGGGTCAACTGGTTGGTCATTTGGTCAGAAATTAACAATATTGACCAAAGTTGCTTTTTTGGTCAAAAGTTAACTTATTGGGTCAATACATTTGTCATTGGGTAAAAGAATGACCATTTTAAACAAAGATGACTTTTTGGTAAGAGATTGACTTATTGAGGCAATAATTGGTCATTAGGTCAAAAATTGATTATTTTGACCAAAATTAACTTTTTGGTCAAAAGTTTACCTATTAGGTCAATGGGTTAGTGATTAGATCAAGGATTGATCATTTTGTCAAAGTTGACTTTTTGTTGAAAAGTTGACCATTGGGTCAATGGGTTGGTCATTAGGTCAGAAATTGACCATTTTAACCAAAGTTGACTTTTTGGCTAAAAGTTCACCTATTAGGTCAAAGGCGGTTATTAGGTTAAAAATTAACTATTTTGACCAAAATTGACATTTTTGTCAAAAGTTGACCATTTGGGTCACTAGGTATGTCATTTTGACTAAAGTTGACTTTTTGGTAAAAAATTGACCTATCTGGTCAATTGGTTGGTCATTGGGTCAAGGATTGACCATTTGACTAAAGTTAAACTTTAGGTCAAAAGTTGACCTATTGGGTCAATGGGTTGGTCATTTGGTCATGGATTGTCCATTTCGATAAAAGTTGACTTTAAGGTCAAAAGTTGACATATTGGATCAATGAGCTGGTCATTGGGTCAGAAAATGACAATTTTGACCAAAGTTGACTATTTAATAAAAAGTTGACCTTTTGGGTCAATGAGGTGGTCATTAGGTCAAAAACTAACTATTTTGACTAAAATTGACTTTTCGGTTAAAAGTTGACCTATTGGGTGATTGGGTCAAGGATTGACCATTTTGACTAAAGTTGATTTTTTTGTGAAAAGTTGACCTATTGGGTCAATGGGTTGTTCATTGGGTCAAGGATTGATCATTTTGATCAAAGTTGATTTTTTAATCAGAGATTAACTTATTGAGTCAATAATGGGCCATTAAGTCAAAAATTGACTATTTTGACCAAAATTAAATTTTCGGTCAAAAGTTGACTCATTGGGTCAATGGGGTGGTCATTGACTCAGAAATTGAACATTTTGACCAAAGTTGACTGTTTGGTCAAAAGCTGACCTGCTGGGTTAATAGGGTGGTCATTAGGTCAAAAATTGACTATTTTTACCAAAATTAACTTTTTGTTCAAAACTTGACCAATTGGGTCAAGGATTGACAATTTTGACCAAAGTTAAATTTTTTGGTTAAAAGTTGACTTATTGGGTCAATGAGTTTGTCATTAGGTCAAGGATTGACCATTTTGACCAAAGTTGTCTTTTTAGTCAGAGATTGACTTATTGGGTCAATAATTAGTCATTAGGTCAAAGTTAACTATTCTAACCAAAATTGAATTTTTGGTCAAAGGTTGACCCATTGGGTGGTCATTAGGTTAAAAAATAAAAATATTGACTGAATTTGACTTTTTGTCAAAAATTGACATATTGGGTCATTGGGTCAAGGATTGACCATTTTGACCAAAGTTTTTTTGATCAGAGATTGACTAATTGGGTCAATAATTCGTCATTAGGTCAAAAATTAACTATTTTTACCAAAATTAATATTTTGGTCAAAAGTTGACCTATTGGGTCAATGGGTTGGTCATTGGGTCAAGGATTGATCATTTTGAATAAAGTTGACTTTTCAGTCAAAAGTTGACATTTTGGGTCAATGGCTTCGTCGTTAGGTCAAAAATTGACATATTGAGTTAATGGGGTGATCAATAGATCAAAAATTGATTATTTTGACGAAAATTGACTTTTTGTTCAAAAGTTGACCTATTCGGTCATTGGGTTTCACCATTTTGTCCAAAGTTTAGTTTTTGGTCAAAAGTTGACCTATTAGGTCAATGGGTTACTCATTGGGTCAGAAATTGATAATTTTAACCAAAGTTGACTTTTTGTCAAAAATTGACCTAATGGGTCAATTGGTGGTCATCAACTAAAAAATTGATAATTTTGAACAAAATTGACTTTTTGGTCAAAAGTTGACCTATTGGGTCAATGGGTATGTAATTGGTTAAAAGATTGACCATTTTGGCCAAAGTTGACTTTTTGGTCAAAAGTTGATCTATTGGGTTAATTGGTTGGTCATTGAGTCAATGATTGAACATTTTGATCGAAGTTGACTTTTTGGTCAAAAGTTGACATATTAGGTCAATGAGTTGTCATAGGGTCAAGTATTGACCAATTTGACCTAAGTTAACTTTTTGGTCAAAAGTTGACCTTTTGGGTCAATGGGGCGGTCATTAGGGTAAAAATTGACAATTTTCACAAAAAGTGACTTTTTGGTCAAAAGTTGACCTCTTATGTCATTGGGTCAAGGATTGACCATTTTGATCAAAGTTGTCTTTCTGGTCAAAAGTTTACATATTGGCTCAATGGGTTAGTCATTGAGTCGAGGATTGACCATCTTGACCAAAGTTGACTTTTTGGTAACAGATTGACTTATTGGGTCAAGAATTGGTCATTTGGTCATAAATTAACTATTTCGACCAACATTAAAATTTTGGTCAAATATTAACCTATTGGGTCAATGGTTTGGTCATTCAGTCAAGGATTGAGCATTTTGATGAATGTTAACTTTTTGGTTAAAACTTGACGCATTGGGTCAATAAGTTGGTCATTGGGTTAAAAATTGAATATTTTGACCAAAGTTATCTATTTGGTCAAAAGTTGACAATTGGGTGGTCATTAGGTCATTAACCAAAATTGACTTTTTGGTCAAAAGTTGACATACTCGGTCTTTGGGTTTCAATTATTGATAACTATTCAATGTTTACTTTTTGGTCAAAAGTTGACCTATTAGGTCAATGGGTTGGTCATTGGGTCAGAAATTGACAATTTTAACACAAAATGACTTTTTGGTCAAATGTTGACCTAGTGGGTCAATTGGTGATCATCAAGTTAAGATTTCATAATTTTGACCAAAATGGACTTTTTGGTCAAAAGTTACCCTATAGGGTCAATGGGTATGTAATTGTTTCAAGGATTGAATATTTTGACCAAATTTGACTTCTTAAACAAAAATTGACCTATTGGTTTAATGGGTTGGTCATAGGGTCAAGTATTGACCAATTTGACCAAGGTTGACTTTTTGGTCAAAAGTTAGCTTATTGGATCAATGGGTTGGTCATTGGGTCAGAAATTGACCATTTTGACCAAAGTTGACCTTTTGAGTCAATGGGGTGGTTATTAGGGCAAAAATTGACAATTTTGATTGAATTTAACTTTTTGGTCAAAAGTTTACCTATTAGGTCATTAGGTCAAGGATTAACCATTTTGATCAAAGTTGAATTTTTGGTCAAAAGTTAACCTGTTGGGTCAATGGATTAGTCATTGGGTCAAGGATTGACTATTTTGACCAAAGTTGACTTTTGGTAACATATTGACTTATTAGGTAAATAATTAGTCATTCGGTCAAAAATTGACTATTTTGACCAAAATTAACTTTTTGGTGAAATATTAACCTATTAGGTCAATGGGTTGGTCATTGAGTCAAGGATTAACCATTTTGATGAAAATTAATTTTTTGTTTAAAAGTTTACCCATTTGGTCAATAGGTTGATCATTGGATCAAAAATTGAACATTTTGACTAAAGTTAACTTTTTGGTCAAAAGTTGACCTATTGGGTCAATTGGGTGGTCATTAACTCAAAAATTGATTATTTTGATAAAAATTGATTTCTTGGTTAAAAGTTGACTTGTTAGGTCATTGGGTCAAGGATTACCATTTTGACCAAAGTTAACTTTTTTGGTCAAAATTTGATCTACTAGGTCAATAGTTTGGTCACAAGGTCATGGATTGGCCATTTGTAGCAATGTTGACTTTTTGGTGAGATATTGACTTATTGGGTCAATAATTGGTTATTAGATCAAAAAGTGACTATTTTGACCAAAATTGAATTTTTGGCAAAAAGTAGATCCATTGGGTTAATGAGGTGGTCATTGGGTCAAATTGACTATTTTGACCAAAATTGACTTTTTGGTCAGAAGTTGACCAATTTGGTTAATGGGTTGGTCATTGGGTCAAGGATTGACCATTTGACAAAAGTTGACTTTTTGCTCAAAAGTTGACCTATTGGGTCAATGGGTTGGTCATTGGGTCAAGGATTGACCATTTTGACCATAGTTAACTTTTTGGTCAGAGATTAACTTATTGAGTCAATAATTGGTGATTAGGTTAAAAATTGACTTTTTTGACAAGAAATTGACATTTTATTCTAAAGTTGACTTATTGTGTCAATGAGTTGGTAATTGGGTTAAGAATTGATTATTTTGACGAAAGTTGACTTTTTGGTCAAAGGTTGGCCTATTGGGTCAATGGGTTTGTCATTGGGTCTGAAATTGATAATTTAACCAAAGTTGACCTATTGGGTCAATGTGGTGGTCATTTAGTTAAAAATTGACTATTTTGTCCAAAATTTACTTGTTGGTTAAAATTTGATCTATTGGTTCAATGGGTTGGTCATTGGGTCAAGGATTGACTATTTTGACCAAAGTTGAACTTTTGGTCAAAAGTTGACCTATTGGATCAATGGGTTGGTCATTCGATTAGAAATTGACAATTTTAACCAAAGTTGACTTTTTGGTCAAAAGTTGACTTATTGGGTCAATGGGGTGATCATTAAGTCAAAAATTGATTATTTTCACCAAAATTTGGTCAAAAGTTGACCTATTGGGTGAATGAGTTGGTCATTGAGTCAAGGATTGATCATTTTGATAAAGTTGACTTTTTGGTTAAAAGTTGACCATTGGGTCAATGGGTTGGTCATTGGGTCAGAAATTGACCATTTTAACCAAAAGTGACTTTTTGGTCAGAAGTTGACCTATTAAGTCAATGGGTGGTCATTAAGTTAAAAATAAACTATTTTGACCAAAATTGACATTTTGGTGAAAAGTTAACTTATAGGGTCAATGGGTATGTCATTGGTTAAAGAACTGACCATTTTGACTAAAGTTGAGTTTTTAGTGAAAAGTTGACCTATTGGGTCAATTGGTTGGTCATTTGGTTAAGGATTGACCATTTTGTCCAAAGTTGACTTTTTCGTTAGAAGTTGGCCTATTGGGTCAATAGGTTAGTCATTGGGTCAAGGATTGACCATTTTGACCAAAGTTCACTTTTTTTTCAATTTTGACCTATTAGATCAATGGGTTTCTAATTGGGTTAAAAATTGACCATTTTGACCAAAGTTGACTTCTTGTTCAAAAGTTAACCTTTTGGATTAATGGAGTGGTCATTAGGTCAAAATGAACTATTTGACTAAAATTAACTTTTTGGTCAAAAGATGACCTATTGTGTGATTGGGTCAAGGATTGACTATTTTAGCCAAAGTTGACTTTTTGGTCAAAAGTTAACATATTTGGTCAATCGGTTGGTCATTGGGTTAAGATGTGACCATTTTAACCAAAGTTGACTTTTGGTCAGAGATTGACTTTTTGGGTCAACAATTGGTCGTTAAGTCAAAAATTAATTATTTTGACCAAAATTGAATTTTTCCTCAAGAGTTGACCCATTGGGTAATGAGGTGGTCATTGTGTCAGAAATTGACCATTTTGACTAAAGTTGACTTTTTGGCAAAAGTTGACATATTTGGTCAATAGATTATTTATTTGGGTCAGAAACTGACCTTTTTGATCAAGCTTGACTTTTTTGTAAAAAGTTGACCTTTTGGGTCAATGGGTGATCATTAGGTCGAAAATGGACAAATCTGACCAAAATTGAGTTTTTGGTCAAAAGTTGACCAATAGGGTCATTTGGTTGGTCATTGGTTCAAGGATTGACCATTTTGACCAAATTTGATTTTTAGTCAAAAGTTGACTTTTTGGGTCAATTTGATGGTCATTGGGTCAAGGATTGACCATTTTGACTAAAGTTGACTTTTTGGTGAGAAGTTGACTTATTGGGTCAATGGGTTGTTTATAGGGTCAAGGATTGACCAATTTGACCAAAGTTAACTTTTTGGTCAAAAGTTGACCTATTGGATAATGAGTTGGTCATTGGGTTAGAAATTCACCATTTTGACTAAAGTTGACTTTTTGGTCAAAAGTTGACCTAGTGGGTCAATGTAGTTGTCACTAGGTCAAAAATTGACTATTTTGACCAAAATTGAGTTTTTAGTTAAAAGTTGACATATTGGGTCAATGGGTTTGACATTGGGTAAAGGATTGATGATTTTGACCAATTTTGCTTTTTTGGTCAAAAGTTGTCCAATTAGGTCAATGGGTTGGACATTGGGTCAAGGATTGACCATTTTAACCAAAGTTGACTTTTTTGGTCAGAGATTGACTTATTGGGTCAATAATAGGTCATTAGTTTAAAAATTGACAATTTTGACCTAAATTGACTTTTTGGTCCAATGTTGACCAATTGGGTTAATGGGTTGGTCATTGGGTCAAGGATTAACTATTTTGACTAAAGTTGACTTATTGGGCCAAGGGGTTAGTCATTAGGTTAAGGATTGATCATTTTGACCAAAGTTGACTATTTTGTCAAAAGTTGACCTATTGGGTAAATGTGTGAGTGACTATTTTGACCAAAGTTGACCTTTTGGTCTGCGATTGACTTATTGGGTCAATAACTGGTCATTTGGTCAAAAATTAACTATTTTGACCAAAATTAACTTTTTGGTCAAAAGTTGACCTATTGGGTCATTGGGTCAAGTATTTACCATTTTAACTAAAGTTGACTTTTTTGGTTAAAAGTTGACATTTTGGGTTAATGGATTGGTCATTGGTTCAAGGATTGACCCTTTTAACCAAAGTTGACCTTTTGGTCTGAGATTGACTTATTTGGTCAATAATTGTTCATTAGGTCAAAAATTGACTATTTTGACCAGAATTTACTTTTTAGTCAAATGTCAACCTATTGGGTCAATGAGTTAGTCATTGGGTGAAGGATTAACCATTTTGGCCAAAGTTGAATTTTAGGTCAAAATTTGACCTATTGGGGCAATGGGTTGGTCATTGGGTCAAGGATTGACCTTTTTGACCAAAGTTGATTTATTAGGTCAAGGTGTTGGTCATTGGTTCAAGTATCGATCATTTTGACCAAAGTTGATTTTTTGGTCAAACGTTGACCTATTTGGTCAATGGGTTGGTCATTGGGTCAAGCGTTGATTATTTTAACCGAAGTTGACTTTTTTTGTCAAAGATTAACTTATTGGGTCAATAATTGGTCATTTGGTCAAAACTTAACAATTTTGATCAAAATTGACTTTTTGGTCAAAAATCGATCTATTGGGTCAGTGGGTCAAGGATTGACCTGTATGACCAAAGTTGACTTTTAGGTTAGAGATTGACCTATTTGGTCAATAATTGGTCATTTGGTTAAAAATTGGCGATTTTGACCTATTGGGTTAATGGATTGGTCATTCGGTCAAGGATTAACCATTTTGACCAAAGTTGACTTTTTCGTCAAAAGTTGACCTATTGGGTCAATGGATTGGTCATTGGGTCAAGGATTTACCATTTTGACCAAAGTTGACTTTTTGGCCAGAGATCGACTTATTGGGTTAATGGGTGGTCTTTAGGTCAAAAATTGACTATTTTTACCTAAATTGACTTTTTGGTCAAAAGTTGACTGATTGGGTCATTAGGTCAAGGACTGCCATTTTGACAAAAGTTAACCTATTGGGTCAATGGGTTTTTCATTTGGTCAAGGATTAGCCATTTTGACCAAAGTTGACGTTTTGGTCAAAGATTGACTTATTGGGTCAATAATGTCATTAAGTCAAAAATTGACTATTTTGACCAGGATTAAATTTTTAGTCAAAGGTTGACCCATTGGGTCAATGAGGTGGTCATTAGATCAGAAATTGATCATTTTGACCAAAGTTGAATTTTTGGTCAAAAGCTGATCTATTGGGTAAATGGGATGGTCATAAGGTCAAAAATCGATTATTTTGACCAAAATTGACTATTTGGTCAAAAGTTGACCTATTGGGTCAATGGGTTCGGGATTGGGTCAAGGATTGACCATTTTCACCAAAGTTGACTTTTTGGTCAAAAGTTAACCAATTGGGTGAATGGGTTGGTCATTGGGTCAGAAATTGAACATTTTGATCGAAGTTGACTTTTTGGGTAAAAAGTTGACCTATTAGGGGTCAAGGATCGACCATTTTAACCAAATTTGAATTTTTTTGTTAAAAGTTGTTAGTGGATAGGTTTGTGAGATTTTTCTAGAGATCATTTTTCTTTTTCAGAGAATCGGATTAACATTTTACTTTATCTTAAGATTGAGTTTCACGTTCCTCCCACAGCCTCTACAAAATTGTTTTGTATTTTGCGGCATATTCCCACAAGATCATCCGTTTGGTAAAAATGATTTAGTCCGAATATGGATTGCATTGAGTTTCATTCAGCATCTTCAATTGAAAAAGAGACTCTGGTAGATAGTGGAGGAAGGTATTTTAATGTTTCAGTCAGAAAATTCCTTTTTGATGAGTTTCATGGAGAGAAAATATATTATATGATGCCTGATTTATTAAGGATTTGTCACAGTCTATTTCTTTAGGGGAATGTTTCAAATTTTTGAGAGATAATGTCTTATCTCTTAAAATTCCTAAAACTATTTGACACTCATTTGCTTAAACTGAAGATTTCGAAGAGATTGATCAAATATTTTAAAAATTTGCATTCTTTTTTTATTCCAGTAAAAGCATGGTCACTGTTTACTGAAATACTTGCTAAAATTTTGAAGCATGGAGATGGATTCATTTGTTCGTATGCTTTCCATGGTAGAAAAGATGTATGAGGCTATTAAAAGTTTTAAACATCTTCGCCATTCAAATCTTTCTGTAAATCTCACTCGGATGCTAGGAATCTCTAAGCAATATTTATCATCTGCGGTACATAATCTATAAAATGTGGCTTGGGGTTCTTGCTCTGATGATTTATTGCTTGGAGACGTGAGTAATCTTCCCAATCTGCGTCACTTGGGATTGCTCCCAAATGCATTTCCTGGTGTGCCTGGAATTGGGAGATTAAGGTCACGGCAAGAGCTAAATGAGTTTAATGTGAAGAATGAAAATGGTAACATAATTGAGAAGTTGAAGCATATGGGGGGGTTGCACAAATTAAAAATACATTTTCTGGAGAGTGTGAAAGATGTTAGACAGGCTCTCATTGTGAATTTATTTGAAACAAGAAAACTCACAGATTTATTCTTGAATAGGAGCATTTACATATATACCACACGATTCTTATATATTTACATATATAGCACCCAAGCTTTGATCTTTACATATCCATCACCCATTTCTTTGTCTTTCTTGCGAGGTACGTCAGAGCGCAGACGGGACACCGACAGCTCGGAGCAGGTGGCAAGGGCATCCATAACCATCGTGTCGACTGCCTCGAGGAGGGTAATTTAAGGAGTCAAAGTTATTGCTGAAGGTGTTTACGAGAAGATTGTTCAACAGACTTTTGACCCATTTCCTTAAGAAGAGCCTAAGAAGTCATACGTATGCTACTTCTCAATATCAGCTGGCCCCGTTATACTACATAACGATATATATGTATATTATGAGAAACTTATAAAGTAACGTTTGTCTCTCTTGCCTTAATTTATTAAAAGAGTTTGGGGTTGTAGTGGGGTTGAAATATACTGCATTATCCATGATTCAAACCTATGTATCTCCATATAAAAATTGAAGTTACGTAACTTCTAGTTTTGCATTCATAGAAAGTGCCCTTTTGATCTAAGTAGCATGCATTGCGCCAGTTGTTTAGAGAAGGAAATTTCCAATAACATGACAAAAAAAATCGTATTGCGTTAATTAGTAGGAAGAGTTGCTTACATACCACCTGATTCCTATGTACATAGCTAACACCTAAACTTGACACGTTATATTTATATATTTAGACCCTTCATATGATGAGTTTGTATTTCGTTTTACACAATTGAGGTGGTATGAAAATAAAATTTTTGAAGTTAAATGTTATGTATGCAAAACACATGAGAATTGAGTGACTGTCTTGCATCCTTTCTTTTTATTTTTTATTTTTTATTTTTTTATTTTTTTATTTTTATTTTTTTAAACAATATTGAGTTAATTAATAAGAGCCAATAGAATAAATAAAATTTGGTACAATAGTGGGATGAGATAGATATCTCAGAATCAGTAGAACAAAGATTGAAGTTATGCTGTTTAATTTTAGGTGTGATAATTGTGATCATATACAAATACTTTTAGAAGATAAAACAGTACTCAAATGTGATATGTTTAAATACCTTTGATATGCTATACAAGAGAATGAAGATATGGATGTAAAAGTTGGATAGTATGAAACAATTTTTTTCAAAATATCATGTAATAAGGAAACATTATGGATTCTTAAAGGTGAGATTTCAGATTTGTGATTTTGAAACCTTATAGGATTGTATTTCCGGGGAAATCTGAAATTATAAGGATTATTTTATTTTATTTTATTTTATTTTATTTTTGTTATTTTTTTATTATTATTTATGAAAGGTTTTAGAGATTGGAAACTTCCCGTTTGATCCGCAAAAGTTTGGAAGTCTTTATAGCTTTGTTTTGGGAAGTATAAAATTGATAGTGATTGGATTTATGAAAAGTTTGAAGACACAAACTATTGTTTTAGAAAAATCTGGAATCGATTTTTGAAAGGTTTGGATGGCATAAATGTAAAGATTAAAATTTAGTTGTAAGGTGTGTAAATACATAAGAGGTCTTGGATGGTAAATGTGTAAATATATAAAAAAATTGTATGGTGTAAATGTCCTATAATTTAACGTCGTGATATTTAAATAATAAATGCAATCATTAAAGTGGTATGCATAATTTTAAGAAGTTCATTTAATTTCTTAATTGACAAATTTGATTGCACAAGAATATAAACATATATATGGTGCATTCTTATACAAGCTTTTGCAATCTTATGTTGAATAATACTCTCATGCAATTTTCTCTGTGCGCCTTTGCGAGATAAACCCGATTGTAGTAAAGGTGGTTCAAGGATCGTGAAATTACTCCGAGGCAAATAAAACAAACGACATTAAACTTCATTTCGGTGAGATCTTTTCAAAATATTACTTTTAATTTCAAATTTTGTTTAAATTCCACGATAAAATATCTGCAACAACCACATATACTAATTCAAAATACATTGTATAAAACACATTAAATATTTGTAATAAATTGTTTAAGATGTGTTCTTTTTTCTCTCCTCTTTTATGAATGAGACAACAATGTGGTCAAGGGAAGATTCATCTCCGGGCAGCACGACAAAGGATGTAGCAGACGGAGGAGGATAAATTACAGCAACAGAACGAGTCTACATCAGCAAAACTTTTTTTTGGATTAAATAACACAACCCATAGGATTTCGAGGTAGTTCGCCTAGCGCGACGTAAATCCTCACTTTATCTCTCAGGCTTTTGCACAACTTTCTTGTGCGATATAAGTCCTAACACTTTAGGATTCTGAGGTTGTCGTGTGGTACGGTGTAAGTCCTCTTATCTTCTTAGGTTATTCGTACAATCGGGTATCGTGCAAATATAAGTTCAAAATAATAAAACCGGCAGGATGAAACATTAAACTACACCTTCTCGAAATTCAAGCAAAACAAATAAGATAGTCGGGAAGTCACCGAAGTTCACTTCGGGTCTATAACATCCCCTACTTCTTTTCCTGTGGACTCTCAAAATAACTGTTCCAAATTTGAGCTATTCTTTATTGAAATTTTTAAAATCCAATTTGTTTGAAACCTTAAACTTTAAAATTCAAGAGAGCAAAACCACTGATCATTATCAAGAGTTTTCTTAAATGAATCCCATCATTAAAGATGTAATAAACTATAGGGGCTTGCCCTTATAGGAAACTTTAAGAACCCAGGTAAATAAACCCTGCTTAATTCCTTTATATTAAGCAGGAGAACTTGTCGACTTATAAAATTGGTTTGCAGACCAAACGGATGTCACAAATCTTCTAGTTTATTTAATCAAGCCCCTTCATCAAGCAGTGTGTATATTCTTTGGGATAGATACACGGTTTGTGGTGTGGTGCTCGTTTATATAAACTATTTAGGATGCGATATCGGATTGATTTCATATCTTAAAATTTTGAAACTTAAAATTATTTTCAAAATTTTTGTCTTCAAATATAAAAATATATGATTTTAGAGAAATGAGGCAAAAACAATGCAATTTGGAGCCAATATGAGCAAAAAAGAAAATTCTGACCTAGTACATTTCAATATATTTTTCTTTGCTTAATCTATTTTACATTTCTCACATGTTTTTTTAATGAAATTATACTTTTGATAAAGATTATTTTTATGTCTATATTGTAGGTGAAGATGTTAGGAATGCAACACAACTGAAATGGGGCGAAACGTAGTTGAAATGGAGCCAAACGGAGCAAAATAGTGGAGCTGCGCACAGGGTGGCGCCTAGGCGCCAAACCCGGCGTCCAGACGCAGAACCCGGCGCCCAGGCGCCAGTGACGACGAGAAAACTGCGCCTAGGCGCCACAATCATCCAAAAACGGTTATTTGACAGATTTTTGACAATTTTGGGAGTTATTTTGACATTTTTAAGTAGTTTCTAGTCCTTCTAGATGACTCGAAGTTACTCCTGATTTATAGGACATGTGATACAATGAATCTAGACACATTAGAGTGATTTAAATCACGAAGAGGTGCGACCTAAAGTGAAGGGGTGCAACTGTTTTAGGCACAGAGACTGGCGCCTAGGCGCAAGAATTATTTCTAGAAGATTCATTGAATCTGGACTGAATTTTAAAGAGGTGCCTTAAGCAACCCCTGACCATTTTCAGAGCTCTATAAATAGGAGACATTTCTACAGGAAAAGGGCCTCTCTTGCCTCTCTCTCTCTCTCTCTCGCTCTTGGCATTCTCTCTCTCTCTCTCTCTCTCTCTCTCTCTCTTATCCTTAATCATTTTAAAGTCATTTTAGAGTCATGAAGATGTAGATTTCTATATCTTATGGAGAGATTGGTGAGGGATTTTGAGATACTTATGTAAGGGATGTACGAGCGGCGCATTGATCGGTAGGAGACTTTGGTGGAGAGATTTTCTTCTTTTGAAAAAGCTAAGTATTGTGTTCTTCATTCTCTTGTAATTATTGTAAACACTTTCTAGTGGATATTCTTTATTTTAAACCAAGTTTTCTGTCGTGATTTATCCATGCTTCGTAAGTGATTTTCTTTACTCTTTCTTTTAAATGAAGTAGTGGCATGTGTAGGAAAATCATTTTTATGATAGAATTAACTATTAAATGCTTCTAGGTGACAGATAGTTGCAAAAATACAATAGAAAACTAATGAAATAAGTTTCTTTTTGACACTTAAATTATTACATAAATCTATCAACGCTTTTACTTCGTATGCCATTATTTTCATTTACTTTTATTTTGTATGAAATAGATGTATGTTTAGGAATTAAGATTTGCTTAGATAATCTCTTATTAAATTATAGTGATGATATTTATATCGGATCTTCATTTACTTTACAAATTGATCACTTGTATTGTTAAAGCCTGTTGAAGAATTTTGAGACCTATCCGGAGATAAATTCTTAACTAAAAGATATCACATGAATCCTTGGGTAATCGAAGGCTATATGCGGGTTATTCATGATGAAGAGCAAATAAATAGGGTGATATTATTTATTAGGTGCAGAATTGATTAGTTTTTAGAGTGACAGCCTAAATTCTAATAATTTGGTTTACAGAAAAGGAACGGGTCACCGGTAGGGCCGACCATAGCCACCCTTGGACATCTAGTAGTGTGAGCTCAGATCAACCCATTCTACTAATAAAACATCCTGAACCGATCTATATATTAGCCAATGTTCTTTATGCCTGGACCAAAGGGTAAAGAATATGATTGCTTCTATTTGGCACTACTTCATAAAATTCTAAGCATTTCTTTCGTACACATTATCTATGTAATTGCAAAAGAAAGGTAGTTTTTAAATATCTCAAAATTCTCCAAATCAATTTATCCATAAGATATCTTTTTATTTAAGAAATTTATTTAGGATTAGTTATTCAAAAAAACACCATTTTAATCGACATTCCAAATTTAGGCCTTATAGAAATAGACTGGAATTAGCCTAAAGAGTTTCTTACCTCACTTCTCTGTGGGATCAATACTGGGTTATAAAAGAAAACCCTATATTACTTGAAGCGATATGTATACTTGCGTAGTACCCCTAGTGTGTAAAATATTTTCAAAAATTTTACAAAATTTTAATTTTATACACTAGCCGCTATTTATAAATTGGGTCAAGTTTTTAACCATCTTTTGGAAGCAAAAATTACTACGTTATTGAGGGTCTGATCAAGTTTTTGGTGCCTTTGCCGAGGAAGGTTCGGTAAGAACTTTTGGAGAATTTTAGTTGAAATAATTAGGTTTAGACTTGGAAAACTGTAATGTCGTAAAAACTAATTTTTGTGTGAAAAGTGTTTTGTTATATGAAAAATGTTGCGAAAACAAAGAAAAAAAATTTATTTGTATGAAAAATAAGGTGTACGTGAAAATGTTTTGTTGTGTTGAATATATTTCATCTATTATTTATTTAATTGTTAATGTATTTTTTGTTGTGCTATGTATGCGAAACAAAGGATCTGCAAGACTTGTGCCTTATGATCCCGAGTTTGAAAAAAATAAAAAAAAATGCAGAAAGGACTCAAAAAACTAGAAATGGAAATGGAAAAATTTCAAGATAATAACTTGGAAAATCATCATACTTCATTGAGGGATTATGTAAATCATACGATAGATGAAATTCACTAAAGTATACAAAACCCTGTCATAGAAGCTGACTAGTTTGAAATAAATCCTGAGATTATCCAGCTGGTGCAGAACAATCAGTTTGGGGAATCTCCTTTGGATGATCCCTATTTACACTTATCTAGTTTTCTAGAATTTGTCCTACATTTCGTTATAATGGCATGTCAGACGATGCTTTTCGGTTAAGGTTTTTTCCTTTCTCGCTAAGGGATAAGGCTAAAATATGGTTATACTTATTAGCACCTGGCTCTATTAAAAATTGGGAGGAGTTAACTCAGAAATTCCTAGCTAAGTATTTTCTACCTTCAAGGACTACTAAACTTAGAAACAATATTTTCTCATTTCGTCAATATGAAGGAGAATCAATATACGAAGCCTGAGAAAGATTTAAGGAACTCCTGAGAAAGTGTCCACATCATGCTCTGCCCGATTGGTTAATCATTCAAACTTTTTATAATGGGTTAGTAGGATCCCTTAGGTCTATAATTGATGCTACTTCTGGTGGTTCATTAATGTCGAAATCATTTGATGAAGCGTACGTATTAATTGAAAAAATGGCTGCAAATGAATTTCAATGACCCTCTGCAAGGGTAAATCATAAAATGGGTTAGTAGGATCATTAGGTCTATAATTGATGCTACTGATGGTGGTTCATTAATGTCAAAATCATTTGATGAAGCGTACGTATTAATTGAAAAAATGGCTGCAAATGAATTTCAACGGCCGCAAATGAATTTCAACGGCCCTCTGCAAGGGTAAATCATAAAATATAACTAGTGTTCATGATACAGATGTGATTATAATTCTTGCTTCTCAGGTTCCCGCAATATCAAGGAAGTTAGACCAATTTGGAATGAACCAGCCTCAATTTACTTTTGTAATTGAGGAAAGTTTATTAGGGCGCATAATTTATTCTAACTTATCATATGACACCTTAAATACCATAAACAACCCATATTCTAACTTTTACAACCCGTGTTGGGAGAACCATCCTAAATTTAACTGGAATCATACTACTGATGGTGGAAACCAAAATTGGAAAAATAATCATGTGAATCCTAATGGAAGTTGGAATAATCAAGGGAACACGAACTATAGACCTTCATATCCAACAGACTCTAACAATGATCAACAATTTAAGGATAAGAAGATGTATATGGAAGAAGTGGTATTGCAAATGGGAAACCAGTTGCAAAGTCAAAATGCTGCGATTAAAAATATAGAGAATCAACTCAGTCAAATTGCTAATTCACTTAGCAATAGACCCCAAGGAACACTTCCTAGCAACATTGAGATCAACCCTAAAGAGAACACTAATGAACAAGTAGAAGCTATCCAATTAAAAAGTGGAAGATAGATAGAGGATGTGGTTAGAAAAGAGAAAGATGTTGTGAGAGAGACAAAGGAAACTAAAAGATCTGAAAAACATGTTTCTAAGGATTTGGAAAAACTAATTTCTCCAACTAAAATCAGTTTGGAAAGACCACCACCTCCATTTCCTTAAAGACTTAGACATCATAAGTTGGATATAAAATTTCCAAAGTTCATGAAAGTACTTGAGAAGTTAACGATAAATATGCCTTTCACTGAAGCTTTGGAACAGATGCCAAGTTATGCAAAGTTTATGAAGGAGATATTAAACAAGAAAAAGAAATTTGGGGATTATAAGACAGTTGCACTAAGTGAGGAGTGCAGCGCTATACTTCAGAAAAATTTTCCTCAGAAATTTAAAGATCCTTGTAGCTTTACAATTCCTTGTGCAATTGGAGAAAGATTATGTGGAAAAGCTTTATGTGATTTAGGATTTAGGAGTGAGCATTAATGTGATGCCTCTATCTATATTTAGAAGTTTAGGTTTAGTCGATATTTCTCTCACTACTGTAACCCTTATGTTAGCTGATCGATCTATCATTTATCCAAAAGGAGTTATAGAAGATGTGCTTATTAAAGTTGATAAATTTTTCATTCCTTTGGACTTTATTATATTAGATATGGAGGAAGATAAAGAAATTTCAATTATTTTAGGGAGACATTTCCTTGTTACTGGACAAACTATGATAGATGTGCAAAAAGGAGAGTTGATTATGAATAGTAATGACCAAAAAGTCACTTTTGATGTATTAAAGACTACGAAATATCCAGCTGAGAGAAAATATGATGATTGTTTTTTATAGATGAAATTGATTATCTAAGTAAAGACTATTTCCAAGAAAGTTTTGAGAGTAAGTTAACATATGAGATTGAAATGGATTTTTATGATGATTCAAAAATGTTATTTAAAGAAGACTGTATGTATGTTTAGGAGAGGTGTGAAATGATGGACGATACCAAAAATAGTAAACTTTGAATTCCATTTGTTGAAAATCTCATGAACTTAAGATGGATGTACCCCATACAATTTTAAAACCTACCAATTTAGGGTATTCATCAACACAACCAGTCTTTATATCTTTAGATGTGACTCAGTTACAAGAAGAACCTAAATTGAATGATGAACATGATAAAGTTATTGAACTAGAATTGGAAGATAATTTGAAACAGAAGAGTAACATAGAAGAATTTGATCCTGAATCTGATCCAAAATTTGGGAGATATTGAATTATCTTATAAAGATTAATTTCTTATAAATTTCAAGGATGATATTAATATGCATATTCAGAAAATCAATAGAAGAATATTGGATCTAGAAAGAAATTTGAGGAACAATGATATAAATCAAACTGAAAATGAAGTGTTGAATGAAAAATTAAAATTTGAGGATTTTTATAGAAATCCCTGGATCTGGTAATGATTGGGCGATTTATTGAGGATTACTTAATTGGAATTTTGATCCAGGAGGAATCATTTGTCGGGCTCGCGACGTTAAAACCAAGCGCTTTTTGGGAGGCAACCCATAGTTATCACTATGCTTTGATTTAGTGTGCTTGAGAGTCAGGATTTTTTATGTGTAGTTTTGTGTTTGCTTTAGTGTGGATTATTTTAATGTTGTGAGGTTATGCCTTGGTCTTGACTAAAATTTGTATATGACTTCTGGTAGTAGTAAGCTGACGAGTCTGCTATAACTCAGTTCTCAACCGGAGCTGAGCGTTACCTTGAAGAATGTAGAGTTTGATCTTTGACCACTCCATGTCAGATCTATTACTTCCTTTATCTAACTTTATTTTCATTAAGTAAGGTCATGAAATTGCTTAATGAACAACATATGAATGAATTGCACTATTTTTATTTATCAGATTATCGTTATTAGTGTAGTTTCTTCTGTTAGAAATTGAAAGTAAGGAGGGAAACTGTGAGTAGAAAGGAGATCAAATTAATCTCAATTAATATTTATTTATGAATCTGCGAGTCTATGTATTTTAGTTTGTGTGTTTCTGATTGTGTTTGTATTACAAAAATTTAGAGATTTGAATAACACTTAAATATATTCCCATGCCAATGTTTGTCTTGCTTGTTAGACCTTTCTTTAGTTTAATTTTATTCTAGCATGTTTAGTTTAGATTTACTTTCTATTGCAAATTATTATGTCCTGATGAATATTTGTAGAAGTTTTTGACAAACATTTGTGGTAGATAGAATTTCTGAACTATTTTTTTTCCTGCTTATATTTTCTGTGCTGAATACTATACATGTTCAAATTCAAGTTTGAGGGTAGGAAGAAAAATATATTTTAAAGTTAATATACTTCCTTTAAATTTCATATTATAACAAGCATGTTTTAGGCTAGATTTACTTTCTCGTGCAATCATTCTATCCTGAATATGCATGTATATAAATTTGATAGGATGTTGTAATAGTTAGTAAATTTAACTTTTATTTTTCTTCCTCCTACATTTTATGGAATTAATTGAAAAATATTTTAAAATTCAAGTTTGGGGGGGGAATGAAAAAAAATTTTCAAAAACTTAAATTTTATTTATCCTAAAAAATGCTATCAATAAATTTGATTTTTAATTGAAAAATAAATATGTGTATGAAGTTATATTAGAGAAATAAAATTTTGAATATAGAAATGAGTAAGAAAATTTATTTAAAATTTATAGTAGTGATGAAAAATTTAAAGTTAAATTTTTTAGTGAAAAAATGATAAATATTGTGTAACCATCTTTAGTAACATCTTTAGTAAAAAAAGTTGTCTTTTTAGAAAAATAGAAGGTTTACACTTTTGTTTTCAATCTTTAAATTTCTTTTATTGAAAAATAATTTTCAAAATTGTTATTATATTTCTAAGTAAAAGATATATATCTACCTTATGCTTTAGAAAAGAAAGGGTGGAATTCAAAATTATTAAAGACTTATCCAGATAAAGTAATCCTTGCCTGAAAAAAAAAGAAAGAAAGAAAAGGAAAAGAAAAAGAAAAAGAAAAGAAAAGTATAGTATGTGAAAAAGGTAGGAGAAGCTTGAGGATTAGAGGGCCTAATCAAAAATTGGTTCCACACTTGAGCTTTCTAAAGTATAAGATTTGAGAAAATCTTAAGCTTAAAACTATAATATAGTTAGTATAATTATTTTTAATAAAGAATTTTGATTAAATAAAATAAAAATTTCTAACCCCTATATTTTGAAAAATTTATAAGCATTTCTGAATTAGATAGCAACACATATTTTCATACTCATTCCTCTAAGAGATTTCTAAACTTTAAATTGGTCTCAGTTACTAAAATTTTTTCTAAATTGGACTACTATATTTCTAGAACAAAATTTTACAAAATCCTAAAAATACTCATACACATGATTTGCTTATGTGGTTTAACATGGTTATAGTGTTACTTGATGACAAGTAACATTTAAGTTTGGGGGAAATTGATCCACTTAAAAATTACCTATTTTTAGTGTTTATTTCATGCCAGCTTTATGCCAATTTTTAATGATATTACACTTTAATGGAATGTATTTTGCATATTTTTGTCTTCAAGTATAAAAATATATGATTTTAGAGAATTGAGGCAACAACAATGCAATTCGGAGCCAAACTGAGCAAAGAAGAAAATTTTGACCTAGTACATATCAATATATTTTTCTATGCTTAATCTATTTTACATTTCTCACATGTTTTTTTAATAAAATTATACTTTTAAGAAAGGTTATTTTTATGTCTATCTTGTAGGCGAAGATGTTAAGTACGCAACGCAACTAAAATGGGGCGAAACGGAGTTGAAACGAAGCCAAACGGAGCAAAACAGTGGAGTTACGCACAGGGTGGAGCCTAGGTGCCAAACCCGGCGCCCAAGCACCAAACCCAGCGCCCAGAAGCCAGTGACGACGAGTATATGGTGCCTAGGCGCCAGAATCAAGGCCTAGGTGCCAGAATCATCCAAAAAAGGTTATTGGACGGATTTTAGACAATTTTGGGAGTAATTTTGACGGTGTTAAGTAGTTTCTAGACTTTCTAAAAGACTAGAAGTTACTCCTAATATATAGGACATGTGATACAATGAATCTAGACAAATTGGAGCGGTTTAAATCACGAAGAGGTGCGACCTAAAGTGAAGGGGTATGACTTTTTTGGGCACGGAGTCTGGCGCCTAGGCACCAGAATTGTTTCTAGAATATTCGTTGAATCTGGACCGAATTTTGAATAGGTGCCTTAAGCAACCCCTTAACATTTTCAGAGCTCTATAAATAGGAGACATTTCTACAGGAAAAGGGCCTCTCATGCCTCTCTCTCTCGCTCCTGCGTGCTCTCTCTCTCTCTCTCTCTCTCTCTCTCTCTCTCTCTCTCTTCTCCTTAGTCTTTTTAGAGTCATTTTAGAGTCATGAAGATGTAGATTCGTATATCTTATGGAGAGATTGGTAAGAGATTTTGAGATATTTTGTAAGGGATGTACGAGCGGTGCATGGATCTGTAGGAGACTTTGGTAGAGAGATCTTCTTCTTAAGAAAAAGCTAAATATTGTGTTCTTCATTCTCTTGTAATTGTTGTAAACACTTCCTAGTGTATTTTCTTTATTTTAAACCAAGTTTTCTGTCGTGATTTATCCATGTTTCATAAGTGATTTTCTTTACTCTTTCTTTTAAATGAAGTAGTGGCATGTGTAGGAAAATCATTTTTATGATAGAATTAACTATTAAATGCTTCTAGGTGATAGATAGTTGCATAAATATAATAGAGTAATAATGAAATAAGTTCCTTTTTTGCACTTAAATTATTACATAATTCTATCAACCCTTTTACTTCTTATGCCATTATTTTCATTTACTTTTATTTTGTAATGAAAAAGATGCTTGTTTAGGAATTAAGATTTGCTTAGATATTCTCTTATTAAATTATGGTGATGATATTCATACCAGATTTTAATTTACTTTACAAATTGATCACTTGTATTGTTAAAACCTGTTGAAGAATTTTGAGACCTATCCGGAGATAAATTCTTAACTAGTAGATATCACACGAATCCTTGGGTAATCGAAGGATATATGCCGGTTATTTATGGTGAAGTGAAAATAAATAGGGAGATATTATTTATTGGACTCAAAATTGATTAGTTTTTAGAGTGACAGACTAAATTCTAATAATTTGGTTTATAGAAAGGAAAGGGGTCACTGGTAGGGCCGACCATAGCCACTCTTGGACATCTAGTAGTGTGAGCCTAGATCAACCCATTCTACTAATAAATCATCCTGAACCGATCTATAGATTAGCCAATGTTCTTTATGCCTGGACCAAAGGGTGAAGAATAGAATTGCTTCTATTTTGGCACTACTACATAAAATTCTAAGCATTTCTTTTCTACACATTATCTATGTAATTGTAAAAGAAAGGTAGTTTTTAAGTATCTCGAAATTCTCCAAAATCAATTTATCCATAAGATATCTTTTTATTTAAGAGATTTATTTAGGATTAGTTATTTAAAAAATCATTTTAATCGATATTACAAATTTTGGCCTTATAGAAATTGACTGGAATTATCCTAAAGAATTTCTTACCACACTTCTTCGTGAGATCAATACTGGGGTTATAAAAGAAAACTCTATATTACATGAAACGATACGTATACTAGTGTAGTACCCCTAATGTGTAAAATATTTTCAAAAATTTTACAACACTTTAATTTTCTGCACTAGCCGCTATTTATAAATCGGGTCAAGTTTTTAACCATCTTTTGGAAGAAAAAATTACTGTGTTATTGCGGGTCGGGTCAGTGCTCTATTGAAGTGAGTTCGATGGTAATTCAACCTCCTCTAAATCTCGGACTGGGTCTGATACTTCATTCCTCTTTAGGTTTGACTTGTTGTAAACATGTCAAACTGAAATTCCACTCTAACAGCCTTCTAATAAACTCTAAATAAAATATAATTTTGTTAAAATTTCAATTCAAAATAAAATTCTCAAATCCCATCGAAAAGACAATAACAAAACAAAATGCAGAATTTAAAATAAAAAAAATTCACACGAATAAATATTAAAGGATGCCCAGTTTACAGGAGAAGTGTGTTAACTTGAGTATTACCGCTGAAATTACAAGGCAAAGGACGTTACTGACTTCTGATTATTCTTCAAGGGATGATCTACACATTCACCGAAGGACTGTCCAGCGACGAAGCTCCCAACAAGTTCAAATGCCAATGATTAACAAATAAAAGGATATGAGAAGGATAATGGGTAGTGGGTCCAAACCCTCTCACCACAAAACAGTCAAAGGAAACAACAACTCGACGATGGGTCGTGGGTCCCAACCCTCCCGCCGCAGCAAAATTAAAAAAAATTAGATGCTCAAGGAAGTTCAATGTTTAACAGAAAGACAATCAAGAAGGGTTGAGACACGTTGAAATCTCAACATTTTAATATGACTTCAGGGGAGAATGAAATTAATGGCCCTAATAACTGGGTCCATCCTTTAAGGAATTTGAACTTGGTCCTAAGTAGACTTTAAAATGGAGCTGTGTGCTTGAAATACATGTAATTGATCCGGGATATCAAGGGTCTTTTAATTTTCTGCCATGAGACTGGGTCCAGACTTTCAAATAAGTTATAATATCTCAAGATTCATATTAAGGAACATTTCAGAATTATTAATTAGGGGAGTTTGGACATTCAAAATCTTTAAAAAAGTATGTCTTGCCAGATACATCAATTCTCATAAAACAAAAGGAGCAAAAAAAGGAAAGATTCAACTGAGGAGACGCTTGAGGTGAGCACAAAATCAAAAATTGGTGTCACAATCCAGACATTCAAAATCTTTAATATGTGCTGCACCAGATATAGTAATCCTCAATAAAAAAGCGAAAAGCTAAAAAAATAAGAAGAAAGAAAACAAGTATGCTCCCTGAGAAGAAGCTTGAGGCAAGCATATAATCAAAAATTGGTGTCTTAATCCTCCCCCGATTAATAAAACTTGAAAGGATACCTTAAAAAGTTTCCTCTGATATTATGCTTTGAAGAGGGTCAAGTGATTTTATGCCTTTTGGTCGATCATTAATTGGCTCAGAAATATCTCCGGACAGTGAAAAATATTTTGGTCACATGAGCATAAATTTTGAATCATCTTAGGCTCGGAAAGAAAGAATTGAAGTAGAAGGGTTTTGTTATTAGTAATTGATGGAAATTCAACCCTGAAGTTATTTCATTCAGTACCCAGCAAATACAACTCCAACATCAATTTGAAGAGCGTCAGGGTAACTTCTCAATGACAACTTGTACAATCCTTACAAATTAGTGTCAAGAAATGACGATCGTTCCGACAGAGCTACAAAGCTACAACATTTCCGCCTATGATGTCTTTAGAAGTAACACCTCTTTGTAGGTATCAAAAAAAATTTGATAGTATCTTGAAAAGTGGGTTATTTTCTAAATGTGTCTTCAGTCAATGGATGATACCTCAAGGAGAACTGCGCATCGTAAAGTTTCAAAGACAACCTCGTTCTACGAAGCACAGATGTTGCACTTGCTTGTAGCTAGGTCTAAATCCTAAAATAAAGAAAAATATACAACAAAAGAAAATTCGTAAAACATAAAATAATACAATAAAATTTCACAACAAATAAACAACAATAAATTCCCCAATGAATAAAATAAGAAATAAATGAATAACAAAAAAAATAATGAATTCACCAAAATTAAACAAAATAAAAATGTGCATACAAATCAAAATGAAATTCAAACCTAGTTGAAACAAAATTCAAATCAAAACAAAAATTTAAATCAAAAGAAAATCAAAACATCAAAATATAAATAAAAAAAAGAAAAAAATCAAGAAAAGACAAAAAATAAATCAGAAATCTGAATTCCTCTCCTGACTTGGTAACAAGTTGAGCTTCATCAGCTTAAGGCTGTCCACAAACTCTTCCTTCTTGACGAGGTTTATCTTTTCAAAATCCTAATCTAAACAAAATTTGAAGATCAAAATAAAATCAAAACATTAAAACACAAAAATAGTAAAAACGATTTCCAAACTAACATGAGCTCTAATTAAACAAAAATGAATCGAATCACTAAAACAAACAAAACAAATCTAAATCTCAAATTAAATTTCAATCTGAATCCTTTGATTCAAATCATTCAATTCTTCTTTAAATCAAAATCTGTTCGGAACTCTTCCGAAGTTCAAATTCTTTCCTCGACTTATCGCTAGGTTGAATCATTTTAGCTTGGTACACTTACCAGTTCCTTTCAACTCTTTCCTCTGTGTGTTATAGAATCAACTGGTTCTATTGACACGAAGCCACGAATTTTATTCAATTTGGTTCTGAAGGCATGGGACTGGGTTGCTCCTCACACGGATCTCCTTTTCGAGAAACCTTCTGAACGGGATTTCAAACACCCTTGTACTCTCTTTCTAATTGATTCTTTCCTAGTGAAATGAATCTTTTCTGATCAATTTCAGCTCAGATCTAATTTCCCCCAGCGGTATTTTGAGTTCTAGTTCTCTTGTTTCGCTTAGGTTGGGAAATGAAGTCTCACTTCTACTCCTGTAATAAATCCTAAGACAACAAGCAAATCTGCCTGACTAGTTTCAGCTCAGATCAAATTTCCCCCAATGGTATTCTGAGTTATTCTAGTTCTCTTGTTTCGCTTAGGTTGGGAATGAAGTTTCCCTTCTACTCCCATAATAAATCCTAAGAAAACAAACAAATTTACTTGACTAGTTTCAGCTCAGATCTAATTTCCCCAAGCGGTATTCTGAGTTGTTCTAGTTCTCTCGTTTCACTTAGGTTGGGAATAAAGTCTCACTTCTACTCCTGTAATAAATCCTAAGACAACAAACGAATCTTTCTTGACTAGTTTCAAACTCGCATCTAATTTCCCCCAGTGGTATTCTGAGTTTTTATAGTTCTCTTGTTTCGCTTAGGTTGGGAATGAAGTCTCACTTCTACTCCCGTAATAAATCCTAAGACAACAAACAAATCTTTCTTGACTAGTTTTAGCTCAGATTTAACTTCCCCCAGCTGTATTCTGAGTTGTTCTAGTTTTCTTGTTTCGCTTAGGTTGGGAATGAAGTCTCACTTCTACTCCTGTAATAAATCCTAACACAAAAAGCGAATCTTTCCTAACTAGTTTCAGCTCAGATCTAATTTCCCCCAGTGGTATTCTAAGTTGTTCTAGCTCTCTTGTTTCGCTTAGGTTGGGAATGAAGTCTCACTTCTACTCCTGTAATAAATCCTTAGACAACAAGCGAATCTTTCCAGACTAGTTTCAGCTTAGATCTAATTTCCCCCTGCGGTATTCTGAGTTGTTCTAGTTCTCTTGTTTCGCTTAGGTTGGGTTTGAGGTTTTACTTCTACTCTGTAATAAATCCTAAGAAAACAAATGAATCTTTGCTCACTAGTTTCAGCTCAGCTCTAATTTCCCCGCCGGTATTCTGAGTTGTTCTAGTTCTCTTGTTTTGCTTAGGTTGGGTTTGAGGTTTTACTTCTAGCCTGTAATAAATCCTAAGAAAACAAATGAATCTTTCCTGACCAGTTTCAGCTCAGATCTAATTTCCCCTAGTGGTATTCTGAGATGTTCTAGTTCTCTTGTTTCTCTTACGTTGGCAATGAAGTCTCACTTCTACTCCTGCAAATAAATCCTAAGACAACAAACAAATCTTTCTTGACTAGTTTCAGCTAAGATCTAACTTCCCCCAGCGGTATTCTGACCTATTCTAGTTCTCTTGTTTCGCTTAGGTTGGATTTGAGGTTTTACTTCTAGCCTGTAATAATTCTTGAGAAAACAAATGAATCTTTCCCCGACTAGTTTCGCCGTATCTAATTTGTCTCCAGCCGGTATTCTGAGTTGTTCTAGTTCTCTTGTTTTGCTTAGGTTGGGTTTGAAGTTTTACTTCTTGCCCGTAATAAATCCTAAGACAACAAACAACCTTTCTCTCAATTGTACCTTGTTCAGATGTAACTTCCCTGGTGGTCTTCCGAGCTGGTAGTCTTTTCTTCCTGGCGTAACTTCATTAACGATTGCCATTTCTTGACTTTACCTTGTTCAGATGTAACCTCTCTGGTGGTGTTCCGAGCTGGTAGTCTTTTCTTCCTGGCGTAACTTCTGCGACGGTTGCCGTTCTTTGAGGCTGGAGCCTAAATTCTAGTTCTCTCTTCAAATCCTGAGGCTGGAGCCTAAATTTCAGTTCTCGTTCTAAATCCCGAGGTTGGGTCCTAGGTTCCAATTCTCATTTCAAAATCCAGAATTTCCACGAAATCCATCTTGAAGTCTATCTTAAATTCAACTTCAATCAAAATTGAAACTCTGAACAAATCAAAATTCAAACTCTGGGTGAGTGGGGTGGTTTGGGGAGTATAAGGTCAATGATTAATTTCTGACCCAATGACCACCCCGTTGACCCAATAGGTCAACTTTTAACCAACAATTTAATTTTAGTAGAAATTATCAACTTTGGTTAAAATGGTCAATCCAAGACACAATGACTAACCCATTAACACAACAGGTCAACTTTTGACCGAAAAGTCAACTTTAGTTGAAATGATCAATCCTTGACCCAAAGACCAACCAACTGACCCAATATATCGACTTTAGACCAAAAAGTCAATTTTGGTAAAAATAGTAATTTTTTTACTTAATGACCAATTCTTGACCCAATTACCAACTCATTGATCAAATAGGATAACTTTTAACCAAAAAGAAAACTTTGGTCAAAATGGTCCATTTCCGACCCAACGAATTTCCCGTTGACCCAAAGGGGTAACTTTTGACTAAAAATTCAATTTTGGTCAAAATAGTTAATTTTTGACCAAATGGCCAATTATTGACCCAATAAGTCAATCTCTGACAAAAAACTCAACTTTAGTTAAAATGGTCAATCCTTGACCCAATGAAAAACCCATCGATCTAATAGCCGGCCAATTACAAAAACTCACTTTCGTCAAAATAGTTAATTTTTGACCTAATGACCACCCATTGACCCAATATGTTAACTTTTGACCAAAAAGTCAACTTTGGTCAATAGGGTCAATTTTTTATCCAAGACCAACCCATTGACCCAATAGATCAAATTTGGACCAAAAAGTCATCTTCGATCAATGGTTAATTCTTAACCCAATTACTAACTCATTGACCAAATAGGTCAACTTTTGGCCAAAAAGTCTACTTTGGTCAAAATTATCAAATTTTGACCCAATGACCACCCTGTTGACTCAATGGGTCAACTTTTGACTAAAAATTTAATTTTCGTCAAAATAATCAATTTTTGACATAATGACCAATTATTGACTCAATAAGTTAATCTCTGACCAAAAAGTCAACTTTGGTCAAAATGGTCAATCTTTGACCTAATGACCAACCCATTGACCCAATAGGTCAACTTTTAACCAAAAAGTCAACTTTGGTCAAAATAGTCATTCCTTGACCCAATGACCAACACATTGACCCAATAGGCCTACTTTTGACCAAAAAAATCAATTTTGGTCAAAATAGTCAATTTTTGACCTAATGACCAATTATTGACCCAGTAAGCCAATCTCTAACCAAAAAGTCAACTTTGGTCAAAATAATCAATCCTTGACTCATTGACCATCCCAAAGACCCAATATGTCAACTATTGACAGAAAAGTAAACTTTGGTCAAAATGATCAATCCTTGACACCATGACCAACCTATTGGCCTAAAAGGTTAACTTTTGACCAAAAAGTCAATTTTGGTGAAAATAGTCAACTTTGAATTAATGACCAATTAATGACCCAATAAGTCAATCTCTAACTAAAAAGTCAACTTTGGTCAAAATGGTCAATCCTTAACCCAATGACAAACCCATTGATCCAATAAGTCAACTTTTGAACAAAATATCAATTTTGGTCAAAATAATCATATTTTTTACCTATTGACCACCCATTAACCCATGGGTCAACTTTTGACCAAAATGTCTACTTTGGTTAAAATGGTCAATTTTTGACCCAATGATCAACCCATTGACCTAATAGGTCAACTTTTGACCAAAAAGTCAATATTTGTGAAAATGATCAATTCTTGACCCAATTACCAACTCATTGAACAAATAAGTCAACTTTTGACCAAAAAGTAAAGTTTAATCAAAATGGTCAATTTTTGACCAAAAGACTTCCCCGTTCACCCAAAGAGTTAACTTTTGACTAAAAATTCAATTTTAGTCAAAATAGTCAATTTTTTTCCAAAAGACCAATTACTAATAAGTCGATCTTTGACCAAAAACTCAACTTTGGTTAAAATGGTAATTCCTTGACCAATGACATCCCATTGACCCAATAGGTTAACTTTTGACCAAAAAGTCAATTTTGCTCAAAATAGTCAATTTTGGTCAAATTTGTAAATTTTTAACCTAACGACCACCCAATAACACAATAGGTCAACTTTTGACCAAAAACTCAACTTTAGTCAATATTATTAATTTTTCACCCAATGACCAACCCATTGACGCAACAGATCAGATTTTGACCAAAAGGCATCTTCGGTCAAAATGGTCTATTTTTGACCAAATTACCAACTCAAAGACCAAATAGTTCAACTTCTGGCCAAAAAGTCAGCTTTGGACAAAGTGGTAAATTTCTGACCCAATGACCACCCCATTGACCCAATGGGTCAACTCTTGACCAAAAACTTAATTTTGCTCAAAATAATCAAATTTTAACCTAATGACCAATTATTGACTCAAAAAGTCAATCTCTGACCAAAAAGTCAACTTTGGTGTAAATGGTCAATCCTTGACCCAATGACCAACCCATTAGCCCAATAGGTCAACATTTGACCAAAAAGTCAACTTTGGTCAAAATGGTCATTCCATGACCCAATGATCAACCCATTGACCCAATAGGTCAACTTTTGGCCAAAAATATAAATTTTGGTCAAAATAGTCAATATTTGACCTAATTACCAATTATTGACCCAGTAAGCCAATCTTTGCCCAAAAAGTCAACTTTGGTCAAAATGGTCAATCGCTCACCCAATGACCAACCCATCGACCCAATATGTCAACTTTCGACCAAAAAGTCAACTTTCGTTAAAATGATCAATCCTCGACCTAATGACTAAACCATTCGATCTAATAGTCAACTTTCGACCAAAAATATAATTTTTGTCAAAATAGTCATTTTTCAATTAATGACCAATTATCAATCTAATAAGTTAATCTTCACCAAAAAGTCAACTTTGGTCAAAATGGTCAATCCTCGACCCAATGACAAACCCCTCGAATCTAATCAGGCATGTTTCACCAAATAGACAATATTGGTCAAAATAATCAATTTCGACTTAATGACCACCCATCGACTCCAATAGGTCAACTTCGTCCAAAAAGTCAACTTTGGTCAAAATGGTCAATTTTTGACCCAATGACCAACCCATTGGCCCAATAGGTCAACTCTTGACCAAAAAGTCATATTTGGTCAAATGGTCAATTCTTGACCAAATTACCAACTCATTAACCAAATATGCCAACTCTTAACCAAAAAGTCAACATTTATCAATATAGTCAATTTCTGACCCAATGACCACCCTGTTGACTCAATGGGTTAACTTTTGATCAAAAATTCAATTTTGGTCAAAATACTCAACTTTTGACCTAATGACCAATTATTGACCTAATAAGTCAATCTCTAGACCAAAAAGTCATCTTTGGTCAAAATGGTCAATCTTCGACCCAATGACAAACCCATTCACCCAATAAGTCAACTTTCGACCAAATAGTCAATTTTGGTCAAAATAATCAATCTCGACCGAATGACCAACCCATCGATCTAATAAGTCAACTTTCGACCAAAAAGTCAAATTTGGTCAAAATGGATAATTTTTGACCCAATGACTAACCCATCGGCCCAATAGGTCAACGTTTGACCAAAAAGTCATCTTTTGTCAAAATAGTCAATTCTTGACCAAATTACTAACTCGTTGACTAAATAGGTCAACTTTTGACCAAAAAGTCAACTTTTGTCAAAATGGTTAATACTTGACCAAATGACAAACCCATTGGCCCAATAGGTCAAAATTTGACCAAAAAGTAAATTTTGGTCAAAATAGTCAATTTTTGACGTAATGACCATTCATTAACTCAATATGTTAACTTTTGACCAAAAAGTTAACTTTGGTCAATATGGTCAATTTTTGACCCAATGACCAACCCATTGACCCAATAGATCAAATTTGGACCAAAAAGTCATCTTCGGTCAAAATGGTTAATTCTTTACCCAATTACCAACTCAGTGACCAAATAGGTCAACTTTTGACCAAAAATTCAACTTTAGTAAAAATGGTCAATTTCTGACCCAATGACCACCTAGTTTAATAAATGGGTTAACATTTGACCAAAATTCAATTTTGGTCAAAATAGATTAAATTTTGACCAAAAATTATCTTTGATCAAAATAGTCAATTTCTGACCCAATGACCACCCTGTTGACCCAATGGTTTAACTTTTGACTAAAAATTCAATTTTGTTCAAAATAGTTGATTTTTGACCTAATCACCATTTTTTGACCCAATAAGTTAATCTCTAACCAAATAGTCAACATTGGTCAAAATGGTCAATCCTTGACCTTATGAAAAACCCATTGACCCAATATGTGAACTTTTGACCAAAAAGTCTATTTTTGTTAAAAATAGTCAATTTTTTACTTAATAACCAGTCATTAACCAAATAGGTCAACTTTTGACCAAAAATTCAATTTTAGTCAAAATAGTCAATTTTGACCAAATTACCAATTATTGACCCAGTATGCCAATATCTGACCAAAAACTCAACTTTGGTCAAAATGGTCAATTTCTGACCTAATGACCACCTCATTAACCCAAAAGGTCAACTTTTGGCCAAAAAGTTGAATTTGATCAAAATGGTCAATTTCTGACATAATGATCTAAATAACAACTTTACTGAAAATGGTCATTCCTTGATCTAATGACCAACCTATTGACCCAATTTGTCAACTTTTGACTAAAAAATCAATTTTGGCTAAAATGGTTAATCCTTGACCCAATGACCAACCTATTTACCCAATAGGTCAACTTTTAACTAAAAAGTCAATTTTCGTCAAAATTGTTAATTTTTGACCTAGTGACCGCCTCATTGACCTAAACAGTCAACGTTCGACCAAAAAGACAACTTCTGGTTAAGATGGTCAATCTTCGAATCCAATGACCAATCCATTGACTCTATAGGTCAACTTTCGACCAAAAAGCTAATTTTGGTCAAAATAGTCAATTTTTGACCTAATGACCAATTATTGACCCAGTAAGCCAATCTCGGACCAAAAAGTCAACTTTGGTCAAAATGGTCAATCCTGGACCCAATGACTAACCCATTGACCCAATGGTCAACTTTTAACCAAAAAGCCAACTTTGGTCAAAATGATCAATCCTTGACCTAATGACCAATCCATTAGCCAAATAGGTCAACTTTTGACCCAAAGGTCAATTTTAGTAAAAATAGTCAATTTTTGAATTAATGATCAATTATTGAACATCTCTGACCAAAAAGTCAACTATTGTCAAAATGGTCTATCCTTGGCCCATTGACAAACCCATCGATCCAATAGGTCAACTTTTGACCAAAATGTCAATTTTGGTCATTATAGTCAATTTTTGACCTAATGACAATCCATTGACCCAATGGGTCAATTTTTGTCTAAAGAGTCAATTTTGGTCAAAATGGTCAATTTTTGACCCAATCACCAACCCAATGACCCAATAGATCAAATTTTGACCAAAAAGTCATCTTCGGTCAAAATAATCAATTCTTGGCCCAATTACCAACTCATTGACCAAATAAGTAAACTTTTGGCAAAAAAAGTCAACTTTGGTCAAAATGGTTAATTTCTGACCCAATGACCACCTTGTTCATCTAATTGGACAACTTTTGACCATAAATTTAATTTTGGTAAAAATAATCAATTTTTGATGTAATGACCAATTATTGACCAAATAAATCAATTTCTGACCAAAAAATTAATTTTGGTTAAATGGTCAATCTTTGACCTAATGACCAACCCATTGACCCAATAGGTCAATTTTTGACCAAAAAGTCAACTTTGGTCAAAATAGTCATTCCTTGACCCAATGACCAACACATTGAATCTAATAAGCCTACTTTCGACCAAAAAATCAATTTTGGTCAAAATAGTCATTTTTTGACCTAATGACCAACTATTGTCCTAGTAAGTCAATCTCTGACAAAAAAGTCAACTTTTGTCAAAATTGTCAATCCTTGACCTAATGACCAACCCATTGACCCAATATGTCAACTTTTAATCAAAAAGTCAACTTTGGTCAAAATGATCAATCCTTGACCCACTAACCAAGACATTAGCCTAATAGGTCAACTTTTGACCAAAAAGTATATTTTGGTTAAAATAAATATCAAAAAGTCAGCTTTAGTCAAAATGGTCAATCCTTGACCCAATGACAAACTCATTGACCTAATAGGTCAACTTTTGACTAAATAGTCAATATTGGTCAAAATAATCAATTTTTGACTTTATGACCTCCCATTGACCCAATAGGTCAACTTTTGACCAAAAAGTCAACTTTGGTCAAAATGGTCAATTTTTGACCCAATGACCAACCCATCGGCCTAATAGGTCAACTTTTGACCAAAAAGTCATCTTTTGTCAAAATAGTAATTCTTAACCAAATTACTAACTCGTTGACCAAATAGGTCAACTTTTGACAAAAAAGTCAACTTTTGTCAAAATGGTCAATTTCTGACCCAATGACTACCTAGTTGACTCAATGGGTTAAATTTTGACAAAAAATTCAATTTTGGCCAAAATAGTTAATTTTTTACCAAATGACCAATTATTGACCAAATAAGTCAATCTCTGACCAGAAAGTCAACTTTGGTCAAAATGGTCAATCTTTGACCCAATGACAAACCCATTAACCCATTAGGTCAACTTTTGATCAAAAAGTCAATTTTGATCAAAATAGTCAATTTTTTACTTAATGACCACCCAATGACCCAATAGGTCAACTTTTGACAAAAAGTCAACTTTTGTCAAAATGGTCTATTTTTTACCCAATGACCAACCCATTGACCCAATGAAACAACTTTTAACAAAAAAGTCATCTTTTGTCAAAATGGTCAATTCTTGACCAAAATACCAACATTGACCAAATAGGTCAACCTTTGACCAAAAAGTCAAAGTTGGTCAAATGGTCAATTTCTGACCCAATGACCACCCAATGGGTTCACTTTTGACCAAAAACTCAATTTTGGTGAAAATAGGTCAACTTTGACCAAAAAGTCACCTTTGGTCAAAATGGTCAATTTCTGACCCAATGACCACCCCGTTAACCCAATAAGTTAACTTTTGAGCAAAAATTTACTTTTTGTCGAAATAGTTAATTTTTGACCTAATCACCTATTATTGAAAAAATAAGTCAATCTCTGACTGAATAATCAACTTTGGTGACAATGGTCAATCCTTGACCTAATGACAAACCCATTGACGCAATCGGTCAACTCTTGACTAAAAAATCAATTTTGGTTAAAATAGTAAATTTTTGACTTAATGACCGCCCATTGACCCAATAGATCAGCCTTTGACCAAAAAGTCCATTGCTGTCAAAATAGTCAATTTTGACCTAATGACCAATTATTGACCCAGTAAGCCAATCTCTGACAAAAAAGTCAACTTTGATCAAAATGGTTAATTTTTTACCCAATGACCAACCCATTGATCCAATAGGTCAACTTTTGATCAAAAAGTTAACTTTGGTCAAAATGGTCAATTTTCGACCCAATGACGAACCCGTTGACCCAATAGACCAACTTTTGACCAAAAAGTCATTTTCGGCCAAAATGGTCAATTCTTGACCTAATTACCAACTTATTGACCAAATAGGTCAACTTATGACCAAAATGTCAACTTTGGTCAAAATAGTCAATTTCTGACCTAATGACCACCCTGTTGACACAATGGGTCAGCTTTTGATAAAAAATTTAATTTTGGTCAAAATAATCAATTTTTGGCCTAATGACCACCCATTGACCCAATAGGTTAACTTTTGACCAAAATGTCAACTTTGGTCAAAATAGTCAATTTTTGACCCAATGACCAACCCATTGACCCAAAAGGTCACCTTTTGACCAAAAAGTTAATTTTGATCAATATAGTCAATTTCTTACCTAATGACCACCCAGTTGACCCAATATGTCAACATTTGACCAAAACGTCAACTTTGATCAAAATGGTCAATTTCTGACCCAATGACAATCCCATTGACCTAATGGATCAACTTTTAGCAAAAAATTTAATTTTGGTCAAAATAGTAATTTTTTGACCTAATGACCAATTATTGACCCAATAAGTCAATCCCTGACCAAAAAATTAACTTTGGTCAAAATGGTTAATCTTTGACCCAATGACCAACCCATTGACCCAATCGGTCAACTTTTTCCAAAAAGTTAGCTATGGTCAAAAAGATCGATCCTTGACCCAATAACCAACCCATTAGTCTAATAGGTCGACTTTTGACTAAAAAGTTAATTTTGGTCAAAATAGTCAGTTTTTAAATTAATGACCAATTATTGACCCAATAAGTCAATCTCTGAACAAAAAGTCAACTTTGGTCAAAATGGTCAATTTCTAATCTAATGACAAACCCATTGACCCAATAGGTCAACTTTTGACCAAAAAATCAACTTTGGTCAAAATAGTCAATCCTTGACCCAATGACCGACCCATTGACCAAATAGGTCAACTTTTGACCCAAAAAATTAATTTTGGTCAACATAGTCAATTTTTGACATAATGACAAATTGTTGTTCCAGTAAGCCAATCTCTGACAAAAAGTCAACTTTGGTCAAAATGATTAATTATTGACCCAATGACCAACCCATTGACCCAATATGTCAACTTTTAACCAAAAGTTAGCTTTGGTCAAAATGATCAATCCTTGTCCCAATGACCAACCCATTGGCCTAATAAGTCAACTTTTGACCAAAAAGTCAATTTTGGTCAAAATAATCAATTTTTGAATTAATTACCAATTATTGACCCAATAAGTCAATCTCTGACGAAAAAGTCAACTTTTGTCAAAATGGTCAATCCTTGACCCAATGACAAATTCATTGACCCAATAGGTTAACATTTGAAGAAATAGTAAATATTGGTCAAAATAATCAAATTTTGACTTAATGACCACCCATTGACCCAATGGGTCAACTTTTGACCAAAATGTCAACTTTGGTCAAAATGGTCAATTTTTTACCCAATAACCAACCCATTGACCTAATAGGTCAACTTTTGACCAAAAAGTTAACTTCGGTCAAAATTGTCAATTCTTGACCAAATTACAAACTCATTGACCAAAAAGGTTAACTTTTGACCAAAAAGTTAACTTTGGTCAAAATGGTCAATTTCTGAACCTACGACCACCGAGTTAACTCAATGGGTTAACTTTTGACAAAAATTCAATTTTTGTAAAAATTAGCTAATTTTTGACCAAATGACCAATTATTGACTCAATAAGTCAATCTCTGACCAAAAGTCAACTTTGGTAAAAATGGTCAATCCATGACCCAATGATAAATCCATTGACCCAATAGGTCAACTTTTGACCAAAAATCAATTTTGGTCAAAATAGTCAATTTTTGACTGAATGACCACCCACTGACCCAATAGGCCAACTTTCGACAAAAAAAGTCAACTTTGGTAAAAATGGCCAATTTTTGACCCAATGACCATTCCATTGACCCAATAGAACAAATTTTGACCAAAAAATAATCTTTGGTCAAAATGGTCAATTCTAGATCCAATTACCAACTCATTGACCAAATAGGTCAACTTTTGACAAAAATGTTAACTTTGGTCAAAACGGTTAATCCGTGACTCAATGATAAACCCATTGATCCATTAGATCAACTTTTGACCAAAAAGTTAATTTTGGTTAAAATAGTCAATTTTTGATCATAATGAGTTGGTCATTGGTTCAAAAATTGACCATTTTGACCAAAATTTGATTTTTTGTCAAAAGTTGACCTATTGGGTCAATGGTTCGGTCATTGGGTTAAGCATTGACCATTTTGTCCAAAATTGAGTTTTTCCTCAAAAGTTGACCTATTGGGTCAATGAGTTGGTCAGTGGGTTAAGGATTGACCATTTTGACCAAATTCAACTTTTGGTTAGAGATTGACTTATTGGGTTAATAATTGGTCGTTAATTCAAAAATTAACTATTTTGGCCAAAATTGACTTCTTGGTAAAAAGTTAACCAGTTAGGTCAATGGGTTGCTCGTTGGGTCAAGGATTGACCTTTTTAATCAAAGTTGACTTTTTGGACAAAAGTTGACCTATTATTTCAATGGGTTGGTCATTGGGTTAAGGATTGACCATTTTGACCAAAGTTGACATTTTTGTCAAAGATTAACTTACTGGGTCAATAATTGTCATTAAGTAAAAAATTGATTATTTTGACCAAAATAATTTTCGTCAAAAGTTAACCTATTCGGTCATCGGGTCAAGGATTTACCTTTTGGCTAAAGTTAATTTTTGCGTCAAAAGTCGACTTATTAGGTCAAGGGTTTGGTCATTTGGTCAAGGATTTTACCATTTTGACCAAAGTTAAATTTTGGTTAGGGAGTGATTTATTGGGTCAATAATTGGTCATCAAGTCACAAAGTGACTATTTTGACCAAAATTTAATTGTTGATCAAAAGTTGACCCATTGGTTCAATGGGGTGGTCATTGTGTTAGCAATTGTCTATTTTGATCAAAGTTTACTTTTTTATCAAAAGTTGATCTATTTAGATCAATCAGGTGGACATCAGGTAAAAAATTGACAATTTTGACCAATTATGTCTTTTTGGTCAAAACTTGGCCTATTCGGTCAATGGATTGGTAATTTGGTCATGGATTGTCCATTTTGGCCAAAGTTGAATTTTTCGTTTAAAGTTAACATATTGGATAAATGGCTCGTCATCGGGTCAAGGATCAATCAATCTACCAAAGTTTACATTTAGGTCAAAAGTTAACCTATCGGGTATATAATCGTCATTAGGTCAAAAATCGACTATTTTGACCAAAATGGATTTTTGGTTAAAAGTTGATTTATCTGGTCATGGGTCAGGTCATTCGGTCAAGGATTCAAAGCATTTTATGAAAAATGACTTTTCTGGTCAATACGACCTATCGGGTCAATGAGTTCGTCATCGAGTCAAGGATCGACTCAAAGATGACTAAAGCTGGACTTTTACGTCGAGATCGACTTATCGGGTCCATAATCGACATCTAGTAAAATTTACAATTTTGACCAAAATTTAATTTTTTTATCAAAAGTTGACTTATTGGGTTAAAGAGTTAGACATTTGGTCAAGAATTAACTATTTTGACCAAACTTAACTTTTTGGTCAAAAGTTAACCTTCTGAGTCAATGGGTGGGTCATTGGGTTAGAAATTTACCATTTTAGCCAAAGTTGACTTTTTGGTCAATAGTTGACCTCTTGGGTCAATGGGTGGTCATTAGGTCAAAAATTGATTATTTTGACCAAAATTGACTTTTTGGTCAAAAGTTGATTTATTTTGTCAATGGGTTGATGATTGGGTCAAGGTTTGACCATTTTGACCAAAGTCGACTTTTTGGTCAAAAGTTGACTTATTGAGTCAATCGGTTAGTCATTAGGTCAAGGATTGACCATTTTGACCAAAGTTCACATTTTGGTCAAAGATTGACTTATTTGGTCAATAATTGGTCCTTAGGAAAAAAATAAACTATTTTAACCAAAATTAACTTTTTGGTCAAAAATTGACCTATTGGGTCAATAGGTTGGTCATTGTGTCAAGAATTGATCATTTTGACAAAAGTTAACTTTTTAATAAAAAGTTAACCTATTGGGTCATTTGCTTGGTCATTAGGTCAAACAATTGACCATTTAACCAAAGTTAACTTTTTGGTCAAAAGTTAACTTATTGGGTAAATGGGTTTGTCATTGGGTCAATGATTAACCATTTTGACCAAAGTTAACTTATTGGTAAGAGATTAACTTATTGGGTCAATAATTGGTCATTAGGTCAAAAATTGACTATTTTGACCAAAATAATTTTTTTGTTCAAAAGTTGAACTACTAGGTCAATGGGTTGGTCTTTTGGTCAAGGATTGATCATTTTGACTAAAGTTAACTTTTTGGTCAAAAGTCAACCTATCAGACAATGTGTTAGCCATCGGGTCGAAATCGATGCTGACCAAAGTCGACTTTTTATCAAAAGTCGACCTATTCAAATAATCGGTACTAATAGTCAAAAATTAGATTTTTTGACGAAAATTAACATTTTTTATCAACTATTGACATATTGGGTCATTGAGTCAAGGATTAAACATTTTAACCAAAGTTCACTTTTTGGTCAAAAGTTGACCAATTAGGTAAATAGGTTGGTCATTGTGTCAAGGATTGACCATTTTGGCCAAAGTTAACTTTTTAGTCAGAGATTGACTTATTGAGTCAATAATTGGTCATTAGGTCAAAAATTGACTATTATAACCAAAATGTAACTTTTTTTTTCAAAAATCGACCTATTGGGTCAATAGGTTTGTCATCGGGTCAACAATTGATTATTTTCACCAAACTTGAGTTTTTGGTCAAAAGTTGGCCTATTAGGTCAACAGTTGGTCATCTGGTAAGAAATTAACTATTAGGTTAATGAGGTGATTATTAGGTCAGAAATTAACTATTTTAACCAAAATTGACTTTTTGGTTAAAAGTTGACTTATTGGGTCAATGAGCTCGTTATCGGGTCAACAATCGACTACTTCGACCTAAGTCGACTTTTCGGTCAAAAGTCGATCTATTGGGTCAATGGGTCGGTCATCGGGTCGTGAATGTACCATTTCAGTCCAAAGTCGACCTTTTGGTCCAAAGTCGCCTCGTTGTGTCAATTCGGAGGTAATCAGATCAAAAATCGATTATTTCGACCAAAATCGACTTTCGGTGAAACTTCGACCGATCGAGCGATCGGGTCAAGGATTGACCATTTGCTCCAAAGTTAACTTTTTGGTCAAAAGTTGACCTATTGGGTCAATGAGTTGGTCATTGGGTCAAGGATTGACCATTTTGACCAAAGTTGATTTTTCGGTAAGAGATTAACATATTGGTTCAATATTTGGTCATTATGTGAAAAATTAACTATTTTGACAAAAATTGAATTTTTGATCAAAGTTGACCCATTGGGTCAATGGGGTGTCCTCGGGTCGGAATCGACTCATTTTGACTAAAGTCAACTTTTTGGTCAAAAGTCCGACCTATTGGGTCATTGGGGTGTTTATTAAGTCAAAACTTGACTATATTGACCAAAATTAACTTTTTTGTCAAAGGTTGACATATTGGGTCAATGGGATGGTCATTGGGTCAAGGATTGATCATTTTGGCTAAAGTTGACTTTTAGGTCAAAAGTTGGCCTATTTGGTCAATGGATTATTTGTTGGTTCAGAAATTGACCATATTAACTAAAGTTGACGTATTGGGTCACTGGGGTGGTCATTAGGTCAAAAATTAACTATTTTGGCCAAAATTAACTTTCTGGTCAAAAGTTGTCCTATTGGGTCATGGGGTTAAGGATTGATCATTTTGACCAAAGTTGACGTTTTGGTCAGAGATTGGCTTATTGGGTCAATAATTGGCTTATTTGACAAAAATGGACTTTTTGGTCGAATGTTAACTTATTGGGTCAACGGGTTGGTCATTGGGTTAACGATTGGTCATTTTGACGAAAGCTAATTTTTTACACAAAAGTTCACCTTTTTTATCAATGGGTTGTCATTAGTTCAATGATTGACCATTTTTTACTAAAGTTGACATTTTGGTCAAAGATTGGCTTATTGGGTTAATGATTGGTCATTATGTCAAAAATTGACTATTTTGGCTAAAATTCACATTTTGATCAAAAGTTAAACTATTGGGTAAATGGGTTGGTCATTGGCTCAAGATTGATTACTTTTTTGTCAAAAGTTGACCTATTGGGTCAATGGGATGGTTGTTAGGTTAAAAATTGACTATTTAGACCAAAGTTTTCTTTTTTTGTCAAAAGTTGATCAATTGAGTCTATTGGTATGTCATTGTGTCAAGGATTGACTATTTTGAAGAAAATTGATATTTTGGTCAAAATTTCACCCATTGGGTTAATTGGGTGGTCATTTGGTCAAAAGTTGACTATTTTGGTCAAAAGTTCACCTATTGGGTCAATGGATTGATCATTTGGTGAAGGATTAACCATTTTAACCAAAGTTGACTTTTTGGTAATAAATTGACCTATTGGATCAATGGGTTGGCCATTGGGTCAAGGATTGGCCATTTTGACCAAAGTTAAATTTTTGGTTAGAGATTGACTTATTGTGTCAATAATTTATCATTAGATCAAAAATTAACTATTTTGATCAAAATTGACTTTTTTGGTCAAAGGTTGACCAATTGGGTCAAGGATTGACCATTTTAACCAAAGTTGACTTTCTGGTCAAAAGTTGACCTATTGAGTCAAAAATTAGTAATTTTATCACAAATTGACTTATGATCGAAATTAAATTTTTGGTCAAAAGTTGACCTATTAGGTCAAGGGGTTGGTCATTGGGTCAAGGATTGATCATTTTGACCAAAGTTGACTTTTTGGTCAAAAGTTTACCTATTGCTCAATGGGTTGGTCATTGGGACAAGGATTGACCATTTTGACCAAAGTTTACTTTTTGTCGTAGATTCACTTATTGGGTCAATAATTGGTCTTTCGATCAAAAATTAATTATTTTGACGAAAATTAACTTTTTTTTTTAAAGTTGAACTATTGGGTCATTGGGTCAAGCATTGACCATTTTGACAAAAGTTGACTTTTTTGTTAAAAGTTGACATATTGGGTTAATGGTTTGGTTATTGGTTCAAAGATTGACCATTTTGGCCAAAGTTGACCTTTTAGGTAGAGATTGACTTATTGGGTCAATAATTGGTCATTAGGTCAAAAATTGACTATTTTGACCAAAATTGACTTTTTGGTCAAAAGTTGACATATTGGGTCAATGGGTTGGTCATTGGGATAAGGATTGAACATTTTGACCAAAGTTAACTTTTTGTTCAAAGGTTGACCTGTTGGGCCAATGGGGTGGTCATTGGGTCAGAAATTGACAGTTTTAACAAAAGTTGTCATTTTGGTCAAAAGTTAACTTATTGGGTTAATGGGGTGGTCATTAGGTCAAAAATTAGCTATTTTGACCAAAATTGACTTTTTAGTCAAACGTTGACCTAATAAGTCAACGGGTTGGTCATTGGTTCAAGGATTGACAATTTTGATCGAAATTTACTTTTTGGTCAAATGTTGACCTATTGGGTCATTGGGTTGGTCTTTGGGTCAAGGATTGACAATTTTGACCAAAGTCGACTTTTTAGTAAGAGATTGACTTATTGGATCAATAATTGTTCATTAGGTCAAAAATTGATTATTTTGACCAAAATTAACTTCTTTTTTTTCTATTTTGACCAAAATTGACTTCTTTGTCAAATATTGACCTATTGGGTCAATGAGTTGGTCAATTGGTCAAGGATTTGATCATTTTGACTAAAGTTGACTTTTTTGTCAAAAGTTGACCTATTAGGTCAATGGGATGCTTGTTAGGTTAAAAATTGACTATTTTAACCAATATTTACTTTTGTTGTCAAAAGTTTATCAATTGGGTCAATTGGTATGTCATTCTGTCAAGGATTGACCATTTTGACCAAAAATGATATTTTGGTTAAAAGTTGACCCATTGGGTCAATTGGGTGGTTATTAGGTTAAAAGTTGACTAATTTTGATAGAAATTGACTTTTTTGTTAAAAGTTCACCAATTAGGTCAATGAGTTGATCATTTGGTTAAAGATTGACCATTTTGACCAAAGTCGACTTTTGTCTGATAAGTTGACTATCAGGTCAATGGGTCAGTCATCGGGTCAAGGCTTAATCCATTTTCGACCAAAGTTAAATTTTTGGTCGAGATTCACTTATTGGGTCAATAATTGGTCATTAGGTAAAAAATTGGCTATTTTGACCAAAATTAACTTTTTTAGTCAAAAGTTGATTTATTTGGTCAACGAGTTAGTCATTGGGTCAAGGATTGACCATTTTGACCAAAGTTGACTTTTTCGTCAAAAGTTGAGCTATTGTGTTAATAATTGGTTATTTTGTCAAAATTTGAATATTTTCACTAAAATTGACTTTTCGTTCAAAAGTTGACCTATTGGGTCAACGGGTTGATCATTGGGTCAAGGGTTGACCAATTTCACAAAAGTTTACTTTTTGGTCAGAGATCGACTTATTGGGTCAATAATGGGTCATTCAGTAAAAAATTAACTACTTCGACCAAAATTGACTGTTTTGTCAAAAGTTGAATTATTGGGTCAATAATTGACCATTTTGACCAGAGTAGACTTTTTGGTGAAATGTTGACCTATTTGGTCATTGGGTTGGTCATTGGGTCAAAGATTAACAATTTTGTCCAAAGTCGGCTTTTGTCAGAGATTGACTTATTGGGTCAATAATTGGTCATTTAGTCAAAAATTGAATGTTTTGACCAAAATTAACTTTTTGGTCAAAAGTTGACTTATTGGGTCAATGGGTTGGTCATTGGGTTAAAAATTAACTTTTTTTTGACAAAAATTTATTTTTTAGTCAAAAGTTGACCTATTGGGTCTTGTGGTTGGTCATTGGGTCAGAAATAGGTCATTTTGACAAAAGTTGACTTTTTGGTCAAAAGTTAACCTATTGGGTCAATGGGGTTGTCATTAGATCAAAAATTGACTATTTTGACTAAAATTGATTTTTTGTCAAAAGTTGACCTATTGGGATAATGCGTTGGTCATTGGGTGAAGCATTGACCATTTTGACTTTTCGGTCGAAAGTTGACCTATTGGGTCAATAAGTTAGTCATTGGGTCAAGGATTGACCATTTTGACCGAAGTTATTTTTTTGGTCAGAGATTGACTTGTTGGGTCAATAATTGGTCATTAGGTCAAAAATAGACAATCATAGGAAAAGGTAATGTGGTATCTTTATCAGGAGAACTTTAGAATGTACTTATCATACTAGGAAAAATCACAAGTCTGGTAACCATAGATTTTTAGGTATTTAACTTATTATGAGTTCTTTTTACTTCTCCAATACATCCCAGACAATTCTATTTTTGCTTAAGAAAATTCTTGATTAATGTTAAAAACTCTTTTTTTTTTTAATACATTTTAGGAACATAAACATACAAATGTTTTATTCCTAATGTTTATCTCATTTTGTCATGAGGTATCTTCTATAGATATTATCTTGTTTATTTTTTTTGTCATGTAAAATGTCATATCAATGTCAATGTTTTTGTTTTGTCATTATTTTAATGTCATTTTGTTATTTTTTCTTCTTTAAGTTAGGAGACTATCCTAATTGTTCCAGTTCTGGTTTGTTAATGGCTATCCTAATAATACGTTGTGTTGTTTTTTTTGTCATGTCATTTTTGTTGTTTGTTTAAGTTTCGTGGCTAACCTAAAAGTTCCACTTTTGTCATTTTTATTTATTTGTTTGTTTTTCTATTATAGTTTTTCAATATATTTTAATGTTGTCAATCATCCTGCAAAACAATGTTAGCACACCCTATAACATGCAAAGGAAAGCTAAATGAAACTTTTCTTCATCCTGAAAAGAAAATATCATCAGAAATAATGTCGTAAAAATATTAAGATTACCTGGTAAAAATGTATGTTGTTTCAGAGTTGTCAGATAGCCAATTTTGGTTGAAATGTTGATTTAATATTGAAAATTGAATTTTTTATTTCAATTTATATATATTAGGGTTTGATAAGAATTTTGATTTAAGAATTAGACTTTTAAATTTAGTTGTTATCTGAACTTAATATGTCTACTGAAATTTTAGACTTAATATCGTTTATTATTAAGGTTTTGAAACTGAATAAGATTTTTAAGCTCAATGTCATTTGAGCCTAAATGTTTGGATTTTAGATTTTTAGATTCAATTATCACTTAAATCGAAATAAGATTTTTAGACTCTATGTCATTTATAGTCTAATGATTTGGATTTTAGATTTTTAGATTCAATTGTCACTTGAATCTAAATAGGATTTTTAGACTCGATGTCATTTAGAGTCTAAAGGTTTGGAGTTGAGTCTAATAAAAATTGTAATTTGAAATTTTAGATTCAGTTTAATTTGAATTTAGAATTTTTGAATTTTATGTTGATTTAAGTTTTACTTTTTAGTTTTAAATTAAATTATGTCAATTTAAGTTTAATTTGTTAATTTATGTCGAGTCAGGTTGATTTACCTCAAATTGTGTCAAATTTGGTTGGATATGTCAATTTATGTTATTTTATGTTGATTTATATTATTTTAGATTTCAATTTGAATTGATCTTAAGTTTTTCATCAGATTGTGTTGAGTTAAGTCGAAATTAAGTTGTATCTTTAAAATTTATGTTGAATCAAGTTTGATTTAAATTGAACTTTAAAATTTATGTTGGATTAAGTTTGATTTAAATTTATGTCAAGTTAAGTTAATCTAAATTTAGGTTTAACTCAAATATAAGATTTTAATTTAAATTGAGTTTGTCTTGGGTTTAAATTAAACCTAAAACTTTATATTTGACTTAAGTTTAGTTCAGTTTAAATTTTAAAATATGTTTGGGTTAAGTTCGGTTCAAGTTAAACCAAGGCTTAAGGTTGACTCAAGTTCATATGAGTTGAACTCAAGTTAGATTTTCGTTTGGGTTAGGTTCAAGTTAGGTTTAACCTAAACTTAAAATTGACTTAAGTTCAATACGGGTTGAACTTTAGTTATATTTAAGTTAACTTGGGTTTATGTCATGTTGAGCCTAAATTTAGTTTTAACTTAAGTTAAATGTGATATGGACTTAAGTTAAGTTCTACTTAGGTTTTAAGTTTGAGTTAAGTTAGGTTCCAGTTAAGTTGAACTTAGACATAAGATTAACTTAAGTTCAATATGAGTTGAACTTAAATTTGGTTTAACTAGAGTTCAAGTTAGGTTGAACCTAAATTATAAGTTTTGTTTGATAGGGGTTTGTGGTTAATTGAACCTAATTAAAATTAAGTTTAATTGGTTCAAGGTTAATTAAACCTAATTTTGGTAAGGTTTAATTAATTAATTAAGCTTAATTAGGGTTAAGCCTTTTAAAGTTAATTAAACCTAATTTGGGCAAGCTTTAATTGATTAATTAGGCTTAGTTAGGGTTAAGCCTAGTTGGTTTAAAGTTAACTAATCCTAATTTTGGTATGCTTTAATTGATTAAATAGGCTTAGATAGGGTTAAGCCTAATTGGTTTAAAGTTAATTAAGCCTAATTTGGGTAAGGTTTAATTGATTAATTAGGCTTAATTATGGTTAAGCCTAATTGGTTTAAAATTAATGAAACCTAATTTGGGCATGATTTAATTGATTAATTAGGCTTAATTAGGGTTTAGCATAATTGGTTTAAGGTTTCATTAAGTCTAATTTAATTAAGACTTAATAGATTAATTAGGTCTAATGGGTTAGACCTAATTCGGGTTTAGGATTGATTAAGTCTAATTTAGTTAAGACTTAATTAAAATTTAATTTATATTAAACCTAATTTAATTAAGGTTTAATGATGGCTAATTAAGCCTAATGTTGTTTTAGACCTAATTAAAGTTTTTTTATTATTAAACCTAATGTTTTTAAGGTTTAAAGATGGTTATTTAAGCCTAATGATGTTTTAGACATAATTCAAGTTTTTTTATTATTAAACCTAATGTCTTTAAGGTTTAATGATGGTTAATTAAGCCTAATGATGTTCTAGACCTAATTAGAGTTTGTTTATTATTAAACCTAATGTTTTTAAGGTTTGATGATTGCTAATTAAGCCTAATGATGTTTTTGACCTAATTAAAGTTTGTTTGGTATTAAACCCAACATGATTAGGGTTTAAATTATTAAATAAGTCTAAAGTGATTAGACTTAATTAATATTTATAGGATTTTAGGGTTAATTGAATATAAATTAAAAAATTTATATTTATTTACCCTAAGGATTTAAAATTTCCCAAAGGCTAAGTTATGCACTTTAGAGTTTTTGTCAGTCACTCTAAATTAATTTATCAATTCTTAATTTTAATTCCATATTTTTCGACTAAAGTTGACTTTTTGGTTAAAGATTGACTTTAGGTCAAGGATTGACCATTTTGACCAAAGTTGACTTCTTCGTCAAAATTTGACAAATTAGGTCAATGAGTTGGTTATTCAGTTAGAAATTGATCATTTTAACCAAACTTGACTTTTTGGTCAAAAGTTGACCAATTGGGTCAATGAGGTGGTTGTCAGGTTAAAAATTGACTATTTTGACCAATATTTGCTTTTTTGTCAAAATTTGATTAATTGGGTTAATGGGTGTGTCATTATGACAAGGATTGACCATTTTGACCAAAATTGATATTTTGGTCAAAACTTGACCCATTTGGTCAATAGGTGGTCATTAGGTCAAAATTTGACTATTTTGACCAAAATTGACTTTTTTGCCAAAAGTTCACCTATTGGGTCAATTGGTTGATCATTTGGTCAAGGATTGACCATTTTGACCAAAGTTGACTTTTTGGTAATAAGTTGACCTATTGGTTCAATGGATTGGCTATTGGGTTAAGGATTTACCATTTTGACCAAAGTTAAATTTTTGGTCAAGTATTAACTTATTGGGTCAATAATTGGTCATTAGGTCAAAAAATGACTATTTTGACAAAGATTGACTTTTTGGTCAAATGTTGACTTTTTGGGTCAACAGGTTGGTCATTGGGTCAAGGATTGACTTTTTTGACTAAAGTTGACTTTTTTGTCAAAAGTTGACCTATTGGGTCAAGGTCATTATATCAAAAATTAAGTTTTTTGACCAAAATTGACTTTTTTGTCAAAAGTTGACCTATTGGGTCAAGGGGTTGGTCATTGGGTCAAGGATTGATCATTTTGACCAAAGTTGAGTTTTTAGCCAAAGTTTACCTGTTGGGTCAATGGGTTGATCATTGGGTCAAGATTGACCATTTTGACCAAGTTGACTTTTTAGTCAGAGATTGCCTTATTGGTCAATATTTGGTCATTAGTTCAAAAATTGACTATTTTAACCAAGATTGACTTTTTGGTCAAAAGTTGACTTATCAGATAAATGGGTTGATCATTGGGTCAAAAATTGATGATTTTAACCAAAATTGACTTTTTGGTAAAAAGTTGACCTATTGGGTCAATGGGTTGGTCATTGGGTCAGAAATTGATAATTTTAATCAAGGTTGACCTATTAGATCAAAAGTTGACCTATTGGACAATGTGTTAGTCATTGGGCCAAGGATTGACCATTTTGACCAAAGTTGACTTTTTGGTCAAATGTTGACCAATTGGATCAATGGGTTGGCCATTGGGTCAAGAACCGACCATTTTCAGCAAAGTTAACTTTTTAATCAAAGAATTGGTCATTAGGTAAAAAATTAATTATTTTGACCAAAATTGAATTTTTGGTCAAAAGTTGACCCATTGGGTCAATGAGGTGGTCATTGTGTCAGAAATTGACCATTTTGACTAAGTTAACTTTTTGGTCAAAAGTTTACCTATTTGGTCAATGTGTTGGTCATTAGGTCAAGGATTGACCATTTGAGCAAAGTTGACTTTTTGGTGAGAGATTCACTTATTCGGTCAATAGTTGATCATTACTTCAAAAATTAATTATTTTAACCAAAATTGAATTTTAGTTAAAAGTTGACCCATTGAGTCAATTGGGCGGTCATTGTATCAGAAATTGACAATTTTGACTACAGTTGACTTTTAGGTCAAAAGTTGACCTATTTAGGTCAATGAGGTGGTCATTAGGTAAAAAATTATCAATTTTAACCAAAGTTGACTTTTTGGTCAAAAGTTGTCATTTTGGGTCAATGGGTTGGTCATTGGGTCAAGGATTAACCATTTTGACCAAAATTGACTTTTTGGTCAAAAGTTGACCAATAGGGTCAATGAGTTGGACATTGGGTTGAGAATTAACCATTTTGACAAAAGCTGATTTTTTGGTCAAAAGTTGACCTATTGGGTCAATAAGTGGTCATTTGGTCAAAAATTGACTATTTTAATAAAAATTGACTACTTTGATAAAAATTGACTACTTTGATAAAAATTGACTACTTTGATAAAAATTGACTTTTTGGTCAAAAGTCGATCTATTGGGTCGGTGGGTTGGTGATTGGGTGGGTCAAGGATTTACCATTTTTACAAAAGTTAATTTTTTGATCAAAAGTTAACCTACTGGGTCAATGGGTTGGTATTTGGGTGAAGGATTAACCATTATGACCAAAGTTGACTTTTTTGTCAAAGATTGACTTATTGGGTCAATAATTGGTCAGTGGGTCAAAAATTAACTATCTTGACTAAAATTTACTTTATGTTCAAAATTTGACCTATGGGGTCAATGAGTTTGACATTGGGTCAAGAATTGACCTATTGACCAAAGTTGACTTTTTGGTCAAAAGTTCACCTATTAGGTCAATGGGTTGGTAATTGGGTTTGAAATTAATCATTTAGACTAAAGTTGACATATTGGGTCAATGGGGTTGTCATTAGGTCAAAATTGACTATTTTGACCAAAATTGACTTTTTGGTCGAAAGTTGACCTTTTGGGTCAATGGGTTCGTGATTGGGTCAAGAATTGACCATTTTGACCAAAGTTGACTTTATGATCAGAAGTTGACCTTTTGGTTCAATAGGTTAAGCATTGGGTCAATGATTAACCATTTTCACTAAAGTTGACTTTTTGGCCAAAGAATGACTTATTGGGTCAATATTGGTCATTAGGTCAAAAATTGACTATTTTGACCAAAATTTACATTTTGGTCAAAGTTGACATATTGGGTCACTGGGTCAAGGATTGACCAATTTGACGAAAGATGACTTTTGGTCAAAAGTTGAGCTAGTGGGTCTATGGGTTGGTTATTGGGTCAGAAATTGACCATTTTAACCAAAGTTGACTTTTTGGTCAAAAGTTGACCTATTAGGTCAATGGAGTGGTTGTTAGGTTAAAAATTTACTATTTTGACAAAATTTTTACTTTTTTTGTCAAAAGTTGATCAATTGGGTCAATGGGTATGTCATTGTGTCAAAGATTGACCATTTTAACCAAAATTTATAATTTGGTCAAAAGTGGACCCATTGGGTTAATTGGGTGGAGATTAGATCGACAGTTAACTATTTTGAACAAAATTTACTTTTTGGTCAAAAGTTCACCTATTGTGTCAATGGGTTGATCATTTGGTTAAGGATTGATCATATTGACCAAAGCTGACTTTTTGGTAATAAGTTGACCTATTGGGTCAATGGGTTGGCCATTGGATCAAGGGTTGACCATTTTAACCAAAGTTAAATTTTTGGTCAAAGATTGACTTATTGGGTCAATAATTGATCATTAGGTCAAAAATTGACTATTTTGACCAAAATTGACTTTTTGGTCAAAAAATTGACCAATTGGGTCAACGGGTTGGTCATTGGGTGAAGAATTGACCATTTTAATCAAAGTTGTCTTTTTGGTCAAAAGTTGACCTATTGGGGCATAATTGGTCATTATGTCAAAAATTGACGTTTTTGACCAAATTTGACTTTTAGGTCAAAAGTTTAAGTACTAGGTCAATGAGTTGGTCAATGGGTCAAGGATTAAACATTTTGACCAAATTTGACTTTACGATCAAAGATTGACTTTTTTGGGTCAATAATTTGTCATTCGGTGAAATATTAACTCTTTTGACCAAAATTAGCTTAATGGTCAGAAGTTGACCTATTGGGTCATTGGGTGAAGGATAGACCATTTTGACCAAAGATGACTTTTTGGTTAAAAGTTGACTTACTGGGTCAATGGGTTAAGGATTGACTATTTTGACCAAAGTTGACTTTTTGGTCAAAAGTTGAACTATTGGGTCAATGGCTTGGTCATCAGGTCAGAAATTGACCATTTTAACCAAAGTTGACATTTTAGACAAAAGTTAACCTATTGGTTCAATGAGGTGGTCATTAGGTCAAAAATTGACTATTTTGACTAAAACTTACTTTTTTGTCAAAAGTTTACCTATTTGATCAATGGGTTTGTCACTGGTTCAAAGATTGACCATTTTGACCACAATAAATTTTTTGGTCTAAAGTTGACCTATTGTGTCTATGGGTCGGTCTTTGGAAGAGATTAACTTATTGGGTCAATAATTGGCCCATTGGGTCAACGGGTTGGTCAATTGGACAAGGATTTGATCATTTCAACCAAAGTTGACTTTATGGTCATAAGTCGACTTATTGGGTCAATGGGTTGGTCATTGTGTCAGAAATTGACCATTTTAACCAAAATTGACTCTTTGGTCAAAAGTTGACATATTGGGTTAATGGGTTTAACACTGGGTCAACCATTGATCATTTTGATTTTTTTGTCAAAAGTTGACCTATTGGGTCAATTGCTTGGTTTTTTGGTCAAGGTTTGGCCATTTTGACCAAAGTTATCTTTTTTGTCAAAGATTGACTTATTGGGTAAAAAATTAGTCATTAGGTCATAAATTGACAATTTTGACCAAAATTGATTTTTTGGGTTAAAAGTTGATCTATTTTGGTCAATGGCTTGGTCATTGGGTCAAGGATTGACCATTTTGACTAAAGTTAACTTTTTGGTCAAAAGTTGACCTATTGGGTCAATTGCTTGGTTTTTGGGTCAAGGTTTGGCCATTTTGACCAAAGTTGTCTTTTTGTTCAGAGATTGACTTATTGGGTCAAAAATTGGTTATTATGTCATAAATTGACAATTTTGACCAAAATTGATTTTTTGGGTTAAAGGTTGATCTATTTTGGTCAATGGCTTGGTCATTGGGTCAAGGATTGACCATTTTGACTAAAGTTAACTTTTTGGTCAAAAGTTGACCTATTGGGTCAATGGGTTGGTAATTGGGTCAAGGATTGATGATTTTGACCAAAGTTGACTTTTTGGTCAGAGATTGACTTATTGGGTCAATAATTCGTGATTAATTCAAAAATTGACATATTTGACTAAAATTGACTTTTTGGTCAAAAGTTGACCTATTGGGTCAATGGGATGTTCACTGAGTCAAGGATTTACCATCTTGACCAAAATTGACTTTTTGGTCAGAAATTGACTTACTAGGTTAATAATTGGTCATTAGGTCAAAAATTGACTATTTTGACCAAAATTAATATTTTGGTCAAAAGTTGACTCATTGGGTCAACGGGTTGGTCATTAGGTTAAGGAGATTATTGACCATTTTGACAAAAGTTGACTTTTTTATCAGAGATTCACTTATTGGGTCAATAATTTGTAATTATGTCAAAAATTGATTATTTTGACCAAAATTGAAATTTTGGTAAAAAACTTGACCCATTGGGTCAATTGGGTGGTCATTATATCAGAAATTGACCATTTCGACCAATGTTGACTTTTTAGTCAAAAGTTGACCTATTTAAGTCAATAAGGTGGTCATTAGGTTAAAAATTAATAATTTTGGCCAAAATTAATTTTTTGGTCAAAAGTTGACCAATTGGGCCAATGGGATTGTCATTGGGTTAAGGATTGATTATTTTGGCCAAAGTTGACTTTTTGGTCAAAAGTTGACCTATTGTGTCAGTGGGTTGGTCATTGGGTAAGAAATTGACCATTTTTACCAAAGTTAACTTTTTTGTCAAAAGTTAATCTATTGGGTCAATGGGTGGTCATTAGGTTGAAAATTGACTATTTTGACCAAAATTGACTTTTTGGTTAAAAGTTGACCTATTGGGTCAATGAGTTGGTCATTGGGTCAAGGATTGACCATTTTGACCAAAGTTGATTTTTTGGTCAAAAGTTGACCCATTGGGTTAACGGGGGTCATTGGGTCAAGTATTAACAATTTTGACCAAAGTTAACTTTTTGGTCAAAGATTGACTTATTGGTTCAATAATTGGTCATTAGGTCAAAAATTTACTATTTTGACCAAATTTAAATTTTTGGTCAAAAGTTAACCCATTGGGTCAATGGGGCGGTCATTAGGTCAGAAATTGACCATTTTCACTAAAGTTTACTTTTTGGTTAAAAGTTGACCTATAGGGTTATTGAGTTGGTCATTGAGTCAAGAATTGACCATTTTAACCAAAATTTATCTTTTTGTCAAAAGTTGACCCATTGGGTCAATTGTTTGGTCATTGGGTCAGGCATTGACCATTTTGACCAAAATTGAGTTTTTGCTCAAAAGTTGACCTATTGGGTAAATGAGTTGGTCATTGGGTTAGGGATTGACCATTTTGACCAAAGTTGACTTTTGGTCAGAGATTGACTTATTGGGTCAATAATTGGTCGTTAATTCAAAAATTAACTATTTTGGCCAAAATTGACTTTTTGGTAAAAAATTAACCAATTAGGTCAATAGGTTGCTCGTTGGGTCAATGATTGACCTTTTTAACCAAAGTTGACTTTTTGGTCAAAAGTTGACCTATTATTTCAATGGGTTGGTCATTGGGTCAAGGATCGAACATTTTTTGACCAAAGTTGACATTTTTGTCAAAGATTAACTTAATGTGTCATTAATGGTCATTAAGTAAAAAATTGATTATTTTGACCAAAATAGACTTTTTGGTCAAAAGTTAACCTATTGGGTCATTGGGTCAAGGATTTACCTTTTTGGCTAAAGTTAATTTTTTGGTCAAAAGTTGACCTATTGGGTTAAGGGTTTGGTCATTGGGTCAAGGATTGACCATTTTGACCAAAGTTAAATTTTGGTAAGGGACTGACTTATTGGGTCAATAATTGGTCATCAGGTCACAAATTGACTATTTTGACCAAAATTGAATTGTTGGTCAAAAGTTGACCCATATGGTCAATGCGGTGGTCATTGTGTTTGTAATTGTCTATTTTGATCAAAGTTGACTTTTTGGTCAAAAGTTGATTTATTTAGATCATTGAGGTGTTAATTAGGTCAAAAATTGACAATTTTGACTAATTTTGCCTTTTTGATCAAAAGTTGACCTATTCGGTCAATGGATTGGTCATTTGGTTATGGATTGTCCATTTTGGAAAAAGTTGACTTTTTTGTTTAAAGTTGACATATTGGATCAAGGGGTTGGTCATTGGGTCAAGGATTGACCATTTTGACCAAAGTTGACATTTAGGTCAAAGGTTGACCTATTGGGTCTATAATTGGTCATTAGGTCAAAAATTGACTATTTTGACCAAAAAGGATTTTTGGTTAAAAGTTGATTTTTTGGGTCAGTGGGTTGGTCATTGGGTCAAGGATTCACCATTTTGGAAAAAAATGACTTTTTGGTCAACAGTTGACCTATCGGGTCAATGGGTTTGTCGTTGGGTCAAGGATTAACCAGTATGACCAAAGCTGACTTTTAGGTTAGAGATTGACTTATTGGATCAATATTGGTCTTTCGGTCAAAACTTTACAATTTTAACCAAAATTTAATTTTTTTATCAAAAGTTGACCTATTGGGTCAAGGAGTTAGTCATTATGTCAAGAATTGACTATTTTGACCAAAGTTAACTTTTTGGTCAAAAGTTAACCTTGTTAGTCAATGGGTCTGTCATTGGGTTAGAAATTGATCATTTTAACCAAAGTTGACTTTTTGGTCAATAGTTGACCTATTGGGTCAATGGGTGGTCATTAGGTCAAAAATTGATTGTTTTTGACCAAAATTGACTTTTTGGTCAAAAGTTGACCTATTTTGTCAATGGGTTGGTCATTGGGTCAACGTTTAACCTTTTGACCAAAGCCGACTTTTTGGTCAAAAGTTGACCCTATCGGGTCAATCGGTTGGTTATTGGGTCAAGGATTGACCAATTTGACCAAAGTTGACATTTTGGTCAAAGATTGACTTATTTGGTCAATAATTAGTCCTTAGGTTAAAAATAAACTATTTTTACCAAAATTAACTTTTTGGTCAAAAATTGACCTATTGGGTCAATAGGTTGGTCATTGTGTCAAGAATTGATCATTTTGACAAAAGTTAACTTTTTAATAAAAAGTTGACCTATTAGGTCATTGGCTTGGTCATTAGGTCAAAAAATTGACCATTTAACCAAAGTTGACTTTTTGGTCAAAAGATAACTTATTGGGTAAATGGGTTTGTCATTGGGTCAACGATTAACCATTTTGACCAAAATTAACTTTTTGGTAAGCGATTGACTTACTGGGTCAATAATTGGTCATTTAGTCAAAAATTGACTAGTTTGACCAAAATAATTTTTTTGTTCAAAAGTTGAACTATTAGGTCAATGGGTTGGTCATTAGGTCAAGGATCGATCATTTTCACCAAAGTTGACTTTTTGGTCAAAAGTTGACTTATTGGGACAATGGGTTAGTCTTTGGGTCAGAAATTGACCATTTCTACAAAATTGACTTTTTGGTCAAAAGTTGACCTATTGAGTCAATGGGGTGGCCATTTGGTCAAAAATTAACTATTTTGACGAAAATTAACCTTTTTGTCAACCGTTGACATATTAGATCATTGAGTCAAGGATTGATCATTTTAACCAAAGTTGACTTTTTGGTTAAAAGTTGACAAATTGGGTAAATGGGTTGGTCATTGTGTGAAAGATTGACCATTTTGGCCAAAGTTGACTTTTTAGTCAGAGATTGACTTATTGGGTCAATAATTGGTCATTAGGTCAAAAATTGACTATTATGACAAAAATTGACTTTTTGTTCAAAAATTGACCTATTGGGTCAATAGGTTGGTCATTGGGTTGACGATTGATCATTTTGACCAAACTTGACTTTTTGGTCAAAAGTTGGACTATTAGGTCAACGGTTGGTCATCTGGTAAGAAATTGACTATTTTAACCAAAGTTAACCTATTGGGTTAATGAGGTGATATTTAGTCAGAAATTGTCAATTTTGATCAAACTTGCCTTTTTCGTCAAAAATTGACATATTGGGTCAATGGTGTGGTCATTAGGTCAAAAATTAACTGTTTTGACCAAAATTGACTTTTTGGTCAATAGCTAACCTAATGTGTCACTAGGTTGGTCATTGGGTCAAGTATTAATCATTTTAACCAAAGTTGACTTTTTGGTCAAAAGTTGACCTACTTGGTTAATGGGTTTGTCATTGGGTCAAAGATTGACCATTTTGACCAAAGTTGACTTTTTGGTAAGAGATTAGCTTATTGGGTCAATAATTGGTCATTTGGTCAAAAATTGATTATTTTAACCAAAATTGAATTTTTGGTTAAAAGTTGACTTATTGGGTCAATGAGTTTGTCATTGGGTCAATGATTGACTACTTTGACCTAAGTTGACTTTTTGTTGAAAAGTTGATCTATTGGGTCGATGGGTTGGTCATTGGTTCATAAATTGATCATTTCGTCTAAAGTTGACATTTTCGTCCAAAGTTGACCTGTTGTGTCAATGGGAGGTAATTAGGTCAAAAATTGATTATTTTGACCAAAATTGACCTTTTGGTGAAAAGTTGACCTATTAAGTGATTGGGTAAAGGATTGACCATTTTGTCCAAAGTTGACTTTTTGGTCAAAAGTTGACCTATTGGGTCAATGAGTTGGTCATTGGGTCAAGGATTGACCATTTTGTCCAAAGTTGACTTTTCGGTCAAAGATTAACATATTGGTTCAATAATTGGTCATTATGTAAAAAATTAACTATTTTGATAAAAATTGAATTTTTGATCAAAAGTTGACCTATTGGGTCAATGGGGTGGTCCTTGGGTCAGAAATTGACCATTTTGACCAAAGTTGAATTTTTGATCAAAAGTTGACCTATTGGGTCAATGGGGGTGGTCCTTGGGTCCGAAATTGATCATTTTGACCAAAGTTGACTTTTTGATCAAAAGTTGATCTATTGGGTCATTGTGGTGGTTATTAAGTCAAAACTTGACTATATTGACCAAAATTAACTTTTTGGTGAAAAGTTGACCTATTGGGTCAATCGGATGGTCATTGGGTCAAGGATTGAGCATTTTGACCAAAGTTGACCTTTTAGTCAGAGATTGACTTAGGGGGTCAATAATTGGTGATTTAGTAAAAAATTCACTATTTTGACTAAAATTAACTTTTTGGTCGAAAGTTGACCTATTGGGTGAATAGGTTGGTCGTTGGATCAGGGATTGATCATTTTGACTAAAGTTAACTTTTTGGTCAAAATTGGCCTATTTGGTCAATGGATTTTTCGTTGGTTCAGAAATTGACCATATTAACCAAAGTTGACGTATTGGGTCACTACTACGGTGGTCATTAGGTCAAAAATTAACTATTTTGACCAAAATTAACTTTTTGGTCAAAATTTATCCATTTGGGTCATTGGGTTAAGGATTGACCATTTCGACCAAAGTTGACGTTTTGGTCAGAGATTGACTTATTGGGTCAATAATTGGCTTATTTGACCAAAATGGACTTTTTGGTCGAATGTTAATCTATTGGGTCAACGATTGGTCATTTTGACGAAAGCTGATTTTTTACACAAAAGTTGACTTTTTTGGTCAATGGGTTGATCATTGGTTCAATGATTGACCATATTTACCAAATTTGACGTTTTGGTCAGAGATTGGCTTATTAGGTCAATAATTGGTCATTAAGTCAAAAATTGACTATTTTGACCAAAATTCACTTTTTGATCAAAAGTTAAACTATTGGGTAAATGGGTTGGTCATTGGTTCAAGATTGATCACTTTTTTTTGTCAAAAGTTGACCGATTAGGTCAATGGGATGGTTGTTAGGTTAAAAATTGACTATTTTGGCCAAAGTTTACTTTTTTGTCAAAAGTCGATCAATTTGGTCACTTGGTATGTCATTGTGTCAAGGATTTACTATTTTGAAGAAAATTGATATTTTGGTCAAAAGTTCACCCATTGGGTCAATTGGGTGGTCATTTGGTCGAAAGTTGACTATTTTGATCAAAAGTTCACCTATTGGGTCAATGGGTTGATCATTTGGAGAAGGATTGACCATTTTAACCAAAGTTGACTTTTTGGTAATAAGTTGACCTATTGGATCAATGGGTTGGCCATTGGGTCTAGGATTGACCATTTTAACCAAAGTTAAACTTTTGGTCAGAGATTGACTTATTGTGTTAATAATTTGTCATTAGTTAAAAAATTAACTATTTTGACCAAAATTGACTTTTTTGGTCAAAAGTTGACCAATTGGGTTAATGGGTTAGTCATTGTGTCAAGGATAGACCATTTTGACCAAAGTTGACTTTTTGGTCAAAAGTTGACCTATTGGGTAAATAATTAGTTAATTTTGTCACAAATTGACTTTTTTGACTGAAATTGACTTTTTGGTCAAAAGTTGACCTATTAGGTCAAGGGGTTGGTCATTGGGTCAAGGATTGATCATTTTGACCAAAGTTGTCTTTTTGGTCAAAAGTTTACCCATTGCTCAATGGGTTGGTCATTGGGACAAGGATTGACCATTTTGACCAAATTTGACTTTTTTTCATAGATTCACTTTTTGGGTCAATAATTGGTCATCCGGTCAAAAATTAATAATTTTGACCAAAATTAACTTTTTTTTATAAGTTGACCTATTGGGTCATTGGGTCAAGGATTGACCATTTTGACAAAAGTTGACTTTTACTTAAAAGTTGACATATTGGGTTAATGGGTTGGTTATTGGTTCAAAGATTTACCATTTTGGCCAAAGTTGACCTTTTTGGCAGAGATTGACTTATTGGGTCAATCATTGGTCATTAAGTCAAAAATTGACTATTTTGACCAAAATTGACTTTTTGGTCAAAAGTTGACTTATTGAGTCAATGGGTTGGTCATTGGGATAAGGATTGACCATTTTGACCAAAGTTAACTTTTTGTTCAAAAGTTAACCTATTAGGCCAATGGGTTGGTCATTGGGTCAAAAATTGACAATTTTAACAAACGTTATCATTTTGGTCAAAAGTTAGCCTATTGGGTCAATGGGGTGGTCGTTAGGTCAAAAATTAGCTATTTTGACCAAAATTAACTTTTTGATCAAACGTTGACCTAAAAGGTCAATGGGTTGGTCATTGATTCAAGGATTGACAATTTTGACCGAAATTTACTTTTTGGTCAAAAGTTGACCTATTGGGTCATTGGGTTAGTCTTTGGGTCAAGGATTGACAATTTTGACCAAAGTTGACTTTTTGGTAAGAGATTGATTTATTGGATCAATAATTGTTCATTAGGTCAAAAATTGATTATTTTGTCTAAAATTAATTTCTTTTTTTTTCTATTTTAACCAAAATTAACTTCTTTGTCAAATATTGACCTATTGGGTCAATGGGTTGGTCAATTGGTCAAGGATTTGATCATTTTGACTAAAGTTGACTTTTTTGTCAAATGTTGACCTATTGGGTCAACGGGATGCTTGTTAGGTTAAAAATTGACTATTTTAACCAATATTTACTTTTTTGTCAAAAGTTTATCAATTGGATCAATTAGTTTGTCATTGTGTCAAGGATTGACCATTTTGACCAAAATTGATATTTTGGTCAAAAGTTGACCCATTGGGTCAATTGGGTGGTCATTAGGTTAAAAGTTGACTAATTTTCATAGAAGTTGACTTTTTGGTTAAAAGTTCGCCAATTGGTTCAATGAGTTGATCATTTGGTTAACGATTGACCATTTTGACCAAAGTTGACTTTTTTCTAATAAGTTAACCTATTGGGTCAATGGGTTGGCATTGGGTCAAGGCTTGACCCTTTTAACCAAAGTTAACTTTTTGGTCAGAGATTCACTTATTGGGTCAATAATTGGTAATTAGGTAAAAAATTGGCTATTTTGACCAAAATTAACTTTTTTGGTCAAAAGTTGATTTATTTCGTCAACGAGTTGGTCGTTGGGTCAAGGATTGACCATTTTGACCAAAGTTGACTTTTTCGTCAAAAGTTGAGCTATTGTGTCAATAATTGGTTATTTTGTCAAAAATTGAATTTTTTCGCTAAAATTGACTTTTCGTTCAACAGTTGACCTATTAGGTCAATTGGTTGATCATTGGGTCAAGGATTGTTCATTTTAACTAAAGTTGACTTTTTTGTCAAAATTTATCTATTGGGTCAATGGGTTGGTCATTGCGAAAAGCATTGACCATTTTGACCAAAGTTGACTTTTTTGTCAGAGATTAAATTATTGGGTCAATAATTGGTCATTCGGTCAAAAATTAACTATTTTGACTAAAATTGACTTTTTGTCAAAAGTTGACATATTGGGTCATTGGGTCAAGCTTTGACCATTTTGACCAAAGTTGACTTTTTGTTTAAAATTTGACCTATTGGGTCAATGAGTTGGTCATTGTGTCAAAGATTGACCATTTTGACCAGAGTTGACTTTTTTGGCAAAGATTGACTTATTAGGTCAATAATTGGTCTTTAGGTCAAAAATTAACTATTTTGACCAAAACAGACTTTTTGGTCAAATGTTGATCTATTAGGTCAATGGGTTGTTCATTGGTTCAAGGGTTGACCATTTTCACCAAAGTTTACTTTTTGGTCAGTGATTGACTTACTTGGTCAATAATGGGTCATTCGGTCAAAAATTAACTTCTTCGACCAAAATTGACTATTTTGTCAAAAGTTGAATTATTGGGTCAAGAATTGACAATTTTGACCAAAGTTGACTTTTTGGTGAAATGTTGACCTATTCGGTCATTGGGTTGGTCATTGGGTCAAAGATTAACAATTTCGTCCAAAGTCGGGTTTTGTCAGAGATTGACTTATTGGGTCAATAATTGGTCATTAGGTCAATAATTGAATATTTTGACGAAAATTGACTTTTTGGTCAAAAGTTGACTTATTGGGTCAATGGGTTGGTCTTTGGGTTAAAAATTAACTTTTTTGACCAAAATTGACTTTTTGGTCAAAAGTTGACCTATTGGATCTTGAGGTTGGTCATTGGGTCAGAAACAGGCCATTTTGACTAAAGTTGACTTTTTGGTCAAAAGTTAACCTATTGGGTCAATGGGGTTGTCATTAGATCAAAATTTGACTATCTTGACTAAAGTGACTTTTTTGTCAAAAGTTGGCTTATTGGGTTAATGCGTTGGTCATTGGGTGAAGCATTGACCATTTTGACTTTTCGGTCGAAAGTTGACCTTTTGGGTCAATAGGTTGGTCATTGGGTCAAGGATTGACCATTTTGACCAAAGTTATCTTTTTGGTCAGAGATTGACTTGTTGGATCAATAATTGCTTATTAGGTCAAAACATTGACCATTTTGACCAAAATTGACTTTTTAATCAAAGATGGACTTATTGGATCAATAATTGGTCATTAGGTCAAAAATTGACTATTTTGACTAAAATTTACTTTTTGGTTAAAAGTTGACCAACGAGGACAATAGGTTAGTCATTTCGTCAAAGATTGATCATTTTCACTAAAGTTAACTTTTTTGGTAAAAAACCGACCTATTGGATCATTAGGTTGGTCTTTGGGTTAGAATATAACCTTTTTGACCAAAGTTGACTTTATGGACAAAATTTGACCTATTGTGTTAATGCGGTGGTCATTAGGTTAAAAATTGACTATATCAACCAAAATTAACTTTTACCAAAATTAACTTTAAAAATTGACCATTTTGACCAAAGTTTATTTTTTTTTTCAAAAGTAAACTTATTTGGTCAATGGGTTGGTCATTGGGTCAAGGATTGACCATTCTGACCAAAGTTGACATTTTGGTTAGAGATTGACTTATTGGGTCAATAATTGGTCATTTGGTCAAAAATTGACTATTTTAACCAAAATTGACTTTTTGGTCAAAAGTTAACATATTGGGTTAATGGGTTAGTCATTGGGTCAGCGACATATCATTTTGACCAAAGTTGACTGTTTGGTCAAAACTTGACCTACTGGGTCACAGGGTTGGTCGTTGGGACAGAAATTGAACATTTTAACCAAATTTGACCTATTGGGTCAATAGGGTGGTCATTAGGTCAAAAATTGACTATTTTGACTAAAATTAACTTTTTTATCAAAAGTTGACCTATTTGGTCAATTGGTTGGTCATTGGGTCAAAAATTCACCGTTTTGACCAAAAATGATTTTTTTTTGCTAGAAGTTGACCTATTGGGTCAATGGGTTGGTCATTGGGTCAAAGTTTTACTGTTTTGACCAAATTTGATTTTTTAGTTAGAGATTGACTTATTCGGTCAATAATTGGTCATTAAAAAATGATTATTTTGACCAAAACTGACTTTTTGGTCAAAAGTTGACCTATTGGGTCAAAGGGTTGGTCATTGGGTCAAGGAATGACCATTTTGACCAAAGTTTACTATTTAGTCAAAGCTGAACTATTGGGTCAATAGGTTGGTCATTGGGTCAAGGATTGACCTATATGACCAAAGCTGACTTTTTGGTCAGCGATTGACTTATTAGGTGAATAATTGGTCATTTTGTAAAAAATTGATAATTTTGACCAAAATTGACTTTTTGTTCAAAAGTTGACCTATTGGGTCAATGAGTTGGTCATTGGGTCAAGAGTTCACCATTTTGACCATAGTTGACTCTTTGGTCATTAGGTTAATAACATACCTTATCGACCAAAATTGACTTTCTAGTCAAAAGTTGACCTATTAGGTCAACTTTTGGTCATTGGGTCAAGGATTTACCATTTTAACCCATGTTTATTGTTTGGTCAAAAGTTAACCTATTGGGTTAATGGGTTTGCCATTGGGTCAAGGATTGACCATTCTGACTAAAGTTGACTTTTTGGTCAAAAGTTAACCTATTGGGTCAATGGGTTCGTCAGTGGGTCAATAATAGATCAATTTGACCAAAGTTGACTTTTTGGTTAAAACTTGACCTATTGGGTCAATAGGTTAGTCGTTGGTACAGAATTTGACCATTTTAACAAAATTTAACCTATTGGGTCAATGGGGTGGTCATTAAGTCAAAAATTAACCATTTTGATCAAAATTGACTTTTTGGTCAAAAGTTAAACTATTTGGTCAATGAGTTGTTAATTGGGTCAAGAATTGATCATTTTGACCAAAGTTGATTTTTTGGTCAGAAGTTGACATATTGGGTCAATGGGATAGTCATTGGGTCAAGGATTGACTATTTTGACCAAATTTGACTTTTTAGCAAGAGATTAACTTATTGGGTTAATAATTGATCATTAAATAAAAAATGATTATTTTGACCAAAACTGACTTTTGGGTCAAAAGTTGACATATTGGGTCAAAGGGCTGGTTATTGGGCCAAGGAATGACCATTTTGACCAAAGTTTACTGTTTAGTCAAAAGCTGAACTATTGGGTCAATAGGTTGGTCATTGTGTCAAGGATTGACCATTATGACCAAAGCTGACTTTTTGGTCAGCGATTGACTTATTGGGTGAATAATTGGTCATTTTGTAAAAAATTGATAATTTTGACCAAATTTAACTTTTTGTTCAAAAGTTGACCTATCAGGTCAATGAGTGATCTTGGGTCAAGAGTTGATCATTTTGACCATAGTTGACTCTTTGGTCATTATGTTAATAGCATATCATATCCACCAAAATTGACTTTCTAGTCAAAAGTTGACATATTGGGTCAACGGATTGGTCATTGGGTCAAGGATATACTATTTTAACCCAAGTTTATTTTTTGGTCAAAATTTGACCTGTTGGGTCAATGGGCTGGTCATTGGGTCAAGGATTGACCATTCTGACTAAAGTTGACTTTTTGGTCGAAAGTTAACCTATTAGGTCAATGGGTTCGTCATTGGGTTAACAATGGATCAATCTAAGCAAAGTTGACTTTTTGGTCAATACTTGACCTATTGGGTCAGTGGGTTGGTCGTTGGGACAGAATTTGACCATTTTAACAAAATTTAACCTATTGGGTCAATGGGGTAGTCATTAGGTCAAAAATTGACCATTTTGATCAAAATTGACTTTTTGGTCAAAAGTTGAACTATTTGATCAATGAGTTGTTCATTGGGTCAAGAATTGACCATTTTGACTAAAGTTAATTTTTTGGTCAGAAGTTGACCTATTGGGTCAATGGGTTAGTCATTAGGTCAAGGATTGACTATTTTGACCAAATTTGACTTTTTAGCAAGAGAGTAACTTATTGGGTTAATAATTGGTCATTAAATAAAAAAATGACTATTTTGACCAAAACTGACATTTTGGTCAAAAGTTGACCTATTGGGTCAAAGGGTTGGTTGTTGGGTCAAAGAATGACCATTTTAACCGAAGTTTACTGTTTAGTTAAAAGTTGAACTATTGGATCATTGGGTTGGTCATTGGGTCAAGGATTGATTATTGTGACCAATGTTGACTTTTTGGTCAGCGATTGACTTATTGGGTCAATAATTGGTCATTTTGTCAAAAATTGATAATTTTAACCATAATTGACTTTTTGTTCAAAAGTTGACCTATTTGGTCAATGTGTTTATCATTACGTCAAGAGTTGACTATTTTGACCATAGTTGACTTTTTGGTCAAAAGTTGACTTATTGGGTCAATTGGTGGTCATTAAGTCAAAAATTGACTATTTTGACCAAAATTGATTTTTTGGTCAAACGTTGATCTATTGGGTCATTAGGTTGGTCATTAGGTCAAGGATTGATCATTTATACCAAAGTTGACTTTTTGGTCAAAAGTTCCTATTGGGTCAATGGGTTGGTCATTGGGTCAAGGGTTGACCATTTTAATCAAAGTTGACTTTTTGGTCAGAGTTTGACTTATTGGGTTAATAATTGGTCATTAGGTCAAAAATTGACTATTTTGACCAAAATTGAATTTTAGGTTAAAAGTTGACCCATTGGGTCAACAGGGTGGTCATCGGGTCAGAAATTGACCATTTTGACCAAAGTTGACTTTATGATCAAAAGCTAACCTATTGGGTAAATGATTTGGTCACTAGGTTAAGAAATAATAATTTTGACCAAAGTTGACTTTTTGGTTAAAAGTTTACCTATTGGATCAATGGGTTGGTCATTGGGTCAAAAATTGATCATTTTGACCAAAGTTGACTTTTTGGTCAAAAGTTGACCTATAGAGTTAATGGGCGGTTATTTGGTCAAAATTTAACTATTTTGACCAAAATAGACTTTGTGGTCAAAGTTTGACCAATTTGGGTCAATGGGTTTGTCATTGGGTCAAGGATTGACAATTTTAACCAAAGTTATTTTTTTGTTCAAAAGTTGACCTTTTGGGTCAACGGGTTGGTCATTGGGTCAGAAATTGACTATTTTGACCAAAGTTGTCTTTTTGGTTAAAAGTTGACCTATTGGGTCAATGAGTTGTTCATTGGGTCAAGAATTGACCATTTTAACCTAAGTTGACTTTTTGGTCAAAAGTTGACGGATTGGGTCAATGTGCTGGACATTGGGTATGAAATTGACCATTTTGACAAAAGTTGACTTTTTGATCAAAAGTTGACCTATTGAAACAATGGGTGCTCATTAGCTCAAAAATTGACTGTTTTGACTAAAACTGACTTTGTAGTCAAAAGTTAACCTGTTTAATCAATTGGTTGTTCATTAGGTCAAGCAATGATCATTTTGACAATAGTTCACTTTTCGCTCAAAAGTTGTCCTATTCGGCCATTGGGTTAAGGATTAACTATTTTGACCAAAGTTGACGTTTTGGTTAGAGATTGGCTTATTGGGTCAATAATTTGTCAATAAGTCAAAAATTGACTTATTTCAACAAAATTGACATTTTGATCGAAAGTTAACATATTGGGTCATTGGGCTGGTCATTCGGTAAACGATTGATGATTTTGACCAAAGTGAATTTATTGCTTAAAAGTTGACCTATTCGGTCAAAGGGTTGGTCATTGGTTCAAGGATTGATCATTTTGACCAAAGTTAATGTTTTGGTCAGAGATTGGTTTATTAGCTCAATAATTGGTCATTCGATCAAAAATTGACCATTTTGACCAAAATTAACTTTTTTGTAGAAAGTTAACCTTTTGGGTTAATGGGTTTGTCATTGGTTCTTGATTGATCATTTTGACCAAAGTTAACTTTTTAGTCAAAAATTGACCTATTGGGTCAATGGGATGGTTGTTAGGTTAAAAATTGACTATTTTGACAAATATTAACTTTTTTTGTCAAAAGTTGATCAATTGGGTCAATTGGTATGTCATTGTGTCAAGGATTGACTATTTCGATGAAAATTGATATTTTGGTCAAAAGTTGACCCATTGGGTTAATTGGGTGGTCATTTGGTCAAAAGTTGACTATTTTAACCAAAATTGACTTTTTGGTCAAAAGTTCACCTATTGGGTCAATGGGTTGATCATTTGGTGAAGGATTGACCATTTTGACCAAAGTTGACTTTTTGGTAATAAGTTGACCTATTGTGTCAATGGGTTGGCCATTGGGTCAAGGATTTACCATTTTGACCAAAGTTAAATTTTTTGTTATAGATTGACTTATTGTGTCAATAGTTGGTCATTGGGTTAAAAATTGACAACTTTGACAAAAATTGACTTATTTAGTCAAAAGTTGACCAATTGGGTCAACGGGTTGGTCATTGGGTCAAGAATTGACTATTTTGACCAAAGATAACTTTTTGGTCAAAAGTTAACCTGTTGGGTCAATAATTTGTCATTTTGTCAAAGTTGACTTTTTAACCAAAATTGACTTTTTGGTCAAAAGTTAACCTATTGGGACAAGGACTTGGTCATTGGGTCAAGGATTGATCATTTTGACCAAAGTTGACTTTTTGGTCAAAAGTTTACCTATTGTCTTAATGTGTTGGTCATTGGGTCAAGGATTAACATTTTTGACCAAAATTGACTTTTTTTAAAAAAGTTGACCTTTTGGGTCATTGGGTCAAGGATTGACCATTTTGGCAAAAGTTGACTTTTTAGTTTAAAGTTGATCTATTAAGTTAATGGGTTGATCATTGGGTCAAAGATTGACCATTTTAACCAAAGTTGACCTTTTGGTTAGAGATTGACTTATTGGGTCAATAATTGGTCATTAGGTCAGAAATTGACTCTTTTGAAAAAAATTGATATTTTGGTCAAAAGTTGACCAATTAGATCAATTGGGTGGTCATTGGGTCAATAGTTGATTATTTCGACCAAAATTGATGTTTTGGTCAAAGGTTCACCTATTGGGTCAATGTGTTGGTCATTTGGTCAAGGATTGACCATTTTGACCAAAGTTGACTTTTTTGTCAGAGATGGACTTTTTGGGTCAATAATTGGTCATTAGGTCAAAATTTGACTATTTTAACCAAAATTGACTTTTTTGGTCAAAAGTAGACCTGTTGGGTCAACGAGTTGATCATTAGGTCAAGGATTAACCATTTTGACCAAAGTTAATTTTTTGGTCAAAAGGCGACCTATTGGGTAAATAATTTGTCATTTTGTCAAAAATTAACTTTTTTGACCAAAATTGACTTTTTGGTCAAAAGTTGACCTATTTTGTCAAGGTGTTGGTCATTGGGTCAGGGATTAACCATTTTGAACAAAGTTAACTTTTTGGTCAAAAGTTTACCTATTAGGTCAATGGGTTAGTCATTGGGTCAAGGATTGAAAATTTTGACCAAAGTTGACTTTTTTGGTTAGAGATTGACTTATTGGGTCAATAATTGGTCATTCAGTTAAAAATTAACTATTTTGACAAAAAATGACTTTTTTGTCAAAAGTTTACCTATTGGGTCATTCGGTCAAGAATTGACCATTTTTACCAAAGTTGACTTTTTGTTTAAAAGTTGACTTATTGGGTCAATGTGTTGATCATTGGGTTAAAGATTGACCATTTTGACCAAAGTTGACTCTTTGGCCAGAGATTGACTTTTTGGGTCAATAATTGGTCATTAGCTCAAAAATTGACTATTTTGACCAAAATTAACTTTTTGGTCAAAAGTTGACGTTTTGGGTCAATGGGTTGGTGATTGGGTCAAGGATTGACCATTTTGACCAAAGTTAAATTTTTGTTCAAAAGATGACCTATTGGGTCAACGGGTGGTCATTTGGTCAGAAATTGACCATTTTGACCAAAGTTATCTTTTTGGTGAAAAGTTGACCTGTTGGGTCAATGAGTTGTTCATTGGCTCAAGAATTGACCATTTTGACCTAAGTTGACTCTTTGGTCAAAAGTTGACGAATTGGGTCAATGGGCTGTACATTGGGTCTGAAATTGACCATTTTGACAAATGTTGACTTTTTGGTCAAAAGTTGACCTATTGAAATAATGGGTGGGTAATAACTAAAAAATTGGCTGTTTTGACCAAAATTAACTTTTCGGTCAAAAGTTGACCTATTAGGTCAGTGAGTTGCTCATTGGGTCAAGGATTGACCATTTTGACAATAGTTGACTTTTTACTCAAAAGTTGTCATGTTGGGTCATTGGGTCAAGGAATGACCATTTTGACCAAAGTTGACGTTTTGGTCAGAGATTGGCTTATTAGGTCAATAATTGGTCATTAAGTCAAAAATTGACTTATTTCACCAAAATTGCCTTTTTTATCGAAAGTTAACATATTGGGTCATTGGGTTAGTCATTCGGTCAACGATTGATCATTTTGACCAAAGTTAATTTATCACTCAAAAGTTGACCTGTTGGGTCAAAGGGTTGGTCATTGGTTCAAGGATTGATCATTTTGACCAAAGTTGACGTTTTTGTCAGAGATTGTCTTATTAGGTCAATAACTGGTCATTAGGTAAAAAATTGACTATTTTGACCAAAATTAACTTTTTGGTTGAATGTTAACCTATTTGGTCAATGGGTTGGTCATTGGTTCTAGATTGATCATTTTGACCAAAGTTAACTTTTTGGTCAAAAGTTGGCAAACATTTACTTTTTTTGTCAAAAGTTGATCAATTTGGTCAATTAGTATGTCATTGTGTCAAGGATTGACTATTTTGACAAAAATTGATATTTTGGTCAAAAGTTGACCCCTTGGGTCAATTGGGTGTTCATTTGGTCAAAAGTTGACTATTTTGACAAAAATTAGCTTTTTGGTCAAAAGTTCACCTATTGGGTTAATGGGTTGATCATTTGGTGAAGGATTGATCATTTTGACCAAAGCTGACTTTTTGGTAATAAGTTGACCTATTGGGTCAATGGGTTGGCCATTGGGTTGATCAATTGAACATTTTGACCAAAGTTAAATTTTTGGTCAGAGATTGACTTATTGGGTCAATAATTGGTCTTTAGGTCAAAAATTGATTTTTTGGTCAAAAGTTGACCAATTTGGTCAATGGGTTGGTCATTGGGTTAAGGAATGACCATTTTTATCAAAGTTGTCTTTTTGGTCAAAAGTTGACTTATTGGGGCAATAATTGGTCATTTTGTTAAAAATTGATTTTTTTGACCAAAATTGACGTTTTGGTCAAAAGTTTACCTACTGGGTCAATGGGTTTGTCATTGAGTCAAGGATTAAATATTTTGACCAAAGTTGACTTTTTGGTCAGAGATTGACTTATTGGGTCAATAATTGGTCATTCGGTCAAATATTAACTATTTTGACCAAAATTGACTTATTGGTCAGAAGTGGACCTATTGGGTCATTGGTCATGGATTGACCATTTTTACCAAAGTTAACTTTTTGGTTAAAAGTAGACTTACTGGGTCAATCGGTTGCTCATTGGGTCAAGGGTTGACCATTTTAACTAAAGTTGACTTTTTTTGTTAGAGATTGACTTATTGTTTCAATAATTGGTCATTAGGTCGAAAATTGACTATTTTGACGAAAAATGACTTTTTGGTCAAAAGTTGACCTATAGGGTCAATGGGTTGGTCATTGGTTCAGAAATTGACCATTTTAACAAAAGTTCACATTTTGTTTGAAAGTTAACCTATTGGTTCAATGAGGTGGTCATTAGGTCAAAAATTGACCATTTGACTAAAATTGACTTTTTTGGTCAAAAGTTTACCTATTTGGTCAATGGGTTGGTCATGGTTCAAAGATTGACCATTTTGACCACAATTAATTTTTTTGTCAAAAGTTGACCTGTTGGGTCAATGGGTTGGTCTTTGGTAAGAGATTGACTTCTTGACTCAATAATTAGTCTATTGGGTCGATGGGTTGGTCAATTGGTTAAGGATTTGATCATTTTGACCAAAGTTGACTTTATGGTCATAAGTTGACTTAATGGGTCAATGGGTTGGTCATCGGGTCAGAAATTGACCATTTTGACCAAAGTTAACTTTTTGCTCAAAAGTTAACTTATTGGGTCAATAGGGTGGTCATTAGATCAAAAATTGGTTATTTTGACCAAAATTGACTTTTTGGTCAAAAGTTGACCTATTGGGTTAATGGGTTGAACATTAGGTCAAAGATTGACCATTTTGATTTTTTTGTCAAAAGTTGACCTATTTGGTCAATTTCTTGGTTTTTGGGTCAAGGATTGACTAATTTGTCCAAAGTTGTCTTTTGGTCAGATATTGACTTGTTGGGTCAAAAATTGGTCATTAGGTCAAAAATTAATAATTTTGACCAAAATTGATTTTTTGGGTTAAAAGTTGACCTATTTTAGTCAATGGCTTGGTCATTGGGTCAAGGATTGACCATTTCGACTAAAATTAACTCTTTGGTCAAAAGATGACCTATTGGGTCAATGGGTTGGTCATTTGGTCAACGATTGACGATTTTGACAAAAGTTGACTCTTTGGTCAGAGATTGACTTATTGGGTCAACAAGTGGTCATTTATTCAAAAATTGACAATTTTGACCAAAATTGACTTTTTGGTCAAAAGTTGACCTATTACGTCAATGGGTAGGTCATTAGGTCAAGGATTTACCATTTTGACTAAAGTTGGCCTATCAGGTCAAAGTGTTTTTCATTGAGTCAAGGATTGACCATTTTGACCAAAGTTGACTTTTTTGTCAGAAAGTGACTTACTGGATTAATAATTGGTCATTAGGTCAAAAATTGACTATTTTGACCAAAATTGACTTTTTGGTCAAAAGTTGACCTAATGGGTCATTGGGTTAAGGATTGCCCATTTTGACCCAAATTGACTTTTTAGTCAAAAGTTGACCTATTGGGTCAACAGGTTGGACATGAGGTCAAGGATTGACCATTTTGATCAAAGTTGACTTTTTGATCAGAGATTTACTTATTGGGTCAATAATTGGTCATTACATCAAAAATTGATTATTTTGACCAAAATTTAAATTTTTGTCAAAACTTGCTTCATTAGATTCAATGGGTGGTCATTATGTCAGAAATTGACCATTTCGACCAAAGTTGACTTTTTGGTCAAAAGTTGACCTTTTAGGTCAATGAGGTGGTCATTAGGTAAAAAATTGACAATTTTAGCCAAAATTCATTTTTTAGTCAAAAGTTGACCAATTGGGTTAATGGATTGGTCAATGGGTCAAGGATTGACCATTTTGGCCAAAGTTGACTTTTTGGTCAAAAGTTGACCTATTGTATCAATGGGTTGGTCATTGGGTCAGAAATTGACCAATTTGACCAAAGTTAACTTTTTGGTCAAAAGTTGACCTATTGGGTCAATGGGCCGTCATTAGGTTGAAAATTGACTTTTTTTTACCAAAATTGACTTTTTGGTCGAAAGTTGACCTATTCGGTCAATGAGTTGGTCGTTGGGTTAAGGGATGACCATTTTGACTAAAGTTGACTTTTTGGTAAAAAGTTGACCTGTTGGGTTAATGAGGGTCATTGGGTCAAGGATTTACCATTTTTACCAAGGTTAACTTTCTGGTCAGAGATTGACTTATTGGTTCAATAATTGGTCATTTGGTCAAATGTTGACTATTTCACCAAAATTGAATTTTTGTTCAAAAGTTGACTCTTTGGGTCAATGGGGTGGTCATTAGGTCAGAAATTGATCATTTTGACCAAAATTTAATTTTTTGTCAAAAGTTGACCAATTTGGTCAATGGTTTCGTCATTATGACAAGCATTGACCATTTTGACCAAAATTGAGTTTTTGCTCAAAAGTTGACATATTGGGTCAATGGGTTGGTCATTGGGTTAAGGATTGATCATTTTGACCAAAGTTGACTTTTGGTCAGAGATTGACTTATTGGGTCAATAATTGGTCGTTAATTCAAAAATTGACTATTTTGGCCAAAATTGACTTTTTGGTCAAAAGTTAACCAATTTGGTCAATTGGTCAGTCATTAGGTCAAGGATTGACCTTTTTAACCAAAGTTGACATTTTGGTCAAAAGTTGACCTATTATTTCAATGGGTTGGTCGTTAGGTCAAGGATTGACCATTTTGACCAAAGTTGACATTTTTGTCAAAGATTGACTTACTAGGTCAATGATTGGTCATTAAGTAAAAAAAATTGACTATTTTGACCAAAATAAACTTTTGGTCAAAAGTTAACCTATTGGGTCATTGGGTCAATGATTAACCATGGCCAAAGTTGATTTTTTAGTCAAAAGTTGACCTATTAGGTCAATGGTTTGGTCATTGGGTAAAGGATTTACCATTTTGAACAAAGTTGACTTTTGGTCAGAGATTGACTTATTGGGTTAATAATTGGTCATCAAGTCACAAATTGACTATTTTGACCAAAATTTATTTTTCGGTCAAAAGTTGACATAATGGGTCAAGGGGTTATTCATTGGGTCAATGATTGTTTATTTTGACCAAAGTTGATTTTTTGGTCAAAAGTTTACCTATTGGGTCAATGAGTTTTGGGTCAAGGATTGGCCATTTTGACCAAAGTTGACTTTTTGGTCAGAGATTGAATTATTGGGTCAATAATTGGTCATTCGACCAAAAATTAACTATTTTAACTAAAATTGACTTCTTTGTCAAAAGATGACCTATTGGGTCAAGGATTGATCATTTTGATCAAAGTTAACTTTTTTCTTAAAAGTTGACCTATTAGGTCAATGAGTTAGTCATTGGGTCAAAGATTGACCATTTTGACCAAAGTTGACTTTTTTGTCAGAGATTGACTTATTGGGTCAATAATTGGTCATTTGGTCAAAATTTGACTATTTTGACCAAAATTCACTTTTTGGTCAAATGTTGACCTATTGGGTCAATGGGTTGTTCATTGGGTTAAGGATTGACCATTTTGACCAAAGTTGACTTTTTTTGGTCAGAGATCGACTTATTGGGTCAATAATTGGTAATTCGGTCAAAAATTAACTATTTTGACCAAAATTGACTGCTTTGTCAAAAGTTGATTTATTGGGTCATTGAGTCAAGAATTGACCATTTTGACCAAAGTTGACTTTTTGGTGAAATGTTGACCTATTGGGTCAACTTGTTGCTCATTGGGTCAAAGACTGACCATTTTGTCCAAAGTTGACTTTTGTCAGAGATTGTCTTATTTGGTCAATAATTGGTCATTAGGTCAAAAATTGACTATTTTGATGAAAATTGACTTTTTGGTCAAATGTTGGCCTATTGGATCAATGGGTTGGTCATTGAGTTAAAAATTGACTTTTTGACCAAAAATGACTTTTTAGTCAAAAGTTGACCTTTTGGGTCATGAGGTTGGTCATTGGGTCAGAAATTGACCATTTTCACCAAAGTTGACTTTTTGGTCAAAAGTTAACCTATTGGGTCAATGGGGTGGTCATTAGATCCAAAATTGACTTTTTGGTCAAAAGTTGACCTATTGGGTTAATGCGTTGGTCATTGGGTGAAGGATTGACCATTTTGACTTTTTGGTTGAAAGTTGATCTATTAGATCAATAGGTTAGTCAATGGGTCAAGGATTGATCTTTTTGACCAAAGTTATCTTTTTGGTCAGAGATTGACTTGTTGGGTCAATAATTGGTCATTAGGTCAAAAAATTGAGCATTTTGACCAAAATTGACTTTTAAGTCAGGATTGAGTTATTGGATCAATAATTGGTCATTAGGTCAAAATTTGACTATTTTGACTAAAATTGACTTTTTGGTCTAAAGTTGACCTATTGAGTCAATAGGTTTTTAACTAATCTGAATTCTTTTAACTTCTCCAATACATCCCAGACAATTCTAGTTTTGCTTAAGAAAATTCTTGATTAATGTTAAAAACTCATTTTTTTTCTTAATACATTTTAGGAACATAAACATACAAATGTTTTATTCCTAATGTTCATCTGATTTTTTTATGAGATATTATGTCATGAGGTATCTTCTATAAATATTATCTTGTTTATTTTGATTTTGTCATGTAAAATGTCATATCAATGTCAATGTTTTTTTTGTCTTTGTTTTAATGTCATTTTTTTATTTTATCTTCTTTTTAGTTTAGAGACTATCCTAATAGTTCTAGTTCTGGTTTGTTAATGGTTATCCTAATAATACGTTTTGTTGTTTTTTTTGTCATGTCATTTTTGTTGTTTGTTTAAGTTTCGTGGCTAACCTAAAAGTTTCAGTTTTGTCATTTTTATTTATTTTTTTTGTTTTTCTATTGTCTTTTTTCATTATATTTTAATGTCGTCGATCATCCTGCAAAACAAAGTTAACACACCCTATATTATGCAAAGGAAAGCTAAATGAAACTTGTCTTCATCGTGAAAAGAAAATATCATCAGAAATAATGTCGTAAAAATATTAGGATTACATGGTAAAAATGTCTGTTGTTTCAGAGTTGTTGGATATCCAATTTTGGTTGAAATGTTGATTTAATTTTGAAAATTGAATTTTTTATTTCAATTTATATATATTAGGATTTGATAAGAATTTTGATTTAAGAATTAAACTTTTAAATTTAGTTGTTATCTGAACTTAATATGTCTAGTGAAATTTTTGACTTAATGTCATTTATTTTTAAGATTTTGAAACTGAATAAGATTTTTAAGCTCGATGTCATTTGAGCCTAAATGTTTGGATTTTAGATTTTTAGATTTAATTATCACTTGAATCGAAATAAGATTTTTAGACTCGATGTCATTTACAATCTAATGGTTTGGATTTTAGATTTTTAGATTCAATTGTCACTTGAATCTAAATAAGATTTTTAGACTCGATGTCATTTAGAGTCTAAAGGTTTGGAGTTGAGTCTAATAGAAATTATAATTTGAAAATTTAGATTCAGTTTTATTTGAATCTAGAATTTTTGAATTTTATGTTGATTTAAGTTTTACTTTTCAGTTTTAAATTTAATTTTGTCAATTTAAGTTTACTTTGTAAATTTATGTAGAGTCGGGTTGATTTAAGTCAAATTGTGTCAAATTTTGTTGGATATGTCAATTTATATTATTTTATGTTGATTTATATTGTTTTAGATTTCAATTTGAATTGATCTTAAGTTTTTCATCAGATTGTGTTGAGTTAAGTCAAACTTAGGTTTTATCTTCAAATTTATGTCGAATCAAGTTTGATTTAAATTGAACTTTAAAATTTATGTTGGATTAAGTTTTATTTGAATTTATGTCAAGTAAGTTAATCTAAATTTATGTTTATACTCAAACATAAGATTTTAATTTAAATTGAGTTTTTCTTGGGTTTAAATTAAATCTAAAACATTTTATTTGACTTAAGTTTAATACATTTTAAATTTTAAATTGAGTTTGGGTTAAATACGGTTCAAGTTGAACCAAGGCTTAAGGTTGACTCAAGTTCATATGAGTTGAACTCAAGTTAGATTTTAGTTTGGGTTAGGTTCAAGTTAGGTTGAACTTAAACATAAAATTGACTTAAGTTTAATATGGGTTGAACTTAAGTAATATTTAAGTTAACTTGGGTTTATGTTATGTTGAGCCTAAGTTTAGTTTTAACTTAAGTCTGATGTGATATAGATTTAAGTTAGGTTCTACTTAGGTTTTAGGTTTGAGTTAAGTTAGGTTCTAGTTAAGTTGAACTTAGACATAAGATTAACTTAAGTTCAATGTGGGTTGAACTTAAGTTTGGTTTAACTTGGGTTCAAGTTAGGTTGAACGTAAATTATAAGTTTTGTTTGATAGGGGTTTGTGGTTAATTGAACCTAATTAAAGTTATGTTTAATTGGTTCAAAGTTAATTAAACCTAATTTTGGTAAGGTTTAATTAATTAATTAAACTTAATTAGGTTAAGCCTAATCAGTTTAAAGTTAATTAAATCTAATTTGGGCAAACTTTAATTGATTAATTAGGCTTAGTTAGGGTTAAGCCTAATTGGTTTAAAGTTAATTAAACCTAATTTCGGTAAGGTTTAATTGATTAATTAGGCTTAATTAGGGTTAAGCCTAATTGGTTTAAAGTTAATTAAACCTAATTTGGGTAAGGTTTAATTGATTAATTAGGCTTAATTAGGGTTAAGCCTAATTTGTTTAAAGTTAATTATACTTAATTTGGGTAAGGTTTAATTGATTAATTAAGCTTAATTAGGGTTAAGCCTAATTAGTTTAAAGTTAATAAAACCTAATTTGGGTATGGTTTAACTGATTAATTTGGCTTAATTAGGGTTAAGCCTAATTGGTTTAAGGTTTCATTAAGTCTAATTTAATTAAGACTAAATAGATTAATTAGGTCTAATGGGTTAGACCTAATTAGGGTTTAGGATTGATTAAGTATAATTTAGTTAAGACTTAATTAAGAATTAATTTATATTAAACCTAATTTAATTAAGCCTAATGATGTTTTAGACCTAATTAAAGTTTTTTTATTATTAAACCTAATGTTTTTATGGTTTAATGATGGTTATCTAAGCCTAATGATGTTTTAGACCTAGTTAAAGTTTGTTTATTATTAAACCTAATGTCTTTAAGGTTTAATGATGGTTAATTATGCCTAATGATGTTTTTGACATAATTAGAGTTTGTTTATTATTAAACCTAATGTTTTAAGACTTAATGATAGCTAATTAAGCCTAATGATGTTTTATATTAAACCCAACATGATTACAGTTTAAATTATTAACTAACTCTAAAGTGATTAGACTTAATTAAGATTTATAGGATTTTAGGGTTAACTGAATTTAAGTTAAATAATTGATATTTATTTACCCTAAGGATTTAAAATTTCCCAAAGGCTATGTTTTGTACTTTAGAGTTTTTGTCAGTCACTCTAAATTACTTTATCAATTCTTAATTTTATTTCCTTATTTTTCGACTAAAGTTGACTTTTTGGTCAAAGATTTACTTATTGGGTCAATAATTGGTCATTTGGTCAAAAAAATTATTTTCACCAAAATTGACTTTTTAGTCAAAGTTGACCTAGGGGGTCATTAGATCAAGGATTGACCATTTTGACCAAAGTTGACTTTTTGGTCAAAAGTTGACCTATTGGGTCAATGGGTTGGTTATTCGTTAGAAATTGACCATTTTAACCAAAGTTAACTTTTTGGTCAAGAGTTGACCAATTGGGTCAATGGGGTGGTTGTTTGGTTAAAAATTGACAATTTTGACCAATATTTACTTTTTTTCAAAAGTTGATTAATTGGGTCAATGGGTATGTCATTGTGTCAAGGGTTGACCATTTTGACCAAAATTTATATTTTGGTCAAAAATTGACCCATTTGATCAATGGGGTGCTCATTAGGTCAAAATTTGACTATTTTGACCAAAATTGACTTTTTTTCAAAAGATCACCTATTGGGTCAATGGGTTGATCATTTAGTCAAGGATTGACCATTTTGACAAAAGTTGACTTTTTGTTAATAAGTTGACCTATTGGGTCGATGGGTTGGCCATTGGGTTAAGGATTGACCATTTTAACCAAAGTTAAATTTTTGGTCAAGTATTAACTTATTTGGTCAATAACTGGTCATTAGGTCAAAAATTAACTATTATGACAAAAAATGACTTTTTTGTCAAATTTTAACTTTTTGGGTCAACGGGTTGGTCATTGCGACAAGGATTGACCATTTTGACCAAAGTTGACTTTTTGGTCAAAAGTTGACCTATTGGGTTAAGGTCTTTATATCAAAAATTATGTTTTTTGACCAAAATTGACTTTTTCGTGAAAAGTTGACCTATTGGGTCAAGGGGTTGGTCATTGAGTCAAGGATTGATCATTTTGACCAAAGTTGAGTTTTTAGTCAAACTTTACCTATTGGGTCAATGGGTTGATCATTGGGTCAAGGATTGACAATTTTGAATAAGTTGACTTTTTGGTCAGAGATTGTCTTATTGGCTCAATAAATGGTCATTCGTTCAAAAATTAACGATTTTAACCAAGATTGACTTTTTGGTCAAAAGTTGACCTATCGGATCAATAGGTTGATCATTGGGTCAAAAATTGATGATTTTGACCAAAATTGACTTTTTGGTAAAAAGTTGACTTATTGGTTCAATGGGATGGTCATTAGGTCAGAAATTGACAATTTTAACTAAAGTTGACCAATTAGGTCAAAAATTGACCTATTAGGTCAAAAGATGACCTATTAGGTCAATGGGCTACTCATTGGGTCAAGGATTGACCATTTTGACCAAAGTTGACTTTTTGATCAAAAGTTGACCAATTGGATCAATGGGTTGGTCATTAGGTCACAGATTGATGATTTTGAGCAAAGTTAACTTTTTAGTCAGAGAATTGGTCATTAGGTCAAAAATTAATTATTTTGACCAAAATTCAATTGTGTTAGCAATTGTCTATTTTGATCAAGTTTGACTTTTTGGTCAAAGTTGATCTATTTAGATCAATCAGGTGGTAATTAGGTTAAAAATTAATTATGTTGACTAAAATTGACTTCTTTGTCAAAAGTTGACATATTGGGTCATTGGGTCAAGGATTGACCATTTTGACCAAAGTTGACTTTTTGCTTAAAAGTTGACCTATTGGGTCAATGAGTTGGTCATTGGGTTAAAGATTGACCATTTTAACCCAAGTTGTCTTTTTTATCTGATATTGACTTATTGGGTCAATAATTGGTCATTTGGTCAAAAATTGACTATTTTGACCAAATTTGACTTTTTAGTCAAATGTTGACTTATTGGGTCAATGGGTTGGTCATTGGGTCAAAGATTGACCATTTTGACCAAAGTTATCTTTTTGGTCAGATATTGAGTTGTTTGGTCAATATTTGGTCATTAGGTCAAAAAATTATCTATTTTGACCAAAGTTGACTTTTTGGTCAGAGATTGACTTATTGGATCATTAATTGGTCATTAGGTCAAAAATTGACTAAAATTGACTTTTCGGTTAAAAGTTGACCTATTGGGTCAAGGGGTTGGTCATTGGGTCAATGATTTTTCATTTTGACCAAAGTTGACTTTTTGGTCAAAAGTTTACCTATTGGGTCAATGAGCTTTGTGTCAAGGATTGACCATTTTGACCAAAGTTGACTTTTTGGCCAAAAGTTGACCTATTCAATCAATGGGTTAGTCATTGGGTCAAGGATTGTCAATTTTGGCCAAAGTTGACTTTTTGATCAAAAGTTAACATATTGGGTCAATGTGTTGGTCATTGGGTCAAGGATTTATCATTTTGACCAAAGTTGACATTTAGGTCAAAAGTTGACCTATTGGGTCTATAGTTGGTCATTAGGTCAAAAATTGATTATTTTGACCAAAATGGACTTTTTGGTCAAAAGTTGATTTATTGGGTAAGTGGTTTGGTCATTTGGTCAAGGATTCACCATTTTGACAAAAAATGACTTTTTGGTCAACAGTTGACCTATTGGGTTAAAGGGTTTGTCGTTGGCAAGGATTGACCAGTATGACCAAAGCTGACTTTTAGGTCAGAGATTGACTTATTGGGCCAATAATTGGTCTTTGAGTCAAAAATTAACAATTTTGACCAAAATTAAATTTTTTTCAAAAGTTGACCTAATGGGTCAAGGAGTTGGTCATTAGGATAAGAATTGACCATTTTGGCCAAAGTTAACTTTTTGGTAAAGGTTAACCTTTTGAGTTAATTGGTCGGTCATTGTGTTTGAAATTGACCATTTTAACCAAAGTTGACTTTTGGTCAATAGTTGACCTATTGGGTCAATGGGTGGTCATTAGGTCAAAAATTGATTATTTAACCAAAATTGACTTTTCGGTCAAAAGTTGACCTATTTTGTTAATGGGTTGGTCATTGGGTCAAGGTTTGACCATTTTAACCAAAGTCGACTTTTTGGTCAAAAGTTGACCTATTGGGTTAATCGGTTGGTCATTAGGTTAAGGATTGACCATTTTGACCAAAGTTGACATTTTTGTCAAAGATTAACTTATTTGGTGAATAATTGGTCCTTAGGTAAAAAATAAACTATTTTAACCAAAATTGACTTTTTGGTCAAAAGTTAACCTGTTAGGTCAATAGGTTATTCATTGTGTCAAGTATTGATCATTTTGACAAAAGTTAACTTTTTAATAAAAGTTAACCTATGGGGTCAAAAAGTTGACCATTTAACCAAAGTTGACTTTTTGGTCAAAAGTTGACCTATTAGGTAAATGGGTTTTTCATTGGGTCAACGATTAACCATTTTTACCAAAGTTGACTTTTTGGTAAGAGATTGACTTATTGGGTCAATAATTGTTCATTAGGTCAAAAATTGACTATTTTGACCAAAATAAATTTTTGGTTCAAAAGTTGAACTATTGGGTCAATGGGTTGGTCATTAGGTTAAGGATTTATCATTTTGCCAAAGTTGAATTTTTGGTCAAGAGTTGACTTATTGGGACAATGGGTTGGTCATTAGATCAGAAATTGACCATTTTGACCAAAGTTGACTTTTTGGTCAAAAGTTGACCTATTGAGTCAATGGGGTGGTCATTAGGTCAAAAATTCACTATTTTGACGAAAATTAACTCTTTGGTCAAATGTTGACCTATTCGGTCATTGAGTCAAGGATTGACCATTTTAACCAAAGTTGACTTTCTGGTCAAAAATTGACTAATTGGGTTAATGGGTTGGTCATTGTGTCAATGATTTACCATTTTGGCCAAAGTTGACTTTTTAGTCATAGATTGACTTATTGGGTCAATAATTGGTCATTAGGTCAAAAATTGATTATTATGACCAAAATTAACTTTTTGGACAAGAATTGACCCATTGGGTCAATAAGTTTGTCATTGGGTCAGCGATTGATCATTTTGGCCAAACTTGACATTTTGGTCAAAAGTTGGCCTATTAGGTCAATGGTTAGTCATCTAGTAACAAATTTACTGTTTTAACCAAAGTTTACCTATTGAGTTAATGGGGTGATCATTAGGTCAGAAATTGACAATTTTAACCAAACTTGACTTTTTCGTCAAAAATTTACCTATTGGGTCAATGGTAGGTCATTAGGTCAAAAATTAACTATTTTGATCAAAATTGACTTTTTGGTCAAAATCTGACCTAATGTGTCACTGGGTTGGTCATTGGGTCAATATTAACCAATTTAACTAAAGTTGACTTTTTGGTCTAAAGTTGACCTATTTGGTCAATGGGTTTGTCATTAGGTCAAAGATTGACCATTTGGACCAAAGTCGACTTTTTGGTAAGAGATTGACTTATTGGGTGAATAATTGGTCATTTGGTCAAAAATTGACTATTTTGACAAAAATTGACTTTTTGTTTAAAAGTTGACCTATTGGGTCGATGAGTTTGTCATTGGGTCAATGATTGACTATTTTGACCAAAGTTGACTTTTTGGTCAAAAGTTGACCTGTTAGGTCGATGGGTTGGTCATTGGATCAGAAATTAACCATTTCATCCAGAGTTGACCTTATGGTCCAAAGTTGACCTGTTGGGTCAATGGGAGGTCATTAGGTTAAAATATGATTATTTTGACCAAAATTGACTTTTTCGTCAAAAGTTGACCTATTGAGTGATTGGGTCAAGGATGGATCATTTTGTCCAAAGTTGACTTTTTGGTCAAAAGTTAACCTATTGGGTCAATGAGTTGGTCATTGGGTCAAGGATTGACCATTTTGACCAAAGTTGACTTTTTGGTCAGAGATTAACATATTGGGTCAATAATTGGTCATTATGTCAAAAATTAACTATTTTGATCAAAATTGAGTTATTGATCAAAAGTTGACCCATTGGGTCAATGGGGTGGTCCTTGGGTGAGAAATTGACCATTTTGACTAAACTTGACTTTTAGGTCAAAAGTTGACCTATTGGGTCAATGGGGTGGTTAATAAGCCAAAACTTGAACATATAGACCAAAATTAACTTTTTGGTCAAAAGTTGACCTATTGGGTCAATGGGTTGTTCATTGGGTCAAGGATTGACCATTTTGACCAAAGTTGACTTTTTAGTCAGCGATTGACTTATTCAATAATTGGTCATTAAATAAAAAATTGACTATTTTGACCAAAATTAACTTTTTGGTCAAAAGTTGAGTATTGGGTGAATGGGTTGGTCATTTGGTCAAGGATTGATCATTTTGGCTAAAGTTGACTTTTTGGTCAAAAGTTGGCCTATTTGGCCAATGGATTATTCGTTGGGTCAGAAATTGACCATATTAACCAAAGTTGATATATTTGGTCAATGGGGTGGTCTTTAGGTCTAAAATTAACTATTTTGACCAAAATTGACTTTTTGGTCAAAAGTTGTCCAATTGGGTAATTGGGTCAATGATTGACCATTTTTACCAAAGTTGTCGTTTTGATCAGCGATTGGCTTATTGGGTCAATAATTGGCTTATTTGACCAAAATGGACTTTTTGATCAAATGTTAACCTAATGGGTCAATGGGTTAGTCATTGCGTCAACGATTGGTCATTTTGACAAAAGCTGATTTTTTGCACAAAAGTTGACCTTTTTGTTCAATGGATTGGTCATTGGTTAATTGATTGACTATTTTGACCAAAGTTGACGTTTTGGTCAGAGATTGGCTTATTCAAAAATTGACAATTTTGACAAAAATTGACTTTTTGATCGAAAGTTAACGTATTGGGTCAATGGGTTGGTCATTGGTTCATGATTGATCACTTTTTTGTCAAAATATGACCTATTAGGCCAATGGAATGATTGTTAGGTTATAAATTAATTATTTTGACCAAAGTTTACTTTTTTGTTAAAACTAGATCAATTGGGTCAATTGGAATGTCATTGTGTCAAGGATTGACTATTTTAACTAAAATTGATATTTTGGTCAAAAGTTGACCCATTGGGTCAATTGGGTGATCATTTGCTCAAAAGTTCACTATTTTGACCAAAATTGCCTTTTTGGTCAAAAGTTCACCTATTGGGTCAATGAGTTGATCATTTGGTGAAGGAATGACCATTTTGACCAAAGTTGACTTTTTGGTAATAAATCGACCTATTTGGTCAATGGGTTGGCCATTGGGTCTAGGATTGACCATTTTGACCAAAGTTAAATTTTTTGTGAGAGATTGACTTATTGTGTCAATAGATGGTCTTTAGGTTGAAAATAGACTATTTTGACCAAAATTGACTTCTTTTGGTCAAAAGTTGACCAATTGGGTCAACGGGTTGGCCGTTGGGTCATAGATTGACCATTTTTACCAAAGTTGACTTTTTGGTCAAAAGTTGACCTATTGGGTTAATAATTTGTCATTTTTCCAAATATTGACTTTTTTGACCAAAATTGACTTTTTGGTAAAAGGTTGACCTATTGGGTCAAGGGGTTGGTCATTGGGTGAAGGATTGATAATTTTGACCAAAGTTGACTTTTTGGTCAAAAGTTTACCTATTGGCTCAATGGGTTGGTCATTAGATCAAGGATTGACCATTTTGACCAAAGTTCACTTTTTGGCAGAGATTCACTTAATGGGTCAATAATTGGTCAATCGGTCCAAAATTTATTATTTTGACAAAAATTAACTTTTTTTTAAGTTGACCTATTGGGTCGTTGGGTCTAGGATTGATCATTTTGACAATAGTTGACTTTTTAGTTAAAAGTTGACCGATTTGGTTAATGGGTTGGTCATTGGGTCAAAGATTAATCATTTTGACCAAAGTTGACCTTTTGGTCAAAGATTGACTTATTGGGTCAAAGATTGACTATTTTGACCAAAATTGACTTTTTAGTCAAAATTTGAGCTATTGGGTCAATGGGTTGGTCGTTGGGATAAGGATTGACCATTTTAACCAAAGTTAACATTTTGTTTAAAAGTTAACCTATTGGTCCAATGGGGTGGTCATTAGGTCAGAAATTGACAATTTTAACAAAAGTTGTCATTTTGGTAAAATCTTAACCTATTGAGACAATGAGGTGGTCATTAGGTCAAATATTAACAATTTTGACCCAAATTGACTTTTTGGTCAAATGTTGACCTAAAAGGTCAATGGGTTGGTTATTGGTTCAAGGATTAACAATTTTGTCCGAAATTGACTTTTTGGTCAAAAGTTGACCTATTGGATCATTGGGATGGTCATTGGGTCAATGATTGACCATTTTGACCAAAGTTGACTTTTTGGTCAGTGATTGACTTATTTTTTCAATAATTGGTCATTAGGTTAAAAATTTACTATTTTGACGGAAATTTACTTCTTTTTTTGACTATTTTGACCAAAATTGACTTCTTTGTCAAATATTGACCTATTGAGTCAATGGGTTGGTCAATTGGTCAAGGATTTTATCATTTTGACCAAAGTTGACTTTTTTGTCAAAAGTTGAACTATTGGGTCAATGGGATGCTTGATAGGTTAAAAATTGACAATTTCGACCAATATTTACTTTTTTGTCAAAATTTTATCTATTGGGTACGTTGGTATGTCATTCTGTCAAGGATTGACCATTTTGACGAAAATTGACTAGGATAAAAGTTGACTATTTTGACCAAAGATTACCATTGGTTAGGATAAAAGTTGACTATTTTGACCAAAATTGACTTTTTGGTCAAAAGTTCGCCGATTGGATCAATGGGTTGATCATTTGGTTAACAAATGACCATTTTGACCAAAGTTGACTTTTGGTAATAAGTTGACCTATTGGGTCAATGAGTCGGTCATTGGGTCAAGGCTTGACCATTTTGACCAAAGTTAAATTTTTTGTCAAAGATTGATTTATTGGGTCAATAAGTGGTCATTAGGTTAAAAATTGACTATTTTAACCAAAATTGACTTTTTTAGTCAAAAGTTTATTTATTAGGTCAACGAGTTGGTCATTAGGTCAAGGATTGACCATTTTGACCAAAGTTGTCTTTTTCGTTAAAAGTTGACCTATTGTGTGAATAATTGGTAACTTCATCAAAAATTGATTTTTTTTCACTAAAATTGACTTCTCGGTCAAAAGTTGACCTATTGGATCAAGGGGTTGGTCATTGGGTCAATGATTGTTCATTTTGACCAAAGTTGACTTTTTGGTCAAAAGTTTACCTATTGGGTCAATGGGTTTTGGGTCAACAATTGGCTATTTTGACCAAAGTTGACTTTTTGGTTAGAGATTGAATTATTTGGTCAATAATTGGTCATTCGGTCAAAAATTAACTATTTTGACTAAAATTGACTTCTTTATCAAAAGTTGACCTATTGGGTCATTGAGTTGGTCATTGGATCAAAGATTGACCATTTTGACCAAAGTTGACTTTTTGCTTAAAAGTTGACCTATTGGGTCAATGAGTTGGTCATTGGGTCATGGATTGACCATTTTGACCAAAGTTGACTTTTTTTGTCGTAGATTGACTTATTGGGTCAATAATTGGTCGTTAGATCACAAATTGACTATTTTGACCAAAACTGACATTTTGGTCAAATGTTAACCTATTAGGTCAATGGGTTATTCATTAAGTCAAGGATTGGCCATTTTAACCAAAGTTGACTTTTTGGTCAAAGATCAACTTATTGGGTCAATAATTGGTCATTCGGTCAAAAATTAACTATTTTGACCAAAATGGAATGTTTTGTCAAAAGTTGATTTATTGGATCATTCGGTCAAGATTTGACCATTTTAACCAAAGTTAACTTTTGGGTGAAAGGTTGACCTTTTGGGTCAATGAGTTAGTCATTGGGTCAAAGATTGACTATTTTTTTCAAAGTAGACTTTTTTTTCAGAGTTTGACTTATTGGGTCAATAACTGGTCATTAGGTCAAAATTTGACTATTTTGACAAAAATTGACTTTTCGATCAAAAGTTGACCTATTGGGTCAATGGGTTGTTCATTGGGTTAAAACTTGACTTTTTTTACCAAACTTAAATTTTTGGTCAAAAGTTGAACTATTGGGTCAATGGGTTGGTTATTAGGTCAGAAATTGATCATTTTGACCAAAGTTGACTTTTTAGTCAAAAGTTATCCTATTAGGTCAATGGGGTGTTCATTAGATCAAAAATTGACTATTTTGACCAAAATTGACTTTTTGTTCAAAAGTTGACCTATTGTGTTAATCCATTAGTCATTGCGTGAAGTATTGACCATTTTGACTTTTCGGTCGAAAGTTGACCTATTGGATCAACAGGTTGATTATTAGGTCAAGGATTGACCATTTTGACCAAAGTTATCTTTTTGGTCAGAGATTGACTTGTTGGGTCATTAATTGGTCATTAGGTCAAAAAATTGACCATTTTGACCAAAATTGACTTTTTAGTCAGAGATTGAATTATTGGATCAATAATTGGTCATTACGTCAAAAATTGACTATTTTGATTAAAATTGACTTTTTGGTCAAAGTTGACCTACTGGGTCAATAGCTTAGTCATTGCATCAAAGATTGACCATTTTGACTAAAATTAATTTTTTTTGGTAAAAACGACTTATTGGGTCATTAGGTTGGTCGTTGGGTTAGAATATGACCATTTTGACCAAAGTTGACTATATGGTCAAAAGTTGACCTATTGTGTCAATACGGTGGTCATTAGGTTAAAAATTGACTATATCGACCAAAATTGACTTTTATCAAAAGTTGTCCTATTAGGTCAATGGATTGGTCATTGAGTCAAGGATCAACCATTTTGACCAAAGTTTATTTTTTTTCAAAAGTTAACTTATTGGGTCAATGGGTTGGTCATTGGGTCAAGGACTGACCATTCTGACCAAAGTTGATGTTTTGGTTAGAGATTGACTTATTGGGTCAATAATTGATCATTTGGTCAAAAATTGACTATTTTAACCAAAATTCACTTTTTGGTCAAAAGTTAACATATTGGGTCAACGGGTTAATCATTGGGTCAACGATAGATCATTTTGACCAAAGTTGACTTTTAGGTCAAAACATGACTTATTGGGTCATTGGGTTGGTCGTTGGAGCAGAAATTGACCATTTTAACCAAATTTGACCTATTGGGTCAATGGGGTGGTCATTAGGTCAAAAATTGACTATTTTTACCAAAATTCACTATTTTGACCAAAATTGTCTTTTTGGTCAAAAGTTGACCTATTTGGTCAATTGGTTGCTCATTGGGTCAAGAATTCACCATTTTAAGCAAAAATAATTTTTTCATCAGAAGTTGACATATTGGGTCATTGGGTTGGTCATAGGGTCATTGGTAATTAGTCAAAAGTTGAACTATTAGATCAATGAGTTGGTCATCAAGAATTGACCTTTATGACTAAAGCTGACTTTTTGGTCAGCGATTGACTAATTGGGTGAATAATTGGTCATTTTGTAAAAAATTGACAATTTTGACCAAAATTGACTTTTTGTTCAAAAGTTGACCTATTGGGTAAATGAGTTGGTCATTGGGTCAAGAGTTGACCATTTTGACCATAGTTTACTCTTTGGTCACTACGTTAAAATGTACCATATCGACCAAAATTGGCTTTCTTGTCAAAAGTTAACCTATTGGGTCAACGAATTGGTCATTGGGTCAAGGATTTACCATTTTGACCAAAGTTTATTTTTTTGGTCAAAAGTTGACCTATTGGGTCAATGGGTTGGTCATTCGGTCAAGGATTGACCATTCTGACTAAAGTTGACTTTTTGGTCAAAAGTTAACTTATTGGGTCAATGGGTTCGTCATTGGGTCAACAATAGATCATTCTGACCAAAGTTGACTTTTTGGTCAAAACTTGACCTATTGGGTCAATGGGTTGGTTGTTGGGACAGAAATTGACCATTTTAACAAAATTTGACCTATTCGGTCAATGGGGTGGTCATTAGGTCAAAAATTAACTATTTTGATCAAAATTGAATTTTTGGTTAAAAGTTAACCTATTTAGTCAATGAGTTGTTCATTGGGTCAGTAATTCACCATTTTGACCAAAGTTAATTTTTTGGTCAGAAGTTGACCTATTAGGTCAAAGGGTTAGTCATTGGGTCAAGGATTGACTATTTTGTCATAATTTGACTTTTTAGCTAGAGATTGACTTTTTGGGTTAATAATTGGTCATTAAATAAAAAAATGACTATTTTGACCAAAATTGACTTTTTGGTCAAAAGTCGAACTATTGGGTCAAAGGGTTGGACATTGGGTCAAGGAATGATCATTTTGACCAAAGTTTACTGTTTAGTTAAAGTTGAACTATTAGATCAATGGGTTGGTCATTGGGTCAACTTTTGACCAAGAACTCAATTTTCGTAAAAATAGTTAATTTTTGACCCAACGACCAATTATTGACCCAATAAGTTAATCTCTGACCAAAAAGTCAACTTTGGTGAAAATGGTCAATCCTTGACCCAATGACCAAACCATTGACCCAATTGGTCAACTTTTGACCAAAAAGTTAACTTTGGTTAAAATGGTCAACTCTTGACACAATGACCAACCAATTGACCCATTAGGTCTACTTTTGAACCAAAAGTTAATTTTGGTCAAAATTGTCAATTTTTGACATAATGACCATCCCGTTGACCCAATAGGCCAACTTTGGTTAAAATGGTCAATTTCAGACCCAAGGATCTACCCATTGACCTAATAGTCAACTTCGGACCAAAAAAGTCAACTTTGGTCAAAATGATCAATCTTGATCCAATGACCAACTTATTGACCCAATAAGTCAACTTTTGACCAAAAAGACAATTTTGGTCAAAATAGTTAATTTTTATAATAATGACCATTTATTGACCCAATAAGTCAACTTTTGACCAAAAAGATAATTTTTGTCAAAATAGTCAGTTTTTATCCTAATGACCAATTATTGACCCAATATGTCAACTTTTGCCCAAAAAGTCAATTTTGGTCAAAATAGTTAATCCTTGACTTAATGACCAACCCATTGACCCAATATGTCAACTTTTGACCAAAAAGTTAACTTTGGTCAAAATGTTCAATCCTTGACTCAGTGACCAACCCATTGACCTAGTAGGTCATCTTTTAACTAAAAAGTCAATTTTGGTCAAAATAGTTAACTTTTGATATAATGACCACCACATTGACCCAATGGGTCAACTTTTGACCGAAAATTCAATTTGGGTGAGAATAGTTAATTTTGAACTAATGACTAATTATTGACCCAAAAAGTTAATCTCTGACCAAAAAGTCAACTTTGGCCAAAATGGTCATTCCTTGACGCAATGACCAACCCACTGACCCATTAGGTCAACTTTTAAACAAAAAGTTAACTTTGGTCAAAATGGTCAATCCTTGACCCAATGACTAACTCAATGGCCCAATAGGTCAACTTCTGACCTAAATTTTAATTTTGGTCAAAGTAGTCAAATTTTGACATAATGACCACCCATTTGTCCCGATAGGTCAGCTTTTAACCAAAAAGACAACTTTGGTCAAAATGGTCAATTTCTGACTTAATGACCACTCTATTGACCCAATGGGTCAACTTTTGACCGAAAATTTAATTTTGGTCAAAATAGTTAATTTTTGACCTAATGACTAATAATTGACCCAATAGGTCAATCGCTGAATTTGGTCAAAATGGTTAATCATTAACCCATTGACCAACACATTGACCCAATATGTCACTTTTAACTAAAAAGTCAACTTTAGTCAAAATGATCAATCTTTGACACAATGATCCAAAATGCCAACTTTTGAGCAAAAAGTCAATTTTGGTCACATAATTAATTTTTGACATAATAACCACCCCATTGACCTAATAAGTCAATCTCTGACCAAAAAGTCAACTTTAGTCAAAATAGTCAATCGTTGACCCAATCACTAACTTATTGAGCCAATAGGTCAACTTTTGACAAAAAAGTCAACTTTGGTCGAATTTGTCAATCCTTGACCCAACCACCAATCCATTGACCCAAAAGGTCAACTTTTGATCAAAAAATCAATTTTGGTCAATATAGTCAAGTTTTGACATAATGACCACATCAATTGACCCAATAGGTCAACTTTTGATAAAACAAGTCAACATTGGTCAAAATGGTCAATTTCTGACCCAAGGACCACCCCTTTGACCCAATAAGATAAAAAAATTCAATTTTGGTTAAAATAGTTAATTTTTTTAAATAATGACCAATTATTAACCCATAAGTTAATCTCTGATCAAAAAGTCAAGTTTGGCCAAAATGGTCAACGCTTAACCTAATGACCAACTCATTGACCCAATAGATTTACTTTTGACCTAAAAGTAAACATTGGTGAAATGGTCAATCCTTCACCTAATGACTAATCCATTGACCCAATAGGTGAACTTTTCACTAAAAATTCAATTTTGGTCGATATAGTCAAAATTTTTAACCTAATGACCAACCCATTTACCCTATAGATCAACTTTTCAGTAAAATGTTAAAGTTGGTCAAAATTGTTAATTTTTGACATTATAACCCCCCATTGACCCATTAGGTCAACTTTGGTTAAAATGGTCAATCCTAGACCCAATGACCAACCCATTACCCAATAGATCAGCTTTTGACTAAAAAGTTACTTTAGTTAAAATGGTAAATCCTTAACCCAAGGACCAACCCACTGACCCAATAGATCGAATTGACTAAAAAGTCAATTATGGTCAAAATAGTCAATTTTCGACATAATGACCAATTGTTGACCCATAAGGTCAACTTTTGACCAAAAAGTCAACTTTGCTCAAATTGGTTAATCCTTAACACAACGACCAAATAGGTCAACTTTTGACTAAAAAGTCAATTTTGGTCAAAATAGGCAATTTTTGCCATAATGACCGCCCTATTGACCCAAAAGGTCACCTTTTGACCAAAAAGTCAATTTTGGTCAAATTGGTTAATTTTTTATCCTATGACCAAGCCAATGACCAAATAGGTCAACTTTTGACCAAAAAGTCATCTTTATTCAAAATGATCAATCCTTGCCTAAATAGGTCAACTTTTGACCAAAAAGTCAACTTTGTTCAAAATGATCAATCCTTTCCCAAATAGGTCAACTTTTGACAAAAAAAGTCAATTTTGGTTAAAATAGTCAATTTTTGTCAAAATAGACAATTTTTTACCTACCGACCAATTATTGACCTGATGAGTCAATCTCTGACCAAAAGGTCAACTTTGATCAAAATGGTTAATCCTTGACCCAATGACCAACCCATTGAGCAAATAGATCAACTTTTGACTAAAATATCAACTTTGGTCAAAATTGTCATTCCTTGACCCAACGATCAACCCAAGGACCTAGTAGGTCAACTTTTGACCAAAAAATCAATTTTGGCGAATATAGTCAAATTCTGACATAATGACCACCCCAATGACCCAATTGGTTAACTTTTGATCAAAAATTAAATTTTGGTCAAAAGATTCAATTTTTGACATAATGACCAATTATTGACCCAATAAGTTAATCTCTGACCAAAAAGTTAACTTTGGTCAAAATGGTTAAACCTTGACCAAATGACCAACCCATTAACCCAATAGGTCAACTTTTGACCAAAAAATAAACTTTAGTAAAAATAGTCAATCCTTCACCTAATGACCAATCCATTGACCCAATAGGTCAACTTTTGACCAAAAAGTCAATATCGGTCGATAAAGTCAATTTTTAACCGAGTGACTAACCCATTGACGAATTAAATCAACTTTTGACAAAAAAATTTAATTTTGGTCAAAATAGTCAATTTTTGACATAATGACCCCCCATTGACCCAATAGGTCAACTTTGGTTAAAATGATCAATCCGTGACCCAATGACCAACTCATTGACCTAATAGGTCAACTTTTGAACAAAATGCCAACTTTGGTCAAAATGGTAAATCCTTAACTTAATGACAAACCCACTGACCCAATAGATCGACTTTTGACGAAAAAGTCAATTTTGGTCAAAATAGTCAGTTTTTGACCGAATGACCAAGTATTGACCGAACATGTTAACTTTTGACCAAAAAGTCAACTTTGGTCAAAATGGTCAAATTCTGAGCCAATGACCAACCCATTGACCCAATAGTTCAACATTTGACCAAACAGTTAACTTTAGTAATAATGGTCATTCCTTGACCTAATGACCAACCCATTGTTCTAATAGGTCAACTTTTGACCAAATAGTCAGTTTTGGTCAAAATTGTCAATTTTTAACCTAATGACCAATTATTGACCTAATTAGTAAATCTCTATCCAAAAAGTCAACTTTGGTCAAAATAGTCAATCCTTGACCCAATGACCAACTCACTGACTCAATAGGTCAACTTCTGACCAAAAAGTTAACTTTGGTCAAAATGGTATATTCTTGACCCAATGACCAACCCATTGACCAAATAGGTCAACTTTTGAACAAAAAGTCAATTTTGGTCAAAAATGGTCAATTTTTGACCTAATGACCACCCCATTGACCCAATAGGTCAAATTTGGTTAAAACGGTCAATTTCAGATCCAACGACCAACCCATTGACCCAATAGGTCAAGTTTTGACCAAAAAGTCAACTTTGGTCAAAATGATCTATCGTTGACCCAATGACCAACCCATTGACCCAATAGGTTAACTTTTGACGAAAAAGTCAATTTTGGTAAAAATAGTCAATTTTTGACCTACTGACAAATTATTGACCCAATAAGCCAATCTTTGACCAAAACATTAACTTTAGTCAGAATGGTCAATCGTTGACCCAATGACCAAACCATTGACCCATAAGGTCAACTTTTGACCAAAAAATAAACTTTGGTTACAATGGTCAATCCTTGACCTCATGACCAATCGATTGACCCAATAGGTCAACTTTTAACCAAAAAGTCGATTTTGATGGATATAGTAAATTGTTAACCTAATGATTAGTCCATTGACACAATAGGTCAACTTTTGAATAAAAAGTCAACTTTAGACAAAATGGTCAAATTCTGAACTAATGACTAACCCAATGACCCAATAGGTCAGCTTTTGACCAAAAGTTAACTTTAGTCAGAATGGTCAATCGTTGACACAATGACTAACATATTGACCCAGTAGGTCAACTTTTGACTAAAATGTCAATTTTGGTCAAAACAATCAAGTTTTGACCTAAAGACCAATTATTGATCCAATAGGTCAATCTCTGACTACAAAGTCAACTTTGGTCAAAATGATCAATCCTTGACCCAATGACCGACTCATTGACCCAATGGTCAACTTTTGAACAAAAAATCAACATTGGTCAAAATGGTGAATCCTTGACCCAATGACCAACCCATTTACCCAATATGTCAACTTTTAACCAAAAAGTCAATTTCGGTCATAATAGTCAATTTTTGAACTAATGAACACCTCATTGTCCCAATAGGTCAACTTTTGTCCCAAAAGCTAACTTTGGTTAAAATGCTCAATTTTTGACTAAATGACTAACTCATCGACCCAATAAGTCAACTTTTGATCAAAAAATCAATTTTTGTCAAAACAGTCAATTTTGAAATAATGACCACCCCATTGACCCCATAGGTCAACTTTTGTTAATATGGTCAATTTCTGATCCAACGACAACCCAATTGACCAAATAGGCCAACTTTTGTCAAAATGATCAATCCTTGACCCAATGACCAACACATTGACCCAATAGGTCATGTTTTGAAAAAATGTCAATTTTGGTCAAAATAGTTGATCTTTGACATAATGACTAATTATTGAAACAATAAGTCAATCTCTGACCAAAAAATCAACTTTGGTCAAAATGGTCAATCCTTGACCCAATGACCAGCCCATCGACCCAATAGGTCAAATTTTGACTAAAAAGTCAACTCTGGTCAATATGATCAATCCTTGACACAATGACCAACCCATTGACCCAATAGGCTAACTTTTGGCCAAAAAGTCAATTTTGGACAAAATAGTCAATTTTGGACCTAATGCCCAATTGTTGACCCAATAAGTCAATCTTTGACTAAAAGGTCAACTTTGGTCAAAATGGTCAATCCTTGACACAAGGACCAACCCATTGACCTAATAGGTTAATTTTGATCAACTAGTCAATTCTTGACATAAAGACCAATTATTGACCCAATAAGTTAATCTCTGAGTAAAAAGCCAACTTTGGTCAAAATGGTCAATCCTTGAACCAATGACCAACTTATTGACCCAATAGGTAAACTTTTGAGGAAAATGTCAACATTGGACAAAGTGGTCGATCCTTGACCGAATGACTCAATATGTCAACTTTTGACCAAAAAGTCAATTTTGGTCAAAAATAGTCAATTTTTGACCTAATGACCACCCATTGACCCAACAGGTCAACTTTGGACCAAAAGGTCAACTTTTGTCAAATTGCTCGTTTTCTGACCCAATGACCAACCCATTGACCCAATAGGTAAACTTTTGACCAAAAAGTCAACTTTGGTCAAAATGGTCAATCCTTAACCCAATGAATAACCCATTGACCCAATAGGTCAACTTTTGACCAAATAGTCAACTTTGGTCAAAAAGGTCAATTCTTTACCTAATGACCCAATAGGTCAACGTTTCACAAAAAAGTCAATTTTGGTTAAAATAGTCAATATTTGATATATTGATAGCTCTATTGACCCAAAAGGTCAACTTTTGACTAAGAAGTCATTTTCGGTCAAATTGGTTAATCCTTGACCCTATGACCAACCCATTGACCCAATAGGTCAACTTTTGACCAAAATGTCTACTTTGGTCAAAATGATCAATCATTGATCCATTGACCAACCCATTGACCCAATCGGTCAACTTCTGAGCAAAAAGTTTATTTTTGTCAAAATAATCATTTTCTGACCCAATGACCAGTTATTGACTGAATAAGTCAATCTCGGACCAAAAAGTCAACTTATTCAAAATGGTCAATCATTAACCCCATGACCAACCCATTGACCAAATTGGTCAACTATTGTCTAAAAAGTCAACTTTGGTCAAAATGGACAATCCTTGACCTAATGTCCAACAATTTGACCCAATTGGTTAACTTTTGACCAAAAAGTCAACTTTGGTCAAAATGGTCAATCCTTGAACCAATGACATACCCGTTGACCTAATAGGTCAAAATTTGACCAAAAAATCAACTTTGGTTAAAATGATCAATTTCTGACCCATTGACTAACCCATTGACCTAATATGTCAACTTTTGACCAAAAAGTCATCTTTTGTCAAAATGGTCAAACCCAATGACCCAATAGGTCAACTTTTAACAAAAAAGACAATTTTGGTAAAAAAAAGTCAATTTTCGACCTAATGACCATTTTTTGACCCAATATGTGAATCTCTGACCAAAATGAAAACTTTGGTCAAAATGGTCATTCCATGACCCGATGACGAACCAATTGATCTAACAGGTCAACTTTTAACTAAAAAAGTTAACTTTGGTCAAAATGATCATTTCTTGGCCTAATGACCAACTTGTTCGCCGAAAAAGTCAACTTTTGACCAAAAAAGCAATTTTTGTCAAAAAAGTCAATTTTTGTCATAATGAACAATTATAAACCCAATAAGTCATTCTCTAACCAAAAAGTCACTTAGGTCAAAATGGTCAATCCTTGACCCAATGACTAACCTAATCACCCAATAGCTCAATATTGACTTAAAAGTCAACTTTGGTCAAAATGTTCAATCCTTGACCTAATGACCAGTGATTTGACCCAACAGGTCAACTTTTAACCAAAAAGTCAATTTTGGTCAAAATAGTCAATTTTTGACCTAATGACCACCCCATTGAGCCAAGAGGTCAACTTTTGACCAAAAAGTCAACTTTGGTCAAAAATGTCAATTTCTGACCCAGTGACCAACCCGTTGACCCAATGGGTTAACTTTTGACCAAAAATTTAATTTTAGTCAAAATAGTCAATTTTTTACCTGATGACCAATTATTGACCAAATTACTCAATCTTTGACCAAAAAGACAACTTTGGTCAAAATGGTCAATCCTTGTCCTAATGACAAATCCATTGACTCAAAAGGTCAACTTTTGACACAAAAGTCAACTTTGGTCAAAATAGTTAATTTTTCACCTGATGATCACCCCTTGACCCAATAGATCAACTTTTGACCCAAAATTCAACTTCGACTAAAATGGTCAATTTCTGACCCTATGAATAACCATTTGTCCCAATAGGTCAACTTTTGACCAAAATGTCAACATTGATCAAAATAGTCAATCATTAACCCATTGACCAACCCATTGACCCAATAGGTCAACTTTTAAATAAGAAGTCAATTTTCATAAAAATAGTCAATTTTTGACCTAATGGCTAATTATTGACCCAATAAGTCAATCTCTGACGAAAAAGTCAACTTTGGTGAAAATGGTCAATCCTTGACCCAATGACCAAACCATTGATCCAATTGGTTAACTTTTGACCAAAATGTTAACATTGCTCAAAATGGTCAATTCTTGGCACAACTACCAACCAATAGACCCAATAGGTCCACATTTGGCTAAAAAGTCAATTTTGGTCAAAATAGTCAATTTTTGACCTCATGACCACCCCATTAACCCAATAGGTCAACTTTGGTTAAAATGGTCAATTTCAGACTCAACGACCTACCCACTGACCCAATATGTCAACTTCTGACCAAAAAGTCAACTTTGGTCAAAATGTTCAATCCTTGACCCAATGACCAACTTATGACCCAATAAGTCAAATTTTGACCAAAAAGACAATTTTGGTCAAAATAGTCAATTTTTATCCTAATGGCTAATTATTTACACAATAAGTCAACTTTTGAACAAAAAGTCATTTTTTGTCAAAATAGTCAATCCTTGACTTAATGACCAACTCATCGACCCAATAAGTTAACTTTTGACCAAAAAGTCAACTTCGGTCAAAATATTTAATCTTTAACCCAATGACCAAACCATTGACTTAATAGGTCAACTTTTAACCAAAAAGTCAATTTTGGTCGATATAGTTCATTTTTGACTTAATGACCACCCCATTAACCCAAGGGGTCAACTTTTGACCGAAAATTCGATTTGGGTCAGAATAGTTAATTTTGACCTAATAACTAATTATTGACCCAATAAGTCAATCTCTGAACAAAAAATCAACTTTGGCCAAAATGGTCAATCATTGACCCAATGACCAACCCATTGTCCCAATAGGTTAAATTTTGAATAAAAAGTCAACTTTGGTCAAAATGGTCAACCCTTGACCCAATGACCAATAAATTGGCCCAATAGGTCAACTTTTGATCAAAAAGTCAATTTTGGTCAAAATAGTCAATTTTTGACCTAATGACACCCAATTATCCTAATAGGTCAGCTTTTAACTAAAAAGTCAACTTTGGTCAAAATGATCAATTTCTGACCTAATGACCACTCTATTTATCGAATGGACAACTTTTGACAGAAAATTTAATTTTGGTCAAAATAGTCAATTTTTGACCTAATGACCAACTATTGCACCAATAAGTCAATCTCTGAACAAAAAGGTCAACTTTGGTAAAAATGGTCAATCATTGATCCAATGACAACCCATTGACCAAATAGGTCAACTTTTGGCTAATAAGTCAACTTTGGTTAAAATGGTCAATCTTTGACCCAATGACCCAAAATGTCAACTTTTAACAAAAAAGTCAATTTTAGTCAAATTGTCAAATTTTGACCTAATAACCACACCATTGACCCACAAAGTCAATCTCCGGCCAAAAAGTCATCTTTGGTCAAAATGGTCAATCGTTAACCCAATGACTAACTCATTAAGCCAAAAGGTCAACTTTTGACTAAAATGTCAACTTTGGTCAAAATTGTCAATCCTTGATCCATCGACCAACCCATTGACCTAATAGGTCAACTTTTGACTAAAAAGTCAATTTTGGTCAATATAGTTAAGTTTTGACCTAATGACCACCCCATTGACCCAATAGGTCAACTTTTGACAAAAAAGTTAACTTTGGTCAAGATGGTCAATTTTTGACCCAAGGACCATGCTATTGACCCAATAAGTCAACTTTTGATCAAAAATTCAATTTTAGTCAAAATAGTCAATTTTTAACATAATGTCAAATTATTGAACCACTAAGAATCTCTAACCAAAAAGTCAACTTGGTCAAAATGGTCAATCCTTGACCCAATGCCAACTCATTGACCCAATAGGTCAACTTTTGACCAAAAAGTCAACTTTGGACAAAATGGTCGATCCTTGACCAAACGACTCAATAGGACAAGTTTTGACTTAAAGACCGCCCATTTACCCAACAGGTCAACTTTGGACCAAAAGGTCAACTTTTGTCAAAACGCTCAATTTCTGACCCATTGACCAACCTATTGACCCAATAGGACAACTTTTAACTAAAAAGTTAACTTTGGTCAAAATGGTCAATCCTTTACCCAATTACCCAATAGGTCAGCTTTTGACCAAAAAGTCAACTTTGGTCAAAATGGTCAATCCTTTACCCAATGACTCAATAAGTCAACTTTTGACCAAAAAGTCAATTTTGATCAAAATAGACAATTTTTGCCATAATGACCTCCCCATTGACCCAAAAGGTTAACTTTTGACAAAAAAATTCAATTTTAGTCAAATTGGTTAATCCTTGACCCTATGACCAACCCATTGACCCAATATGTCAACTTTTGACCAAAAAATTAACTTTGGTCAAAATGGTCAATCCTTGACCCAATGACCAACAATTTCACCCAAAAGGTTAACTTTTGACCAAAAAGTCAACATTGATCAAAATAGTTAATCCGTGAACCAATGACATACCGGTTGACCCAATAAGTCAACTTTTGACCAAAAAGTCAAATTTAGTTAAAATGATTAATTTCCGACCTCAAAACCATCCTATTGACCAAATCGAACAACTTTTAACCAAAAAGTTAACTTTTGTCAAAATGGTCAAACCCTATGACCCAATAGGTCAACTTTTGACCAAAAAGCCAATTTTGGTCAAAATAATTAATTTTCGACCTAATGATCATTTATTGACCCAATAAGTCAATCTCTGACCAAAATGTAAACTTTCGTCAAAATGGTCATTTCTTGACTCAATGATCAACCAATTGACCCAATAGGTCCACTTTTGACCAAAAATTCAACTTTGGTCGAAATGATCAATTCTTGACCCAATGACCAACACGTTGACTCAATAGGCCAACTTGTGACCAAAAAGTCAAATTTGGTTAAAAAAGTCAATTTTTGACATAATGATCAATTATTAACCCAATAAGTCAATTCTGGCCAAAAAGTCAACTTTTGTCAAAATGATCAATCCTTGACCCAATGACCACCCCATTGACCTAAGAGGTCAACTTTTGACCAAAAAGTCAACTTTGCTCAAATTGGTCAATCTTTTACCCAATGACCAAGCCAATCACCCAAAAGCTCAACTTTTAACCAAAAAGTTAACTTTTAACAAAATGCTCAATCCTTGACTCAATGACCAACGATTTGACCCAAACATGTTAATTTTTAACCTAATGACGACCCCATTGACCCAATAGGTCAACTTTTGACCAAAAAATCATGTTTGGTCAAATGGTCAATTTCTGACCTAATGACCACCCCATTGACCCAATGGGTTAATTTTTGACCAAAAAATCAATTTTTGTCAAAATAGTCAATTTTTGACCAAAAAGACAACTTTGGTCAAAATGGTCAATCGTTGACCCAATGACCAACCCATTGACTCAATAGGCCAACCTTTAACCAAAAAGTCAACTTTGGTCAACATAATCAATTTTTGACCTAATGATCACCCCATTGACCCATTAGATCAACTTTTGACCCAAAAGTCAACTTTTGTTAAAATGGTCAATTTCCGACCCAATGATTAACCATTTGACCCAATAGGCCAACTTTTGACCAAAATGTCAACTTTAATCAAAATAATCAATCACTGACCCAATGACCAACCCATTAACCAAATAGGTCAACTTTTGACCAAGAAGTTAATTTTCATAAAAATAATCAAGTTTTGACCTAATAACCAATTATTGACCCAATAAGTCAATCTCTGAGTAAAAAATCTACTTTGGTGAAAATGGTTAATACTTGACCCGATGACCAAACCATTGACCCAATAGGTCAACTTTTGACGAAAAAGTTAACTTTAGTCAAAATGGTCAATTCTTAACACAATGACAAAGCCATTGACCCAGTAGGTCAACTTTGGTTAAAATGGTCAATTTAAGACCCAACAACCTACCTATTGTCCCAATAGGTCAAATTCTGACCAAAAAGTCAACTTTGATTAAATTGATCAATCCTTGACCCAATGACTAACTTATTAACCCAATAGTTCAACTTTTAACTAAAAAGACAATTTTGCTCAAAATAGTTAATTTTTATTCTAATGACTAATTATTGACCCAATAAGTCAACTTTAGACCAAAAACTGAATTTTGCTCAAAATAGTTAATCCTTGACCTAATGACCAATCCATTGACCTAATAGGTCAACTTTTGTCCAAAAAGTCAACTTTGGTCAAAATGGTCAATCCTTGACCCAATGACCAACCCATTAACCCAATAAGTCTTTTAACCAAAAAGTCAACTTTGGTTAAAATGTTCAATCTTTGACCCAATGACCCAATTGGTCAACTTTTGACCAAAAAGTCAATTTTGGTCAAAATATTCAATTTTTACCTAAGGACTACCCCATTGACCAAATAAGTCAATTTCTGGCCAAAAAGTCAACTTTGGTCAAAATGGTCAATCCTTGACCCAATGACCGGTTACCCATTGACTTAATAAGTCAACCTTTAACCAAAAAGTCGACTTTGGTCAAAATGGTCAATCCTTGACCCAATGACCAACAGATTAACCCAATAGGTAAACTTTGGAAAAAAAGTCAATTTAGGTAAAAATAATCAATTTTTGACCTAATGACCAATTATTGACCCAATAAGTCAATCTCTGAACAAAAAGTCAACTTTGGTCAAAATGGTCAATCTTTGACCCAATTACCAACCCATTGACCCAATGACCAACTCATTGACCCAATAGGTCAACTTTTAACTAAAAGGTCAACATTGGTGAAAATGGTCAATCCTTAACCCAATGACCCAATAGGTCAACTTATGACCAAAAAGTCAATTTTAGTCAAAATAGTTAATTTTTGACCAAATGACTAATTATTGGCCTAACAAGTCAATGTCTGACTAAAAAGTTAACTTTAGTCAAAATGGTCAATCATTGACCCAATGACCAACCCATTGCCCCAATGACAACCTGAAGATCACCCCATTGACCCAATAGATCAACTTTTGACCTAAAAGTCAACTTCGGTTAAAATTGTCAATTTCTGACCCTATGACCAACCATTTGACCCAATAGGTCAACTTTTGACCAAAATGTCAACTTTGGTCAAAATAGTCAATGGTTGACCCATTGACCAACCCATTATCCCAATAGGTCAACTTTTAACCAAGAAGTCAATTTTCGTAAAAAATCATCAATTCTTGAGCTAATGACCAATTATTGACCAAATAAGTCAATCTCTGACCAAAAAGTCAACTTTAGTGAAAATGGTCAATCCTTGACCCAATGACCAGACCATTGACCCAATTGGTCAACTTTTGACCAAAATGTTAACTTTGCTCAAAATGGTCAATTCTTGACACAACCACCAACCAATTGACCCAATAGGTCTACTTTTGACTAAAAAGCTAATTTTTGTTTAAATAGTTAATTTTTTACTTCATGACCACCCCATTAACCCAATTTGTCAACTTTGGTTAAAATGGACAATTTCAGACACAATGACTTATCCATTAACCCAATAGGTCAACTTCTGAGCAAAATATCAACTTTGGTCAAAATGATCAATCCTTGACCCAATGACTAACTTATTGACCCAATAAGTCAACGTTTGACTAAAAAAACAATTTTTGTCAAAATAGACAATTTTTATCCTAATGTCCAATTATTGACCCAATAAGTTAACTTTTGAACAAAAAGTCAATTTTGGTCAAAATAGTCAATCCTTGACTTAATAACCAACCCATTGACCCAATAGGTCAACTTTTGACCAGAAATTTAACTTTTGGTCAAAATGTTCAATCCTTGACCCAATGTCAAAACCATCGACCCAATAGGTCAACTTTTAACCAAAAATTCAATTTTGGTCCATATAGTTAATTTTTGATATAATCAGCACCCCATTGTCCAATGGGTTAACTTTTGACCAAAAATTTAATTTGGGTCAGAATAGTGAATTTTGACCTAATGACTAATTATTGACCCAATAAGTCAATCTCTGAACAAAAAGTTAACTCTGGCCAAAATGGTTGATTCTTGATTCAATGACCAACCCATTCACCCAACAGGTCAACTTTTTAACAAAAAGTCGACTTTGGTCAAAATGTTCAATCCTTGACCCAATGACCAACACATTGACCCAATATGTCAACTTTTGACCAAAAAGTCAATTTTGGTCAAAATTATCAATTTTTGACCTAATGACCACCCAATTGTCCCAATAGGTCAGCTTTTAACAAAAAAGTCAACTATAATCAAAATGGTCAATTTCCGTCCTAATGACCACTTTATTGACCCAATGGGTCAACATTTGACCGAACTTTTAATTCTAGTCAAAATAGTCAATTTTTTACCTAATGACCAATTGTTGACCCAATAAGTCATTCTCTGAACAAAAAGTCAACTTTGATCAAAATGGTCAATCATTGACCCAATGACCAACCCATTGACTCAATAGGTCAACTTTTGATTAAAAGGTTAACTTTGGTCAAAATGGTCAATCTTTGACCCAATCACCCAATAAGTCAACTTTTGACCAAAAAGTTATTTTTGGTCAAATAGTCAATTTTTGACCTAATAACCACCTCATTGACCCAATAAGTCGATCTCCAAACAAAATACCAACTTTGATCAAAATGGTCAATCCTTGCCCAATGACTAACTCATTGAGCCAAAAGGTCAACTATTAATATAAAGTCAACTTTGGTCAAAATTGTCAATCCTTGCCCCAACGACTAACCCATTGACCCAGTAGGTCAATTTTTGACCAAAAAGTCCAATTTAGTCAATATAGTCAAGTTTTATCCTAATGACCACCCATTAATCCAATAGGTCAACGTTTGACTAAGAAGTCAACATTGGTCAAAATGGTGAATTTCTGACCCAACGACCACCCTATTGACCCAATAGGTCAACTTTTGATAAAAAAATCAATTTTGGTCAAAATAGTCAATTTTGGACACAATGACAAATTATTGACCCAATAAGAATCTCTGACCAAAAAGTGATCTTTGGTCAAAATGGGCAATCCTTAATCCAATGACCAACTCATAGACCAAATAGATAAACTTTTGACCAAAAAGTCAACTTTGGAAAAAATTGTCGATCCTTGACCAAACGACTCAATAGGTCACTATTGACCAAAAAGTCAATTTTTGACTTAATGACCACCCATTTACCCAACAGGTCAACTTTGGACCGAAAGGTCAACTTTTGTCAAAAATGCTCAATTTCTGATCCAATGACCAACCTATTGACCCAACATGTCAACATTTGACTAAAAAGTTAACTTTGGTTAAAATGGTCAATCCTTTATCCAATGACCCAATAGGTCAACTTTTGACAAAAAAGTCAACTGTGGTCAAAATGGTCAATCCTTTACCCAATGACCCAATAGGTCAACTTTTGACTAAAAAGTCAATTTTGGTCAAATTAGTAAATTTTCGCCATAATGACCGCCTCATTGACCCGAATGGTCAACTTTTGACCAAAAAACTAATTTACGTCAAATTGGTTAATCCTTGACCCTATGACAAACCCATTGACCCAATATGTCAACTTTTGACCAAAAAGTCAACTTTGGTCAAAATGGTCAATCCTTGACCTAATGACCAACAATTTGACCCAAAAAGTCAACATTGGTAAAAATAGTCAATCCATGAACCAATGACAAACCTGTTGACCCAATAGGTTAACTTTTGACCGAAAAGTCAACTTTGGTTAAACTAATCAATTTCTCACCCAATGACCAACCCATTGACCTAATCGGTCAACTTTTGACCAAAAAGTTAACTTTTGTCAAAATGGTCAAACCTAATGACAAAGTAGGTCAACTTTTGACCAAAAAGTCAATTTTGGTCAAAATAATCAATTTTCGACCTAATGAACATTTATTCACACAATATGTCAATCTCTGACGAAAATGTAAACTTTCGTCAAAATGATCATTTCTGGACTCAATGACCGACCAATCGACCCAATAGGTCAACTTTTGACCAAAAAGTCAACTTTGGTCGAAATGATCAATTCTTCACCCATTGACCAACACGCTGATCCAATAGGTCAACTGTTGACCAAAAAGTCAATTTTGGTAAAAAAAAGTTAATTTTTGACATAATGATCAATTATTAACCCATTAAGTCAATCTCACACCAAAAAGTCAACTTTGGTCAAAATGATCAATCCTTAACCCAATGACCACCCCATTGACCTAATAGGTCAACTTTTCACCAAAAAGTCAACTTTGCTCAAAATTGTCAATCCTTTTCCCAATGACCAACCCAATCACCCAATAGCTCAACTTTTGACCAAAAAGTCAACTTTGGTCAAAATGTTCAATCCTTGACCCAACATGTCAATTTTTGATCAAAAAGTCAGTTTTGGTTAAAATAGTCAATTTTTGACCTAATGACGACCCCATTGACCCAATAGGTCAACTTTTGACCAAAAAAGTCAACATTTGTCAAAATGGTCAATTTCTGACCAATGACCACCCCATTTACCTGGTGGGTTAACTTTTGACCAAAAAATCAATTTTTGTCAAAATAGTCAATTTTTGAACTTATGACCAATTATTGACCAAATTAGTTAATCTTTGACCAAAAAGACAACTTTGGTCAAAATGGTCAATCCTTGACCCAATGACCAACCCATTGACTCAAAGGTCAACTTTTAGCCAAAAAGACAACTTTGGTCAAAATAGTCAATTTTGACCTAATGATCACACCATTGACCCAATAGATCAACTTTTGACCCAAAGTTAACGTTTATTAGAATGATCAATTTCTAACCCAATGACCAACCATTTGACCCAATAGGTCAACTTTTGACCAAAATGTCAACTTGGTCAAAATCATCAATCACTGACCCAATGACCAACCCATTGACCCAATTGGTCAACTTTTGACCAAGAAGTCAATTTTCATAAAAATTGTATATTTTTGACCTACTGACCAATTATTGACCCAATAAGTCATTCTCTGAGCAAAAAGTCAACTTTGGTGAAAATGGCCAATCCTTGACTCGATGACCAAACCATTAACCAAATAGGTCAACCTTTGACTAAAAAGTTAATTTTGGTCAAAATGGTATATTCTTGACACAATGACTATGCCATTGCTCCAATAAGTCTATTTTTTTGACCTAATAACCACCCCATTAACCCAATAGGTCAACTTTGGTTAAAATGGTCAATTTAAGACCCAACAACAACCAATTGTCACAATAGGTCAACTTCAAACCAAAAAATCAACTTTGATCAAAATAGCCAATCCTTGACCCAATGACCAACCCATTAACCCAATAGGTCTTTTGACCAAAGAGTCAACTTTGGTCAAAATGTTTAATCTTTGACCCAATGACCCAAAAGGTCAACTTTTGACCAAAAAGTCAATTTTGGTCAAAATATTCAATTTTTGACCTAATGACTACCCCATTGACCCAATAAGTCAATCTCTTGCCAAAAAGTCAACATTGGTTAAAATGGTCAATCCTTGACCCAATGACCAACCTATTGACCCAATAAGTCAACTTTTGAACAAAAAGTCAACATTGGTCAAAATGGTCAATCCTTGACCCAATGACCAACCGATTAACCCAATAAGTCAACTTTGGAAAAAATATCTATTTAGGTCAAAAGAATCAATTTTTGACCTAATGACCAATCATTAACCCAATAAGTCAATCTCTGACCAAAAAGTCAACTTTGGTCAAAATTTTGAATCCTTGACCCAATGACCAACCCATTGACCCAATAGGTCAACTTTTAACCAAAAAGTAAACTTTGGTCAAAATGGTCAATCATTAACCCAATGAACCAATATGTCAACTTTCGACCAAAAAGTTATTTTTGGTTAAAATATTTAGTTTTTGACCAAATGACTAATTATTGGTCGAATAAGTCAATGACTTACTAAAAAGTCAACTTTAGTCAAAACGGTCAATCCTTGACCCAATGACCAACCCATTGACCCAATGACCCAATATTAAATTTTGATCTAATGACCACCCCATTGTCCCAGTAGGTCAACTTTGGTTAAAATGGAAAATTTCTGACCCAACGACCAATCCATTGACACAATAGGTGAACTTTTACCAAAAAGTCAACTTTGGTCAAAATGATCAATTTTTGACCCAATGACCAACCTATTGATATGACATGTCACTTTTGACCAAAAAGTTAATTTTTTGTCAAAATAATCAAATTTTGAAGTAATGACCAATTATTGACCCAATAAGTCAATCTATAACCAAAAAGCCTGCTTTAGTCAATATGGTCAATCATTGACCCAATGACCAACTCATTGACCTAATAGGTCAACTTCTGACTAAAAAGTTAACTTTAGTAAAATTGTCAATCCTTGACCAAATGAGCAACCCATTAACCCAAAAGGTCAACTGTTGACCAAAAATTCAATTTTGGTCAATATAGTCAATTTTTGACCAAATATCCACCCATTGACCTAATGGGTCAACTTTTGTTGAAACGGTCAATTTTTGACCCAATGACTAACCTATTGACCCAATAGGGCAACTTTTGACCAAAAAGTCAACTTTGGTCAAAATTGTCACTCTTTGACCCAACGACCAACACATTGACCCAGTAGGTCAACTTTTGAGCAAAAAATCAAATTTGGTCAATATAGTCAAGCTTTGACCTAATTACCACCCCATTGAACCAATAGGTCAACTTTTGACTGAGAAGTCAACTTTGGTCAAAATGGTTAATTTCTCACCCAAGGACCACCCTATTGACCCAATTGGACAACTTTTGATCAAAAATTCAATTTTGGAGAAAATAGTTAATTTTTGACAAAATGACCAATTATTGACCCAATAAGAATCTCTGACCAAAAAAATCAACTTTGGTCAAAATGATCAATCCTTAACCCAATGACCAACTCATAGACCCAATAGATAAACTTTTAACCAAAAAATCAACTTGGGACAAAATGGTCGATCCTTGACCGAATGACTCAATAGGTCAACTATTGACCAAAAAGTCAATTTTTTACCTAATGACCACCCATTCACCCAATAGGTCAACTTTGGACCAAAAGGTCAACTTTTGTCAAAAATGCTTAATTTCTGACCCAATGACCAACCTATTGACCCAACATGTCAACTTTTGACTAAAAAGTTAACTGGTCAAAATCGTCAATCCTTTATCCAATGACCCAATAGGTCAACTTTTGAACAAAAAGTCAATTTTCGTCAAAATTGTCGATCCTTTACCCAATGACCCAATATGTCAATTTTTGACAAAAAAAGTCAATTTTGGTCAAAATAGTCAATTTTTGCAATAATAACCGCCCCATTGACCCGAAAGGTCAACTTTTGACCAAAAAATTAATTTTGGTCAAATTGGTTAATCCTTGACCCTGTGACCAACCCATTGACCAAATATGTCAACTTTTGACCAAAAAGTCAACTTTGGTCAAAATGGCCAATCGTTGACCTAATGGCCAACAATTTGACCCAAAAGGTTAACTTTTGACCAAAAAGTCAACATTGGTAAAAATGGTCAATCCTTGACCAATGACATACCCGTTGACCCAATAGGTCAATATTTGTTAAAAAAGTCAACTTTGGTTAAAATGATTAATTTTTCACCTATTGACCAACCCTTTGACCTAATCGGTCAAGTTTTGACCAAAAAGTTAACTTTTGTCAAAATGGTCAAACCCAGTGACCAAGTAGGTCAACTTTCAACCAAAAAGTCAATTTTGTCAAAATAGTCAATTTTTGACCAAATGACCATTTATTGACCCAGTAAATCAATCTCTGACCAAAATGTAAACTTTTGTTAAAATGGTCATTTCTTGACTCAATGACCAACCAATTGACCAATAGGTCAACTTTTGACCAAAAAGTCAACTTTGGTCGAAGTGATCAAATTTTGACCCAATGACCAATACGTTGATCCAATAGGTCAACTTTTGACCAAAAAGTCAATTTCAGTAAAAAAAAGTAAATTTTTGACATAATGATCAATTATCAGCCCATTAAGTCAATCTCAGGCCAAAAAAGTCAACTTTGGTCAAGATGGTCAATCTTTAACCCAATGACCACCCATTGACCTAAGAGGTCAACTTTTGACCAAAAAGTCAACTTTGCTCAAAATGGTTAATCCTTTTCCCAATGACCAACCCAATCACCCAATAGCTCAACTTTTGACTAAAAAGTTAACTTTGGTCAAAATGTTCAATCCTTGACCCAATGACTAATGATTTGACCCAACATGTCAATTTTTGACCAAAAAGTCAGTTTTGATCAAAATAGTCAATTTTTGACCCCAATGACCCAATAGGTCAACTTTTGACCAAAAAGTCAACTTTGGTAAAAATGGTCAATCTCTGACGCAATGACTACCCCATTTACCTAATGGGTTAACTTTAAACCAAAAAATCAATTTTTGTCAAAATAGTCAAATTTAGACCTAATGACCAACTATTGAACAAATTAGTCAATCTTTGACCAAAAAAGACAACTTTGGTCAAAATGGTCAATCCTTGACCCAATGACCAACCCATTGACACAATAGGTCAACTTTTGACCAAAAAGGCAACATTGGTCAAAATAGTCAATTTTGACCGAATGATTACACCATTGACCCAATAGATCAACTTTTGACCCAAAGTCAACTTTTGTTAAAATGGTCAATTTCTGACCCAATGAACAACCATTTGACCCAATAGGTCAACTTTTGACCAAAATGTCAACTTGGTCAAAATCATCAATCATTGACCCAATGACCAACCCATTGACCCAATAGGTTAACTTTTGACCAAGAAGTCAATTTTGATAAAAATTATACATTTTTGACCCACTGACCAATTATTGACCCAATAAGTCATTTTCTGAGCAAAAAGTCAACTTTGGTGAAAATGGCCAATCCTTAACCCGATGACCAAACCATTGACCAAATAGGTCAACTTTTGACCAAAAAGTTAACTTTGGTGAAAATGGTAAATTCTTGACACAATGACTAAGCCATTGCTCCAATAGGTCTATTTTTTGACCTAATGACCACCCCATTAACCCAATAGGTCAACTTTGGTTAAAACAGTCAATTTAAGACCCAACGACCAACAAATTGTCCCAAAAGGTCAACTTCTAACCAAAAAATCAACTTTGGTCAAAATAGCCAATCCTTGACCCAATGACCAACCCATTAACCCAATAGGTCTTTCGACCAAAGAGTCAACTTCGGTCAAAATGTTTAATCTTTGACCCAATGACCCAAAAGGTCAACTTTTGACCAAAAAGTCAATTTTGGTCAAAATATTCAATTTTTGACCTAACGACTGCCCCATTGACCCAATAAGTCAATCTCATGTCAAAAAGTCAACTTTGGTCAAAATGGTCAATCCTTGACCCAATGACCAACCGATTAACCCAATTGGTCTTTAGGTCAAAATAATTAATTTTGAACCTAAAGACCAATTATTGACCCAATAAGTCAATCTCTGACCAAAAAGTCAACTTTGGTCAAAATGGTCAATCCTTGACCCAATGACCAACACATTGACCCAATAGGTCAACTTTTAACCAAAATATCAACTTTGGTCAAAATTGTCATTCCTTAACCCAATGGCCCAATAGGTCAACTTTTGACCAAAAAGTCAGTTTTGGTCAAAATAGTTAATTTTTGACCAAATGACTAATTATTGGTCGAATAAGTCAATGTCTTACTAAAAAGTCAACTTTAGTCAAAATGGTCAATTATTGACCCAATGACCTACCCATTGACCCAATGACCCAATATTTAATTTTGATCTAATGACCACCCCATTGTCCAAATAGGTCAACTTTGGTTAAAATGGAAAATTTCCGACCCAAGGACCAATCCATTGACACAATAGGTCAACTTTTACCAAAAAGTCAACTTTGGTCAAAATGATCAATTTTTGACCCAATGACCAACTTATTGATCCGATAGGTGAACTTTTGACCAAAAAGTCAATTTTTGTCAAAATAATCATTTTTTGGAGTAATGACCAATTATTGACCCAATAAGTCAATCTATAACCAAAAAGTCAGCTTTGGTCAAAAGGGTCAATCATTGACCAATGACCAACTCATTGACACAATAGGTCAACTTATGACTAAGAAGTTAACTTAAGTAAAATAGTCAATCCTTGACCCAAAGACCAACCCATTAACCCAATAGGTCAACTGTTGACCAAAAAGTCAATTTTGGTCAAAATAGTCATTTTTTGACCAAATAACCACCCCATTGACCCAATTGGTCAACTTTTGTAGAAATGGTCAATTTTTAACCCAACGACTAACCCATTGACCAAATAGGGCAACTTTAGACTAAAAAGTCAACTTTGGACAAAATGATCAATCCTTGACCTAAAGACCAACCCATTGACCCAATAGATTAACTTTTGACCTAAAAGTCAATATTGGTCAAAATAATCAGTTTTTCACCTAATGACCAATTATTGACCCGATAAGTTAATCTCTGACTCAACTTTGGTCAAAATGGTCGATCGTTGACCCAATGACGAACCCATTGACCAAATAGGTCAACTTTGAACAAAAAGTCAACTTTTGTCAAAATGCTCAATTCTTGACCCAATGACCAACTCATTGACCCAATAGGTCAACATTTGACCAAAAAGTCAACTTTGGTCAAAATGGTTAATGTCTGACCCAATGACCACCCCGTTGAACCAATGGGTCAACTTTCAACCAAAAATTCAATATTGGTCAAAATAGTCTATTTTTAAACTAATGACCAATTATTGCCCCATTAAGTCAATCTCTGACCAAAAAGTCAACTTTGGTCAAAATCATCAATCCTTGACCCAATGACCAACTCATTGACCCAATCGGTCAAATTTTGATCCAAAAGTCAACTTTGATCAAAATGGTCAATCCTTGACCCAATGACCAACCCATTGACCTAATATATCAACTTTTGACCAAAAATTCAATTTGGTCAAAATATTCTATTTTTCACATATAGACCAATTATTGACAAAATCAGTCAATATCTGACCAAAAAGTCAACTTTAGTCAAAATAGTCAATCCTTGATTCAATGACCAACCAATTGACCCAATATGTCAAATTTTGACCAAAAAGTCAATTTTGGTCAAAATTGTCAATCCTTAATCCAATGACCCAATAAGTCAACTTTTGATTAAAAAGTCAATTTTGATCAAAATAATCAATTTTTAACCTAATGACCAATTATTGACCAAATAAGCCAATGTCTGACCAAAAAGTCAACTTTGGTCAAAATGGTCAATCCTTGACATAATGACCAACAAACAAACTAATTAGGTCAACTATTAACTAAAAAGTTAATTTTGGTCAAGATAGTCAATTGTTGACTTAATGACTACCCCTTGACCCAATAAGTCAACTTTGGTCAAAGGGTCAATCATTGACCCAATGACCAAACAATTGATCTATTGGGTAAACTTTTGACTAAAGTTAATTTTGGTCAAAATAGTCAATTGTTAACCTAATGACCCCCCCCATTGAGTTAATAGGTCAACTTTGGTCAAAGGATCAATGATTAACCCAATGACCAACCCATTGACCAATTAGTTCAACTTTTGACTAAAAAGTCAATCTTGGTCAAAATACTCAATTGTTAACCTATTGACTACCCCATTTACCCAATAGGTTAACTTTTGTTAAAATGGTCAATTTCTGACCCAACTACAAACCCATTAACCCAATGGTCTACTTTTGACTAAAAAGTCAACTTTGGTCAAAATGGTAAGTCCATGACCCAATGACTAACCCAGTGACCCAATATATTGATTTTTGACGAAAAAGTAAATTTTGGTCAAAATAGTCAATTTTAGACCTAATGACCAATTATTGACGCATTCGGTCAACTTTTGACCAAAAAGTCGACGTTGGTCAAAATGGTCAGTCCTTGACCCAATGACCAACACATTGACCCAATAGGTCAACTTTTAAGCAAAAAGTCAATTATGGTCAAAATGGTCAATCCTTGACCAAATGACAAAACCATTGACCCGAATAGGTCAACGTTTGAACAAAAAGTCAATTTTGGTCAAAATAGACAATTTTGAACTAATGACCACCCATTCACTCAATAGGTCAACTTTTGACCAAAAAGTGAACTTTGGTCAAAATGGTCAACTTCTGACTCAATGACCAACTCATTGACCCAATAGGTCAACTTTTGACCAAAAAGTCAACTTTGGTCAAAATAGACAATTCTTGACCCAAGGACCAATTCATTGACACAAAAGGTTAGCTTTTAGCCAAAAAGTCAACTTTGGACAAAAAAGTCAACTTTGGTCAATTCTTGACCCAATGACCAACCCGATGACCCAAAGGCTAAACTTTTAAACAAAAATTCAACTTTGACCAAAATAATTAATTTTTGATCTAATGACCAATTACTGACCCAATAAGACAATCTCTGATCAAAAATTCAACTTTAGTTAAAATGATGAATCCTTGACCCAATGACCAACCCATTGACCCAATAGGTCATCTTTTGACCAAAAAGTCAACTTTGAACAAGATGGTCAATCCATGACCCAATGACCAAACCATTAACCCAACAGGTCAACTTTTAACCAAAAAGTAGATGTTGCTCAAAATTGTCAATTTTTGACCTAATGGCCAATTATAGACCAAATAAGTCAATCTCTGACCAAAAAATCAACTTTGGTCAAAATGGTTAATCCTTGACCCAATGACCAACCCATTGATCTAATATGCTAACTTTTGACCAGAAAGTCAACGTTGGTTAAAATGGTCAAACCTTGTCTCAATGACCAACCCATTGACTCAATAGGTCAATTTTTGACCAAAGAGTCAATTTTGGTCAAAATAGACCATTTTTGACCTAATTACCACCCATTGACAAAATAGGTCAACTTTTAACCAAAAAGTCAACTTAGGTGAAAATGGGTAATTTCTGACCCAATTACAAAATGGTCAATCCATGATCCAATGACCAATCCAATAACCCAATAGCTCAACTTTTAACAAAAAATTCAATTTTGTTCAAAATAGTCAACTTTTGACATACTCACCAATTATTGACATAATTAGTCAATCTTTGACCAAAAAAGTCAACCTATGTCAAAATGGTTAATCCTTAACCCAATTACCAACCCATTGACCCAATAGGTCAGCTTTTGGCCAAAAAGTCAACTTTGGTCAAAATTGTTAATCCTTGACCTAATGACCTAATAGGTCAACTTTGGACCAAAAAGTTAATTTTGGTCAAAATTGTCAATTTTTACCTAATGACCAATTATAGACCCAATAAGCCAATCCCTGGCTAGAAAGTTCACTTTAGTCAAAATGGTCAATCGTTGACCCAATGAAAAAAACCATTGACCATTTAGGTCAACTTTTAACTAAAAAGTCAATTTTTGTCAAGATAAACAATTTTTGACATAATGATAGGTCAAATTTGGTCAAAGAGTCAATCATTGACCTAATGACCAACCCATTGACCAATTAGGTCAACTTTTAACAAATGTCAATTTTGCCCCATTGACCCAATAGGTCAACTTTAGTTAAAGGGTCAATCATTGACACAATGACCAACCCATTGACCAATTAGGTCAACTTTTGACTAAAAAGTCAATTTTGGTAAAAAATGTCAATCGTTGACCTATTGACCACCCCATTGACCCAATAGGTCAACTTTGGTTAAAATGGTCAATTTTTGATCCAACGACCAACCAATTGACCCAATAACTAAACTTTTGACCAGAAAGTCAACTTTGGTAAAAATGATCAATCATTGACCCAATTACCAACTCATTGACCCAATAAGTTAACTTTCGACCAAAAAGCCAATTTTAGTCAAAATGGTCAATTTTTTATCTAATGACCAATTATTGACCCAATAAGCCAATCTCTGACCAAAACGTCAACATTGGTCAAAATGGACAATCCTTGACCTAATGACCAACCCATTGACCCAATAGGTTATGTTTTGACTAAAAAGTCAACTATAGTTAAGATGTTCAATCCTTGACCCAATGACCAAACCACCGACCCAATAGGTCAACTTTTGACCAAAAATTTAATTTTTGTCAAAATAGTCAATTTTTGACTTAATAATCAATTATTGATGAAATAAAGCATTTTGTGACCAAAAAGTCAACTTTGGTAAAAATGGACAATCCTTGACCAAATGACAAATCCAATCACCCAATAGGTCAAGTTTTGACTAAAAAGTCAACTTTGGATAAGATGGTCAATCCTTCACCCAATGACCTACCATTGACCCAATAGGTCAACTTTTGACCAAAAAGTCAATTTTGGTCAAAACATTCTATTTTTGACCTAATGACCACCCATTGACCAAATAGGTCAACTTTTGACCAAAAAGTTAACTTTGGTGAAAAAGGTTAATTTCTGACCCATTGACAAACCCACAGACCCAAATAGGTTAACTTTTGACCAAAAAGTAAACTTTGGTTAAAACGGTTAATTCTTGACCCAATGACCAACTCATTGACCTAATAGGTCAAATTTTGAACAAAAAGTCAATTTTGGACAAAATAGTCAATCTTTGACCTAATAACCAATTATTGACCCAATATGTCAATCTTTGATAAAAAAAGTCAACTTTGGTTAAAACGATCAATCCTTGACCTAGTCACCAACCCATTGACCCAATGGGTCAACTTTTGACAAAAAAGTCAACGTTGGTCACATGGTCATTTCTGACCCTATGACGAACCCATTGACCCAATGGGTTAACTTTTGACCAGAAAATCAATTTTGGTCAAAAAAGACAATTTTTGACCTAATGACCAATTATTCACCTAATAAGGCAGTGTCTGACAAAAAAGTCAATTTTGGTCAAAATGGTCAACCCTTGAACCAATGACCAACCCCTTGACCCAATAGGTTAAATTTTGATGCAAAAGACAACTTTGCTCAAAATGGTCAATCCTTGACCCAATGACTCAATAGGTCAACTTTTGACCAAAAATTTAATTTTGGTCAAAATAATCAATTTTTTACCCACTGACCAATTATTGACTCAATTAGTCAATCTCTGACCAAAAAGTGAACTTTGGTCAAAATGGTCAATCCTTGACCTAATGACCAACCCATTGACCCAATAGGTCAAATTTTGACCAAAAAGTTAACTTTGGTCAAAATTATTAATCCTTGACCCAATGACCTAATATGTTAACATCGGACCAAAAAGTTAATTTTGGTCAAAATAGTCAATTTTTACCTAATGAACAATTATGGACCCAATAAGCCAATCTCTGGCTAGAAAGTCCACTTTAGTCAAAATGGTAAATCCTTGACCCAATGACCAAACCCATTGACCATTTAGGTCAACTTTTAACTAAAAAGTCAATTTTGGTCAAAATAGATAATTTTTGACCTAATGACCACCCCATTGACCCAATAGGTCAAGTTTGGTCAAAGAGTCAATCATTGACCCAATGACCAACCCATTGACCAATTAGGTCACTTTTAACTAAAAAGCCAATTTTACCCCATTGACCCATTAGGTCAACTTTAGTCAAAGGGTCAGTCAATGACACATTGAACAACCCATTGACCAATTAGGCCAACTTTTGACTAAAAAGTTAATTTTGGTCAAAATTGTCAATTGTTGACCAAATGACCACCCCATTGACCAATAGGTCAACTTTGGTTAAAATGGTTAATTTTTGACCCAACGACCAACCCAATGACCCAGTAGGTTAACTTTTGACCAAAAAGTTAACTTTCGTCAAAATGATCAATCATTGACCAAATGACAAACCCATTGACCCAATAGGTTAACATTCGACCAAAAATATAATTTTGGTCAAAATAATCAATTTTTGACCTAATGACCAATTATTGACCTAATATGTCAATCTCTGACCAAAAAGTCAACTTTGGTCAAAATGGTCAATCCTTGACCCAATGACTAACCCATTGACCCAATAGGTCAACTTTTGACCAAAAAGTTATTTTTGGTCAAAATTATCAATCCTTGACCACGTTTGACCAAAAAATCAATTTTTGTCAAAATAGTCAATTTTATCTAATGACCAATTAATGACCCAATAAGCCAATCTCTCATTAAAAAGTCAACTTTGGTCAGAATGCTCAATCCTTGACCCAATGACCAAACCTATTGACCAATTAGGTCAACGTTTGACTCAAAAGTCAATTTTGATCAAAATAGGTAATTTTGGACCTAATGGCCACCCCATTGACCCAATAGGTCAACTTTGTTCAAAGGGTCAATCATTGACCAAATGACCAACCCATTAACCAATTAGGTCAACTTTTGACTAAAAAGTCAATTTTGCCTCATTGACCCAATGGTCAACTTTGGTTAAAGGGTCAATCATTGATTCAATGACCAACCCATTAACCAATTAGGTCAACTTTTGACTAAAAAGTCAATTTTGGTCAAAATAGTCAATTGTTGACCAAACGACCACCCCATTGACCCAATAGGTCAACTTTGATTAATATGGTCAATTTTTGACCTAACGACCGACCCATTGACCCAATAGGTCAACGTTTCACGAAAAAGTCAACTACGGTCAAATTAATCAATCGTTGACCCATTGACAAACCCATTGACCATAGGTTAACTTTCGACAAAAATGTCAATTTTAGTCAAAATAGTCAATTTTTGACCTAAAGACTACTTATTAACCCAATATGCCAATCTCTGACCAAAATGTCAACTTTGATCAAAATGGTCAATCCTTGAACCAATAACCAACCCATTGACACAACAGGTCAAATTTTGAGCGAAAAGTCAACTTTGGTCAAAATGATCAATCGTTGACCCAATGACTAACTCGTTGACCCAATAACTTAACTTTCGACCAAAAAGTTAATTTTGGTCAAAATAGTGAATTTTTGAACTAATAACCAATTATTGACCCAATAAGCCAATCTCTGACCAAAATGTCAGCTTTGGCCAAAATGTTCAATCCTTGACCCAATGACCAACCCATTGATCCAATAGGATAAGTTTTGACTAAAAAGTCAACTTTGGTCAAGATGGTCAATCCTTGACCTAATGACCAACCCATTGTCCCAATAGGTCCACTTTTGACCAAAAGGTCAATTTTGGTCAAAATACTCTATTTTTGACCTAATTACCACCCATTAACCAAATAGGTCAACTTTTGATAAAGAACTCAACTTTGGTTAAAATAGTTAATTTCTGACCCAATGACCTACCAATTGACTCAATGGATCAACTTTTGACTAATAAGTCAGCTTTGGCCAATAAGGTTAATTCATAATCAAATGACCAACTCATTGAACCCAATAGGTCAAATTTCGAACATAAAGTCAATTTTGGTCAAAACAGTTAATCTTTGACCTAATGACCAAATTTTGACCCAATAATTCAATATCTGACAAAAAAGTCAACTTTGGTCATAATGGTCAATCCTTAACCCAAGGACCAACCCATTGACCCAATAGGTTAAATTTTGACCAAATAGTGAACTTTGGTCAGAATGGTAAATCTTTGACCCAATGACCAACCCACTGACCCAGTTGGTCAAATTTTAAGCAAAAACTTAATTTTGGTCAAAATAGTGAATTTTTTACTTAATGACAAATTATTGACCTAATAAGGCAATCTCTGATCAAAAAGTCAACCTTGGTGAAAATGGTCAATTCTTGACCCAATCACCAACCCATTAACCCAATAGGTCAAGTTTGTTCAAGATGGTCAATACTTGACCCAATGACAAACCAATTGACCAAATAGGTCAAATTTTGACCAAAAAGTCAATTTTGGTCAAAACATTCTATTTTTAACCTAATGACCACCCATTGACCAAACAGGTCAACTTTTGACCAAAAAATCAACTTTGGTCAAAATGATTAATTTCTGACCCAATGACCATCCCATTAACCCAATAGGTTAACTTTTGACCAAAAAGTCAATTTTGGTCAAAATGGTCAATTCTTGACCCAATGACCAACTCATTGACTCAATAGGTCAAATTTTTAAAATAAAGTCAATTTTAGTCAAAATAATCAATTTTTGACCTAATGACCAATTATTGACCCAATAAGTCAATCTCTAAGAAAAAGTCAACTTTGGTCATAATGGTCAATCATTAACCCAATGACTAACCTATGGACCCAATATGTTAGCTTTTGACCAAAAAGCCAACTTTGGTCAGAATGGTAAATCCTTGACCCATTGACTAACCCACTGACCCAATATATCGACTTTTGACAAAAAGTCAATTTTGGTTAAAATAGACAATTTTTTACCGAATGACCAATTATTGTCCCAATAGGTCAACTTTAACCAAAAAGTCAAGTTGGGTCAAAATTTTCAATCCTTGACCCAATGACCAACCCATTGACCCAATCGGACAACTTTTCACCAAAAAGTCATCTTTTGTCAAAATGGTCACTCCTTGTCCCAATGAATAACACCCATTATCCCAAAAGGACGACCAAAAAGTCAATTTTGGTCGAAATTCTCAATTTTTGACCTAATGACCACCTCAATGACCAAATAGGTAAACTTTTGACCAAAAAGTCAACTTTGGTCAAAATGGTTAATTTCTGACATAATGACAACCCAATTGACACAATTGGTCAACATTTGATAAAAAATTCAATTTTGGTCAAAATAATCAATTTTTGACCTACTGACCAATTATTGACCCAATAAGTGAATATCTGACTAAAAGTTAACTTTAGTCAAAATGGTCAATCCTTGACCCAATGACCAATCCCCTGACCCAATAGGTCAACTTCAGACCAAAATGACAATTTTGGTCAAAACAGTCAATTTTTAACCTAATGACCACCCCATTTGCTAAATAGGTCAACTTTTGCAAAAATGTCAACTTTCGTTAAAATGGTCAATTTCTGGCCTAATGACCAACCCATTGACCAATGGGTCAACGTTTGACAGAAAAGTTTTTTCTGGTAAAAATGGTCAATCCTTAATCAAATGACCAACTAATTGACCCAATAGGTCAACTTTTGACAAAAAAGTCAATTTTGGTCAAAATGCTAATACCTTTACCCAATGACCAACCCACTGACCCAATAGATCGACTTTTGGCCAAAAAGTCAATTTTGGTCAAAATAGTTAATTTTTGACCTAATGACCAATTATTGACCTAATAGGTCAACTTTTGACCAAAAGGTCAACTTTGGTCAAAATGGTCAATCCTTGACCCAATGATCAACCCATTGACCCAATAAGTCAAATTTTGAGCAAAAAGTCAACTTTGATCAAAATGATCAATCCTTGACCCAATAACAAACCCATTGACCTAAATAGGTTAACTTTTGAACAAAATTAAATCTTGGTCAAAATAGTCAATTTTTGACCTAATGACCAACCACTGACCTAATAGGTCAACTTTTGACAGAAAAAGTCAACTTTGGACAAAATGGTCAACTTCTGACTCAATGACCAACCCATTAACCCAATAGGTAAACTTTTGAACAAAAAGTCAACTTTGGTCTTAATATTCAATTTTTGAACTAATGACCACCCCATTAACCCAATAGGTCAACTTTTGACCCAAATGTCAACTTTGGTTAAAATGGTCAATTTCTTACCCAATGACCAACCCATTTACCCAATAAGTCAACTTTTGACCCAAAAGTCAATTTTGGTCAAAATAGTCAATTTTTGACCGAATGACCACCTCATTAACCCAAAGGGTCAACTTTCATTAATATGGACAACTTCTGACCCAACGACAAACCTATTGACCTAATAGGCCAACTTTTGACCAAAAAGTCAACTTTTGTCAAATGATCAATCCTTGACCCAATGACCAACCCATTGACCCAATAGCTCAACTTTTAACCAAAAAAGTCAATTTTGGTCAAAATAATCAATTTTGACTTAATGACCAATTATTGACCCGGTAATTTAATCTCTGACCAAAAGGTCAACATTGGTTAAAATGGTCAATCCTTGACCCAATGACCAACCCATTAACCACATAGGTCAACTTTTGACCAAAAGTCAACTTTGGTCAAAATGATCAATCCTTGACCCAATGACCAACCCATTAACCCAATAGGTCAACTTCTAACCAAAAAGTCAACTTTGGTCAAAATGGTCAGTCCTTGACCTAATGACCAACCTAGTGACCCAATAGATCGACTTTTGACTAAAAAGTCAATTTCAGTCAAAAATAGTCAATTTTTGACCTAATGAACAATTGTTGACCCGACAGGTTAACTTTTGACAAAAAAGTCAACTTTGGTCAAAATGTTCAATCTTTGACCCAACGACCAACCCGTTGACCCAATAGGTCACTTTTGAGGAAATAATTAACTTTGGTCAAAATTGTCATTCCTTGACCTAATGACCAACACATTGACCCAAATATGTCAATTTTTGAAGAAAAAGTCAATTTCGGTCGAAGTAGTAAATATTTGACCTATTGAACACCCATTGAACCCAAGGTCAACTTTTGATCAAAAAATCAACTTTAGTCAAAATGGTCAACTTTAACTCAATGACCAACCCATTGAAACAATAGGTCAACTTTTGACCAAAAAGTCACCATTGGTTAAAATGGACTATTCTTGACCCAACGACCAATTCATTGACCCAAAAGGTTAGCTTTTGGCCAAAAAAACAACTTTGGTTAATTTCTTACCCAATGACCACCCCGATGACCCAATGGGTCAACTTTTGACCAAAAATTCAATTTTCGTCAAAATATTTAATTTTTAACCTAATGACAAATTATTGACCCAATAAGACAACCTCTGACAAAAAAGTCAACTTTGGTCAGAATTGTCAATTTTTGTCCAAAAAGTAATTGTTGGTCAAAATAGTCAACATTTGACCTAATGACTAATTATTGACCCAATAAGTCAATCTTTGATCAAAAAGTCAACTTTGATCAAAATGGATAATCCTTGACCCAATGACCAACACATTGACCCAATAGGTTAACTTTTGACAAAAAAGTCAACTTTGGTCAAAATGGTCAAACCTTGCCCCAAGACCAACCTATTGACCCAATAGATCAATTTTCGACCAAAATGTCAATTTTTGTCAATATAGTCAATTTTTTACCTAATGACCACCCATTGACCAAATATGTCAACTTTTGACCAAAAAGTCAACTTTAGTCAATATGGTTAATTTCTAACCCAATGACCAACCCATTGTCCAAATAGGTCAACTTTTGTCCAGAAAGTCAACTTTGGTCAAAATGGTCAATTCTTGACCCAATGACCAACGAATTGACATAATTCGTCAAATTTTGAACAAAACGTGAATTTTGGAGAAAATAGTCAATCTTTGACCTAATGACCAATTATTGACCCAATATGTCAATCTTTAACAAAAAGGCAACTTTGGTTAAGAAGGTCAATTTTTGACCCAATGATCAACCCATTGACCCAATAGGTCAACTTTTGACAAAAAAGTCAACTTTGGTCAAATGGTCAATTTCTGATGGGTCAGCTTTTGACAAAAAATTCAATTTTGGTCAAAATAGTCAATTTTTAATATAATGATCAATATTGACCCACAAAGCAATCTTTGACCAAAAATCTAACTTTGGTCAAAATGGTCAATCCTCGACCCATTGGCCCAATAGGTCAAGTTCTGACTAAAATGTAAACTTTGGTCAATATTGGTCAATCCTTGACCCAATGACCAACCCATTGACCCAATAGGTCAACTTTTGACCAAAATGTCAATTTTGGTCAAGATATTTTATTTTTGACCTAATGAACACCCGTTGACCAAATAGGTCAACTTTTGACCAAAATGCCAACTTTGGTCAAAATGGTTAATTTCTGACCCAATGACCAACCCATTGACCCAATAGGTCAACTTTTGATCAAAAAGTCAACTTTTGTCAAAATGGTCAATTCTTGACCCAATGACCAACTCATTGACCCAATAGGTCAAATTTGAACATAAAGTCAATTTCGATCAAAATGGTCAATTTTCAACCTACTGACCAATTATTAACCCAATAAGTTAATCTCTGACAAAAAAATTAAACTTTGGTCATAATGGTAAATCCTTAAACCAGTGACCAACCCATTCATCCAATAGGTTAGCTTTTGACCAAAAAGTCAACTTTAGTCAAAATGGTAAATCCTTGACCTAATGAACAACCCATTGACCCAATAGATCAACTTTTGACAAAAAAGTCAATTTTGGTTAAAATAGTAAAATTTTGACCTAATTAACAATTATTGACCCAATAAGTCAACTTTTGACCAAAAAGTTATTTTTTGTCAAAATGGTCAATCCTTGACCCAATGACCAACCCATTGACCCAACCTGTCAACTTTTGACCAAGAAGTCAACTTTTGACCAAGAAGTCAACTTTTACCAAAATGGTCAATCCTTGACCCGATGACCAACTCGTTAACTCAAAAGGAAAACCTTTGACCAAAAAGTCAATTTTGGCTAAAATTCTCAATTTCTGACCTAATGCCCACCTCATCGACCCAATAGGTCAACTTTTTACCAAAAAGTCAACTTTGGCCAAAATGGTCAATTTCTGACACAATGACCACCACATTGACACAATCGGTCAACATTTGACCAAAAATTCAATTTTGGTCGATATAATCAATTTTTAACATAATGATCAATTATTGACCCAATAAGTCAATCTCGGACTAAAAAGTAAACTTTGGTCAAAATGGTCAATCTTTGAAACAACAACCAACTCATTGACCTAATAGGTCAACTTTTGACCAAAAAGACAACTTTGGTCAAAATGGTCAATCCTTGACCTAATGACCAACTCATTGACCCAATAAGTCAACATTTGACCAAAATGTCAATTTTGGTCAAAATAGTTAATTTTTGATCTAATGACCACCTCATTAACCCGATATGTCAATTTTTCACCAAAAAGTCAGCTTTGCTAAAAATGGTTCATTTATGACCCAATGACCCAACACATTGAACCAATATGTCAACTTTTGAGAAAAAAGTTAACTTTGGTCAAAATGGTCAATCCTTAACCAAATGACCAACCTATTGATCCAATAGACAATTTTTGACATGACGACCAATTGTTGATACAAAAATTCAACTTTGGTCAAAATGGTCAATCCTTGACCCAATGATCAACCCATTGACCCAATTGGTCAACTTTTGACTAAAAAGTCAACTTTGGTCAAAATGATCAATCCTTTATTTAATGGCTAACCCATTCACCCAATATGTCAACTTATGACCAAAAAGTCAACTTTGGTCAAAATAGTCAATTTTTGACCTAATAACTAATTATTTACCCGATAAGTCAATCTCTGAAGAGAATGTTAACTTTGGTCAAAATGATCAATTTTTGACCAAGCGAGCAACCCATTGAGCCAATAGGTCAACTTTGTTCAAAATTATCAATCTTTGACCCAACGACCAACCCATTAACCCAATAGGTCAACTTTTGACCAAAAAGTCAATTTTTGTCAAAATTCTCAATTTTTGACATAATGACCACCCCATTGACCCAATATGTCAACTATTGACCAAAAAGTCAACTTTGGTAAAAATGGTCAATTTCTGACTCAAGGACCACCACATTGACACAATAGGTTAACTTTTGATCAAAAATTCAATTTTGGTCAAAATAAATAAATTTTGACCCAATGACCAATTATTGACCTAATAAGTCAATCTCTGACTAAAAAGTTAACTTTGGTCAAAATGGTTAATCCTTGACCCAACGACTAACCCATTGACCCAATAGGTCAACTTTTCACCAAAAAGTCAACTTAGGCCAAAATGGTCAATCCTTGACCGAATCACCATCCCATTGATCCAATAGGTCAACTTTTGACCAAAATGTCAACTTTCATCAAAATAGTCAATTGTTGACCGAATGACAACCCCACTGACCCAATAGGTCAACTTTTGACCAAAAATTCAATTTTGGTCAAAATAGTTAATTTTTGACATAACGACCAATTATTGACCCAATAAGAATCTCTGACCAAAATGTCAACTTTGGTCAAAATGGTCAATCCTTGACCCAATGACCAACTCATTGACCCAATAGGTCAACGTTTGACTAAAAAGTCAACTTTGTACAAAATGGTCGATCCTTGACCGAATGACTCAATTTGTCAACTTTTAACCAAAAAGTCAATTTTGGTCAAAATAATCAATTTTTAACATAATGACCACCCATTGACTCGACACGTTAACTTTGGACCAAAACATCAACTTTTGTCAAAATGCTTAATTTTTGACCCAATGACCAACCCATTGACCCAATAGGTCAACTTTTGACCAAAAACTCAACTTTGGTAAAAATGGCCAATCCTTTACCCAATGACCCAATAGGTCAAATTTTGACCAAAAAGTCAACTTTGGTCAAAATGGTCGATCCTTTACCCAATGATCCAATAGGTCAACTATTGACAAAAAGTTAATTTTGGTCAAAATAGTCAATTTTTGCCATAATGGCCGCCCCATTGACCCAAAAAGTCAACTTTTGACAAAAAAGTTAATTTTGGTCAAATTGGTTAATCCATGACCTTATGACCAACCCGTTGACCCAATAGACCAACTTTTGAGCAAAAAGTCAACTTGGTCAAAATGGTCAATCCTTTACCTAATGACTAACAATTTGACCTAATATGTTAACTTTTAACCAAAAAGTCAACATTGGTCAAAATGGTCAATCCTTGAACCAATGACATACCCGTTGACCCAATATGTCAACTTTTGACCAAAAAGTCAACTTTGGATAAAATGATCAATTTCTGACACAATGACCAACCCATTGACCTAATCGGTCAACTTTTGACTAAAAAGTTAACTTTTATCAAAATGGTCAAACCTAATCACCCAATAAGTCAACTTTTGACCAAAAAGTCAATTTTTGTCAAAATGTCAATTTTTGACCTCATGTCTATTTAGCGACCCAATAGGTCAATCTCTGACCAAAATGTAAACTTTTGTTAAAATGGTCATTCCTTGACCCAATGACCAACCAATTAACCCAATAGGTTAACTTTTAACTAAAAAATCAACTTTGGTCAAAATGATCAATTCTTGACCCAATGACCAACCCGTTGACCCAAGAGGTCAACTTTTGACCAAAAAGTCAATTTTGGTAAAAAAAGTCAACTTTTGGCATAATGATCAATTATTAACCACAATAAGTCAATCTCTGACAAAAAAGTTAACTTTGATCAAAATGGTCAATCCTTCACCTAATGACCACCACATTAACCTAAGAGGTTAACTTTTGACCAAAAAGTCAACTTTGCTTAAAATGGTCAATCCATTACCTAATAACCAACCCAATCACCCAATAGCTCATCTTTTGAAAAAAAAGTCAACTTTGGTCAAAATATTCAATCCTTGACCCAATGGTTTAACTTTTGACCATAAAGTCAATTTTAGTCAAATAGTTAATTTTTGACCTAATGACCGCCTCATTGACCCAATAGGTCAACTTTTAACCAAAAAGTCAATTTTGGTCAAAATGATCAATTTGACCCAATGACCACCACATTGACCCAATGGGTTAACATTTGACCAAAAATTCAATTTTTGTCAAAATAGTCAATTTTTGACCTGATAACCAATTATTGACCAAATTAGTCAATCTTTGACCAAAAAGACAACTTTGGTCAAAATGTTCAATCCTTGACCCAATGACCAATCCATTGACTTAATAGCTCAACTTTTGACCAAAAAATCAACTTTAGTCAAAATAATCAATTTTTGACCTAATGATCACCCCATTGACCCAATAGATCAACTTTTGACCCAAAAGTCAACTTTTGTGAAAATGGTCATTTTCTGACCCAATGACCAACCATTTGACCCAATCGGTCAATTTTTGATGAAATTGTAAACTTTGGTCAAAATGATCAATCATTGACTTATTGACCAACCCATTGACCCAATATGTCAACTTTTGACCAAGAAGTCAATTTACGTAAAAATGGTCAATTTTTGACCTAATGACCAATTATTGACTCAACAAGTCAATCTCTGACCAAAAAGTCAACTTTGGTGAAAATGGTCAATTCTTGACCCAATGACCAAACCATTGACCCAATAGGTCAACTTTTGACCAAAAAGTTAAGTTTGGTCAAAATGATTTATTCTTGACACAATGACCACCCTATTAACCCAAAAGGTTTACTTTTGACTAAAAAATCAATTTTGGTCAAAATAATCGATTATTGACCTAATGACCACCCCATTAACCCAATAGGTCAACTTTGGTTTAAATGGTCACTTTAAGACCCAACGACCTACCTATTAACCCAACAGGTCAACTTAAGACCAAAAAGTCAACTTTGGTCAAAATGATCAATCCTTGACCCAATGACCAACTTATTGACCCAATATGTTAACTTTTGACCAAAAAGCCAACTTTGGTCAAGATAGTTATTTATTATCCTCATGACCAATTATTGACCCAATAAGTTAACTTTTAATCAGAAAGACAATTTTGGTCAAAATAGTCAATCCTTAACCTAATGACCTACCCATTGACCCAATAGGTCAACTTTTGATCAAAAGTCAACTTTGGTCAAAATGGTCAATCCTTAACCCGAAGACCAACCCATTTGCCCAATAGGTCAACTTTTGGCCAAAATGTCAACTTTGATCAAAATGTTCAATCTTTGACCCAATGACCCAATCGGTCAACTTTTGACAAAAAAGTCAAATTTGGTTAAAATATTCATTTTTTAACGTAATGACCACCCCCATTGACTCAATAAGTCAATCTCTGGCCAAAAAGTTAACTTTGGTCAAAATAGTCAATCCTTAACCTAATGACCAACTCATCGACTCAATAGGTCAACTTTTGACCAAAAAGTCATCTTTGGTCAAAATGGTCAATCCTTGACCTAATGACCAACCTTTTAACACAATAGGTCGACTCTGGACCAAATAATCAATTTAGGTTAAAATAGTCAATTTTTGACCAAATGACCAATAATTGACCAAATAAGTCAATCTCTGACCAAAAAGTCAACTTTGGTCAAAATGGTCAATCCTTGACCAAATGACCAACCCATTTACTCAATAAGTCAACTTTTAACCAAAAAGTTGACTTTAGTGAAAATGGTCAATCCTTGCCCAAATGACCCAATAGGTCAACTTTTGACCAAAAATTCAATTTTAGACAAAATAGTTAAATTTTGACCAAAGGACCAATTATTGACCCAATAAGTCAATGTGTGACTAAAAAAATCAACTTTTGTCAAAATGGTCAAATTATTGACCCAATGACCAAAACTCATTATCCCAATAGGTCAACTTCTGACCAAAATGTCAATTTTGGTCAAAATATTCAGATTTTTGACCTAATGACCACCCTATTAACCCAATAGGTCAACTTTGGTTAAAATGGTCAATTTCTAACCCAACGACCAAAACATTGACACAATGGGTCAACTTTATACCAAAAGTCAACTTTGGTCAAAATGATCAACTTTTGACCCAATAACCAACTTATTGATCTTATAGGACAACTTTTGACCAAAAAGTCAATTTTGGTCTAAATAGTCAATTTTTTAACTAATGACCAATTATTGAACCAATAAGTCAATCTCTGACCAAAAAGTCAACTTTGGTCAAAATGGTCAATTATTGACCCAATGACCAACTCATTTACCCAATAGGGCAACTTTTGACTAAGGGTCTGTTTGGTGCAGCTGCAGCTTCTCAGCTTTGGAGCTGCAGTTAGTCTTGCTCAGGAAGTTGTTATGGGGAAGCAATCACGGGAAAGTCGGTTAGTCTGTTTGGTTGTAGCTGTCTGAGAACAGGTGTGGGGCGGCTGTTTCAGGAGAAATGACCAAGCTGCCCTTATTTGGTAAAACTGTTAAAAAAATTATAGCTCATGTAGCACTGATTAGGAGGTGATTAGGAGGAGTGCAAGGAAAAATCGTAAAATTATAATAAATTTTGATAAGTACTCAAATGAAAAATCACTCTTACAGTCAAAATAAAAATACTCCAAAAATTTCCATAATAAAATACATGTCTATGAGATATTAAGATATGCTTTTGTTATTTATTCTCAAAGCTCTACCATTTCTTCAGCACCTTCGCAGTCCTTAGAGCAAAAGTTAGGCTGCTCGCTATCATCTGTTAAAGTCGAAGATCCTATTTGGTTTTCTGTTCGTTGTGCATCTGCTTTTTGTTCATTCATTTCTGCACTGCATAAATTGATATCGAATCGTGATGAATGGCGCTTAATATAATTATGCAGCATCATCATTGCTATAATGATCCACACCTGTTTAGAAACAGGATAAGAGGGCATGTATCGCAATATAACCCATTTTCTTCCAAACACCAAATGTCTTTTCGATCACGCCCTTTAAAGAAGAATGTCGTTTGCTGAAGACCTCCTTCCGGGTTCGTGTCACCTTACTTGCTCTTTCAAAATTTGGTATGTGATACCTTGTATCCAGGAATGGTTTCATATAACCTCGTTGCAACGGATAACCGACATCCACCAAGTAATATTTTCTTGCTTCAAATTTGAAAGTAATGTCTGATGTATGAAGATCACATAATTGAATTTTGATAAAATACATATACCGCTTGGTGGATGCGGAAAAGAGTATTATTGATTTCTTGTTGTACTTTTAAATATCCTGTTGTCATGTGCACTGCCCTCCCAACCAGGCATGACAAATGTAAAACACATGTTAAAGTCGCATACAGCCTTGACATTAAGTGTTGAAGTTCCACATTGGCTGATAAATGTGACTTTTTCATTGTTCGAAATGCGTGCATCGACATGTATTCCATTAATTGCTCCAATACAATCTTAACCAGGTTTAGACACATAAAATATGTGTTTAGTTTTATGTAGACTCAAAATTGGATAATGAATATTAGATGAATACCTTAAAGAATGGCATGTAACGAGGATCATTACGAATCTCTCTTGTTATTTGTGCGAATGTTGGATCCATTAGCTTATTAACATCTTTACTTAGGCTTATTAGAGCATTCAAACCTCTTGTGAAATACCTACTAATTGTTTCTGAAGAATGCTGAACTCGTTCCATCGCCGAACGCATCGACTTGTTCCGTGAAAGTATGTAGATAGTGATTGCTAATACCTCCCGATTTGTTGTCCTCACAAGCCCGTACAGTTCATAAGAGACGACAAGCTCCGCTAAAAGATCTTTAAACACCTCTTGATTCATTCTAAATATAATGTGGAATCTGGTTGGATGTCCTTCTAACATTTCCACAACCCATTTTTACCCAATTTGTGCTGATGTGTAATATCAGGGACGTTCAATATAGGTGTTATAGTACTCGATTGCCAAGTTTATTACTGTGTTTCTCCTCCTATGACGACGGTCCTCTAGATCCATATTAGATCTTACTGTGTATTTAACAAAAAAATTTAAATCACTAAGCAATTCATATGCATAATTTAAACACTTTTCAAAACAATATAAAAGAGACGAAACAAAATTATAATTGAAATCTATATTGCGCTACGATCAGAATATATCGTTCAAATAAATATATAGCAAATCATAAGTTCAGTACAAATAAGTAGATGTCCAAATATGCAAATTAAAATACAAATTAGACAAAATTCACATGTTCCTCTTGTGATAAAATTGTGGTAGGTACTTCACCCTACGTTTTTTAGATATTTCCTTGAAGAAATCCTTGTGTACCGAATCCCGTAGCAGACTCAGCCGTGAAGTAGTACGGATCATCATCATCTGCTATGTCCTCATCCTCCAAAATTGAAACCACCTCGTTAACTGAGGATTTCTGCACTTTATGCGGTGCATCATTTGAAGATTCAACCAAGAAAGAGAGTTGACTCCTGTATGAAGCAGCTCCACTCTTCTTCCTACGTTCAAAGCGAGAGTGCTTTGATCGATACGTTGACTGAAGCTCAGTATGCCCAGGGCTAGGCAGTGCAGGAGAATCATCTGATAAACTGACGGCCACATTCTCCTGGGTCTCAGCAAATCCAACCTCGTTGGGTGCACATGCATACTTGCCAGTGGCGATGATACCCTCAAACATCCGATCCATCTTCTCCTTAAGTACGAGTTTAATTCCATTGAGTTTAAATTTCCTAGCAGCAGGAACAACCTGAGACAAAATTGGATCAGTTAAAATTAAGCAAAAATTGTATAAACATTTGAAATTATAAGAAAGGAATGTATATACTAACCGCAAGTCTTTTTTCCCACCCCTCCTCCTATGCATATATGGTGCGCTTTACTGGATTCCAACCAAGTCTTGTACACCCGCGGTTTAAATCTTTCGAAGTCTTCTAATCCTTTTTGAGCTGATCTCATTTATTTTTCATCTACATCCTATCATAGGTCCTCACAGTTGCTTCTTTAAAATGTTTAACAATGTTTTTCCAACCTTCTTTATTGAGAAATGTGGACGGTCTATTCCCCAACTCTATCCCTTTGATGCAGAGATCGTAACAAAGATATTTTATCTCTTTTTCCCACATTGCAGGTGAACCAATTTTCTTACCCTTACTGGCCATGTTATACTAAGCTAAAGAAAATATTGAAATGGAACACATTCAAATTTTAGAATCACCTGACATTTGTGAAATTCCATCCATCCAAATAGAAACGAAAAAGAACCAAAAAAATCATGATTATAAGCGGAGACAAATAATTTTACGTGGTTCGGTCATGATGACCTACATCCACGGGAAAAGGAGGAAGTCATTTTTATTAAATGAATAAATAGGTAGGTAAGATGCTTCCTTTCATACATGACTCCCATTACTAAACAATTCTATATGAAATTTGGCATATCCCACATTCTCCAATGCAGGTAATGAAGACCATGAGAAGCAAGATTGAGCCTTACAAACCGAGCAACATAAGAAATTATGTTTCATAGTCCATACATGATTATGCCATCCGTGATAATGCCAATACGAGGATTACGCTTTCACAAACTCCCACGAGAAACCAACAAAGCAACACCGAAACTCACACAAGAAACCAATGCATCTGAAATGCTTTTAAATCGGTTTGAGATATATGAGGCTATTAAAAACTTGAAAAATTTGAAATTCTTGCAATCCCAATCATCTTTAAAAGTTCATATGCTTACAAAACAAAAAAATGAACAATTTCAACATAGTAGTTAACAATGCTCCCAAGCCCAATACCCCAATAGAGAAACTCGTTCACAATACCATTTAAAGCATAATGCACTTCCGATGCTCTCCATATCGAGAAAGATCTCTTCACATAAATGCAAAAAAAAACAAGAGAAATAACTCTCCACATAAACTCGCCTTATCCTCATAACTTCCAATAATGTAATGTTTTAATGCTATTCTTCTGAGCTTACAAACAAGAAAAACTATTCTTAGGAGCTTACAAAACAAAACAGAAAAACCATTCTTAAAGCTATTCTTATGAGCTTACCAACCAGAAAAACCAATCAATTTAATGCTTCATAAAGCCATAGCTATTGAGGAATGTAATGAGAATTGTACATTTTCTAACTGGAAGTGGTCCTGATAGAAGCGTGTTGAAGCATATAGCTAGGAACTGCATTCCATTTCCAATCAAGTTTTGTATTCCCTTTCATCCAAACTCGAGAACCAAGGGAGCTGTACATTTTTCCCGAAATTATGTATAAATGAAGCATATATTCCAATTCGACATTTCGTACACGAACCACAAGCATATATTCCAATTTTCCAGCCATTTTAACTTTGCGAGCAATCGGCAATTCCATCCAAACAACCCCCACCTCAATTACATTTCAACTTGGGAGCAAGACAATAAGTAAGGATGTAAGAAATTTCTATTCTTTAACCTAATGCAGAGGCATTTACATACAGGAGGAAAAAAACATGTTTGATTTGTGTTTGCAAAGGCTTCCGTTAAAAAAGAAATGAAAGAACAAACCATTGCATTACAAATCCATTGCCACATTCACAAAGCCAAAACGAAGAGCTTACAAAGCAGAAAAAAGATAAACCTATTCTTAGGAGCTTACAAAACAAAAAAAAACCAATCCATTCAATGCTTCATAAAGCCAACCCTAAAGCCATTCATAAAGCATTTTATATGAGTTAACAAACCAGACGAACATAACCTTTTTACAAACCTAAACAATTTGTTAATCCATAGAAGGAAGAAGGTAGCAGAAAGGTGAGGGGAGGAGAACGACGCCCGCAAAGCACAATAACACCACAAACCTCCATAAAATTTTTCATACACTCCCTAATTTACAGATCCACCAAAATCTATAAGGAATAATATAGAAACAAGGAGGAGATGGGGATAAGATGGGAGGAAGGAGAGGAAGAAATTGCAAAAAAAATTCATCAATTCTCTTGGATCTACAAGTAGAAGTAGAGAATGCCTCTTTTTTTACCGTGAGATTTGGAGATCGAAGGGATGGGGAAGAGGAAGCAGTCGTAAGGGAAGCAAAGGGGACACCGTTATGGCGTAAGAGAAGAAAGGGGTAAGGATGAAAAAATTTAGGGGAGAACGCGGGCCGTGGTGGTATTACAACGTCTGGCTTTCACTCCGCTTTCACCTAGCTTTTACCGCGAAGCTACAAATTAAACGACGAAAAGTTCGGCATCGCAGTTGCCACTCATTGCGCAACCCTAAAAAGCGTGAACTAAAAGAGCCCTAAAAAGTCAACTTTGATCCAAATAGTCAATCCCTGACCCAATGACTAAGCCATTAACCCAATAGGTCAGCTGTTGAAAAAAATTTTAATTTTAGTCAAAATAGTTAATTTTTGACGTAATAATCACCCCATTGACCCAATAGGTCAACTTTTGTTGATATGGTCATTTTCTGACCCAACGACTAACCCATTGACCCAATTGGCCTACTTTTGACTAAAAATTCAACTTTCGTCAAAGAGATCAATCCTTGACCTAATGACCACCCCATTGACCCAATAGGTCAACTTTGGTCAAAGGGTCAATCATTGACCCAATGACCAACCCATTGACCAATTAGGTCAACTTTTGACTAAAAAGTCAATTTTCCCAAAATAGTTAATTGTTGTCCTAATGACCATCCCCATTGACCTAATAGGCCAACTTTGATTAAATTGGTCAATTTCTGACCCAACAACCAACCCATAGACCCAATAGGTCAACATTTGACCAAAAAGTCAACTTTGGTCAAAATGGTAAGCCCTTGACCCAATAACCAACCCACCGACCCAATAGTAACACTTTCGACCAAAAAGTCAATTTTGGTCAAAATAATCAATTTTTGACCTAATGACCAATTATTAACCCAATATGCCAATCTCTGACCAAAACGTGAACTTTGGTCAAAATTGTCAAACCTTGAACCAATAACCAACCCATTGACCCAACAGGTCAACTTTTGAGCAAAAAGTCAACTTTGGTCAAAATGATCAATCGTTGACCCAATGACCAACTCATTTATCCCAATAGGTTAACTTTCGACCAAAAAGTTAATTTTTGTCCCCCAAATAGTCAATTTTTAACCTAATGACCAATTATTAACCAAATAAGCCAATATCTGATCAAAATGTCAACTTTTGTCAAAATGGTCCTCAATCCTTGACCTAAAAAGATAACTTTTGACCAAAAAGTCAATTTCGGTCAAGATTCTTAACTTTTTACCAAATGATGACCTCATTGACCTAATAAGAAAACTTTTAATAAAAAAGTTAACTTTGTTCAAAATGGTCAATTTCTGACACAATGACCACCCCATCGACACAATCGGCTAACTTTTGACCAAAAATTCAATTTGGGTCAAAATAATCAATTTTTGACCTAATGACTAATTATTGACCCAAAAAGTCAATCTCTAATTAAAAAGTCAACTTCAGTCAAAATGGTCAATCTTTGACCCAACGACCAACTTATTGACCCAATTGGTCAACTTTTGACCAAAAAGTCAACTTTGGTCAAAATGGTCAATCCTTGACCCAATGACTAACCCGTTGACCCAATAGATCAACTTTGAACCAAAATGTCAATTTCGGTTAAAATAGTCAATTTTTAACCTAATGACCACCTTATTGACCCACGTAGTCAATTTTTGACCAAAAAGTCAACTTTGGTCAAAATGGTCTATTTCTGACCTAATGACCAACGCATTGACTCAATAAGTCAACTTTTGACAAAAAAGTTATTTTTTGTCAATATGCTCAATCCTTAACCAAATGACAAACCCATTGACCAAATAGGTCAAATTTTGACCACAAAATCAATTTTGGTCAAAATCGTAAGTCCTTGACTAAATGACCAACCCACTGACAAAATAGATTGACTTTTGACCAAAAGTCAATTTTGGTCAAAATAATCAATTTTTGACCTAATGACCAATTGTTGACCCAATAGGTCAACTTTTGACCAAAAAGTTCACTTTGGTCGAAATGGTCATTCCTTGACCCAATAACCAACCTATTGACCCAATGGTGAACTTTTGAGCAAAAAAATCAACTTTGAACAGGATGGACAATCCTTGACCCAATGACTAATGCATTGACCAAAATAGGTCAACTTTTGAAAAAAGTTAATTTTGGTCAAAATAGTTAATTTTTGACCTAATAACTACCCTTTGACCCGATTGGTCTACTTTTGACCAAAAAAGTTAACTTTGGTCAAAATAATCAACTTCTTGACCCAATGACCAACTCATTGACCCAATAGGGCAACTTTTGACTAAGGGTCTGTTTGGTGCAGCTGCAGCTTCTCAGCTTTGCAGCTGCAGTTGTGCTGCCCAGGAAGTTGTTGTGGGGAAGCAGCTGCGGGGAAGCTGGTTGTCTATTTGGTTGTAGCTGTCTGAGAACAGGTGTGGGGCGGCTGTTTCAGGAGAAATGACCAAGCTGCCCTTATTTGGTAAAACTGTTAAAAAAATTATAGCTCATGTAGCACTGATTAGGAGGTGATTAGGAGGAGTGCAAGGAAAAATTGTAAAATTATAATAAATTTTGATAAGTACTCAAATGAAAAATCACTCTTACAGTCAAAATAAAAATACTCCAAAAATTTCCATAATAAAATACATGTCTATGAGATATTAAGATATGCTTTTGTTATTTATTCTCAAAGCTCTACCATTTCTTCAGCACCTTCGCCGTCCTTAGAGCAAAAGTTAGGCTGCTCGCTATCATCTGTTAAAGTCAAAGATCCTATTTGGTTTTCTGTTCGTTGTGCATCTGCTTCTTGTTCATTCAATTCTGCACTGCATAAATTGATATTGAATCGTGATGAATGGCGCTTAATATAATTATGCAGCATCATCATTGCTATAACGATCCACACCTGTTTAGAAACATGATAAGAGGGCATGTATCGCAATATAACCCATTTTCTTCCAAACACCAAATGTCTTTTCGATCATGCCCTTTAAGGAAGAATGTCGTTTGCTGAAGACCTCCTTCCGGGTTCGTGTCACCATACTTGCTCTTTCAAAATTTGGTATGTGATACCTTGTATCCAGGAATGGTTTCATATAACCTCGTTGCAACGGATAACCGACATCCACCAAGTAATATTTTCTTGCTTAAAATTTGAAAGTAATGTTTGATGTATGAAGATCACATAATTGAATTTTGATAAAATACATATACCGCTTGGTGGATGCGGAAAAGAGTATTATTGATTTCTTGTTGTAATTTTAAATATCCTGTTGTCATGTGCACTGCCCTCCCAACCAGGCATGACAAATGTAAAACACATGTTAAAGTCGCATACAGCCTTGACATTAAGTGTTGGAGTTCCACTTTGGCTGATAAATGTGACTTTTTCATTGTTCGAAATGCGTGCATCGACATGAATTCCATTAATTGCTCCAATACAATCTTAACCAGGTTTAGGCCCATAAAATATGTGTTTAGTTTTATGTAGACTCAAAATTGGATAATGAATATTAGATGAATACCTTAAAGAATGACATGTAACGAGGATCATTACGAATCTCTCTTGTTATTTGTGCGAATGTTGGATCCATTAGCTTATTAACATCTTTACTTAGGCTTATTAGAGCATTCAAACCTCTTGTGAAATACCTACTAATTGTTTCTGAAGAATGCTGAAACTGTTCCATCGCTGAACGCATCGACTTGTTCCGTGAAAGTATGTAGATAGTGATTGCTAATACCTCCCGATTTGTTGTCCTCACAAGCCCGTACAGTTCATAAGAGACGACAAGCTCCGCTAAAAGATCTTTAAACACCTCTTGATTCATTCTAAATATAATGTGGAATCTGGTTGGATGTCCTTCTAACATTTCCACAACCCATTTTTACCTAATTTGTGCTGATGTGTAACATCAGGGACGTTCAATATAGGTGTTATAGTACTCGATTGCCAAGTTTATTACTGTGTTTCTCCTCCTATGACGACGGTCCTCTAGATCCATATTAGATCTTACTGTGTATTTAACAAAAAAATTTAAATCACTAAGCAATTCATATGCATAATTTAAACACTTTTCAGAAAAATATGAAAGAGACGAAAAAAAATTATAATTGAAATCTATATTGCGCTACGATCGAATATATCGTTCAAATAAATATATAGCAAATCATAAGTTCAGTACAAATAAGTAGATGTCCAAATATGCAAATTAAAATACAAATTAGACAAAATTCACATGTTCCTCTTGTGATAAAATTGTGGTAGGTACTTCACCCTACGTTTTTTAGATATTTCCTTGAAGAAATCCTTGTGTACTGAATCCTGTAGCAGCTCAACTGTGAAGTAGTACAGATCATCATCATCTGCTATGTCCTCATCCTCCAAAATTGAAACCACCTCGTTAACTGAGGATTTCTGCACTTTATGCGGTGCATCATTTGAAGATTCAACCAAGTAAGAGAGTTGACTCTTGTATGAGGTAGCTCCACTCTTCTTCCTACGTTCAAAGCGAGAGTGCTTTGATCGATACGTTGACTGAAGCTCAGTATGCCCAGGGCTAGGCAGTGCAGGAGAATCATCTGATAAACTGACGGCCACATTCTCCCGGGTCTCGAGCAAATCCAACCTCGTTGGGTGCACATGCATACTTGCCAGTGGCGATGATACCCTCAAATATCTGATCCATCTTCTCCTTAAGTACGAGTTTAATTCCATTGAGTTTAAATTTCCTAGCAGCAGGAACAACCTGAGACAAAATTGGATCAGTTAAAATTAAGCAAAAATTGTATAAACATTTGAAATTATAAGAAATGAATGTATATACTAACCGCAAGTCTTTTTTCCCACCCCTCCTCCTATGCATATATGGTGCGCTTTACTGGATTCCAACCAAGTCTTGTACACCTGCGGTTTAAATCTTTCGAAGTCTTCTAATCCTTTTTGAGCTGATCCCATTTATTTTTCATCTACATCCTATCATAGGTCCTCACAGTTGCTTCTTTAAAATGTTTAACAATGTTTTTCCAACCTTCTTTATTGAGAAATGTGGACGGTCTATTCCCCAACTCTATCCCTTTGATGCAGAGATCGTAACAAAGATATTTTATCTCTTTTTCCCACATTGCGGTGTGAACCAATTTTCTTACCCTTACTGGCCATGTTATACTAAGCTAAAGAAAATATTGAAATGGAACACATTCAAATTTTAGAATCACCTGACATTTGTGAAATTCCATCCATCCAAATAGAAACAGAAAAGAACCAAAAAAATCATGATTATAAGCGGAGACAAATAATTTTACGTGGTTCGGTCATGATGACCTACATCCACGGGAAAAGGAGGAAGTCATTTTTATTAAATGAATAAATAGGTAGGTAAGATGCTTCCTTTCATACATGACTCCCATTACTAAACAATTCTATATGAAATTTGACATATCCCACATTCTCCAATGCAGGTAATGAAGACCATGAGAAGCAAGATTGAGCCTTACAAACCGAGCAACATAAGAAATTATGTTTCATAGTCCATACATGATTATGCCATCCAGATAATGCCAATACAGGATTACGCTTTCCCAAACTCCCACAGGAAACCAACAGCAACACCGAAACTCACACAAGAAACCAATGCATCTGAAATGCTTTTAAATCGGTTTGAGATATATGAGGCTATTAAAAACTTGAAAAATTTGAAATTCTTGCAATCCCAATCATCTTTAAAAGTTCATATGCTTACAAAACAAAAAAATGAACAATTTCATCATAGTAGTTAACAATGCTCCCAAGCCCAATACCCCAATAGAGAAACCTGTTCACAATACCATTTAAAGCATAATGCACTTCCAGTGCTCTCCATATCAGAGAAAGATCTCTTCACATAAATGCAAAAAAAAACAAGAGAAATAACTCTCCACATAAACTGCCTTATCCTCATAACTTCCAATAATGTAATGTTTTAATGCTATTCTTATGAGCTTACAAACAAGAAAAACCATTCTTAGGAGCTTACAAAACAAAACAAAAAAAACCATTCTTAAAGCTATTCTTATGAGCTTACAAACCAGAAAAACCAATCAATTTAATGCTTCATAAAGCTATAGCTATTGAGGAATGTAATGAGAATTGTACATTTTCTAACTGGAAGTGGTCTTGATAGAAGCGTGTTGAAGCATATAGCTAGGAACTGCATTCCATTTCCAATCAAGTTTTGTATTCCCTTTCATCCAAACTGAGAACCAAGGGAGCTGTACATTTTTCCTGAAATTATGTATAAATGAAGCATATATTCCAATTCGACATTTCTGTACACGAACCACAAGCATATATTCCAATTTTCCAGCCATTTTAACTTTGCAGCAATCGGCAATTCCATCCAAACAACCCCCACCTCAATTACATTTCAACTTGGGAGCAAGACAATAAGTAAGGATGTAAGAAATTTCTATTCTTTAACCTAATGCAGAGGCATTTACATACAGGAGGAAAAAAACATGTTTTATTTGTGTCTGCAAAGGCTTCCGTTAAAAAAGAAATGAAAGAACAAACCATTGCATTACAAATCCATTGCCACATTCACAAAGCCAAAACGAAGAGCTTACAAAGCAGAAAAAAGATAAAGCTATTCTTAGGAGCTTACAAACCAAAAAAAAACCAATCCATTCAATGCTTCATAAAGCCAACCCTAAAGCCATTCATAAAGCATTTTATATGAGTTAACAAACCAGACGAACATAACCTTTTTACAAACCTAAACAATTTGTTAATCCATAGAAGGAAGAAGGTAGCAGAAAGGTAAGGGGAGGAGAACGACGCCCGCAAAGCACAATAACACCTCAAACCTCCATAAAATTTTTCATACACTCCCTAATTTACAGATCCACCAAAATCTATAAGGAATAATATAGAAACAAGGAGGAGATGGGGAGAAGATGGGAGGAAGTAGAGGAAGAAATTGCAAAAAACATTCATCAAATCTCTCAGATCTACAAGTAGAAGAACAGAATGCCTCATTTTTTACCAGAGATTTGGAGATCGAAGGGATGGGGAAGAGGAAGCAGTCGTAAGGGAAGCAAAGGGGACACCGTTATGGCGTAAGAGAAGAAAGGGGTAAGGATGAAAAAATTCAGGGGAGAACGCGGGCCGTGGTGGTATTACAACGTCTGGCTTTCACTCCGCTTTCACCTAGCTTTCACCGCGAAGCTACAAATTAAACGACGAAAAGTTCGGCATCGCAGTTGCCACTCATTGCGCAACCTTAAAAAGCGTGAACTAAAAGAGCCCTAAAAAGTCAACTTTGATCAAAATAGTCAATCCCTGACCCAATGACTAAGCCATTAACCCAATAGGTCAGCTGTTGAAAAAAATTTTAATTTTAGTCAAAATAGTTAATTTTTGACGTAATAATCACCCCATTGACCCAATAGGTCAACTTTTGTTGATATGGTCATTTTCTGACCCAACGACTAACCCATTGACCCAATAGGCCTACTTTTGACTAAAAATTCAACTTTCGTCAAAGAGATCAATCCTTGACCTAATGACCACCCCATTGACCCAATAGGTCAACTTTGGTCAAAGGGTCAATCATTGACCCAATGACCAACCCATTGACCAATTAGGTCAACTTTTGACTAAAAAGTCAATTTTCCCAAAATAGTTAATTGTTGTCCTAATGACCATTCCCATTGACCTAATAGGCCAACTTTGATTAAATTGGTCAATTTCTGACCCAACAACCAACCCATAGACCCGATAGGTCGACATTTGACCAAAAGTCAACTTTGGTCAAAATGGTAAGCCCTTTACCCAATAACCAACCCACCGAGCCCAATAGTAACACTTTCGACCAAAAAGTCGATTTTGGTCAAAATAATCAATTTTTGACCTAATGACCAATTATTAACCCAATATGCCGATCTCCGACCAAAACGTGAACTTTGGTCAAAATTGTCGAACCTTGAACCAATAACCGACCCATTGACCCAACGAAGTCGACTTTTGAGCAAAAAGTCAACTTTGGTCAAAATGATCAATCGTTGACCCAATGACCAACTCATTTATCCCAATAGGTTAGCTTTCGACCAAAAAGTTAATTTTTGTCCCCCAAATAGTCAATTTTTAACCTAATGACCAATTATTAACCAAATAAGCCAATATCTGATCAAAATGTCAACTTTTGTCAAAATGGTCCTCAATCCTTGACCTAAAAAGATAATTTTTGACCAAAAAGTCAATTTCGGTCAAGATTCTTAACTTTTTACCAAATGATGACCTCATTGACCTAATAGGAAAACTTTTAATAAAAAAGTCAACTTTGTTCAAAATGGTCAATTTCTGACACAATGACCACCCCATTGACACAATCGGCTAACTTTTGACCAAAAATTCAATTTGGGTCAAAATAATCAATTTTTGACCTAATGACTAATTATTGACCCAAAAAGTCAATCTCTAATTAAAAAGTCAACTTCGGTCAAAATGGTGAATCTTTGACCCAACGACCAACTTATTGACCCAATTGGTCAACTTTTGACCAAAAAGTCAACTTTGGTCAAAATGGTCAATCCTTGACCCAATGACTAACCCGTTGACCCAATAGATCAACTTTGAACCAAAATGTCAATTTCGGTTAAAATAGTCAATTTTTAACCTAATGACCACCTTATTGACCCACAAAGTCAATTTTTGACCAAAAAGTCAACTTTGGTCAAAATGGTCTATTTCTGACCTAATGACCAACGCATTGACTCAATAAGTCAACTTTTGACAAAAAAGTTATTTTTTGTCAATATGCTCAATCCTTAACCAAATGACCAATCCATTGACCCAATAGGTCAACTTTTGACCACAAAATCAATTTTGGTCGAAATCGTAAGTCCTTGACTAATTGACCAACCCACTGACAAAATAGATTGACTTTTGACCAAAAGTCAATTTTGGTCAAAATAATCAATTTTGGACCTAATGACCAATTGTTGACCCAATAGGTCAACTTTTGACCAAAAAGTTCACTTTGGTCGAAATGGTCAATCCTTGACCCAATAACCAACCTATTGACCCAATGGTGAACTTTTGAGCAAAAAAAATCAACTTTGAACAGGATGGACAATCCTTGACCCAATGACTAACGCATTGACCAAAATAGGTCAACTTTTGAAAAAAGTAAATTTTGGTCAAAATAGTCAATTTTTGACCTAATAACTACCCTTTGACCCGATTGGTCTACTTTTGACCAAAAAAGTTAACTTTGGTCAAAATAATCAACTTCTTGACCCAATGACCAACTCATTGACCCAATAGGTCAACATTTGACTAAAAAGTCAACTTTGGTGAAAATGGTCAATTTCTAACTGAATGACCACCCCTTTGACCTAATGGGTCAACTTTCGACCAAAAATTTAATTTTGGTCAAAATTGTCAATTTTTGACGTAATGACCAATTATTAACCCAATAAGTGAATCTCTGACCAAAAGTCAACCTTGGTCAAAATAGTCAATTCTTAACCCAATTACCAACACATTGACATAATAGGTCAAATTTTGATCAAAAAGTGAACTTTGGACAAAATGGTCAATCCTTGACACAATGACCCACCCCTTGACCCAATTGGTCAACTTTTGACCAAAAATTCAATTTTGGTCAAATTAGTCAAATTTTGACCTAATGACTAATTATTGACCTAAGCAGTAAATCTCTGACCAAAAAGTCAACTTTGGTTAAAATGGTTAATCCTTGACCCGATGACCAACCCATTAACCCAATCGGTCAACTTTTGACTAAAAAGTCAACTTGGATCAAAATTGACAATCCTTGACCCAATGACCAACCCATTGACCCAATAAGTCAATTTTTGACCAAATTGTCAATTTTGGTCAATATAGTCAATTTTTGACCTAATGACCACCCATTGACCAAATAGGTCAAATTTTGACCAAAAATTAAACTTTAGTCAAATGGTCAATTTCTGACCCTATGACAATATCGTTGACCCAATGGGTTAATTTTTGACCAAAAAATTCAATTCTGGTCAAAATCGTCAATTTTAGACCTAATGATAAATTATTGACCCAATAAGCAATTTCTGACCAAAAAATCAACATTGGACAAAATGGTCAATCATTGACCCAAAGACCTACCCATTGACCCAAAAGGTCAAGTTTTGACTAAAAAGTCAACTTTGGTTAAGATAGTCAATCCTTGACCCAATGACCAACCCATTGACCCGATAGGTCAAATTTTGGCAAAAAAGTCAACTTTGGTCAAGATAGTCAATCCTTGACCCAATGACCAACCCATTGACCCGATAGGTCAACTTTTGACCTAAAAGTCAACTTTGGTTAAAAAGGTTAATTTCTGGCCCAATGACCAACCCATTGACCCAAAAGGTCAACTTTTGACCAAAAAATCAACTTTGGTCATGATGGTCAATCCTTAACTAAATGACCAACCCATTGACCAATAGGTTAGCTTTTGACCAATAGGTTAGCTTTTGACCAAAAAGTTAACTTTGGTCAAAATGGTAAATCCTTGACCCAATGACCAACCCACTGACCCAATAGATAGACTTTTGACCAAAAAGTAAATTTTGGTTAAAATAGTTATTTTTGACCTTATGACTAATTATTGACCCAATAGTTTAACTTTTGACCAAAATGTTAACTTTTGTCAAAATGGTCAATCCTTGACCCATTGACCAACTCATTCACCCAATCAGTCAACTTTTGACAAAAAAGTCAACTTTTATCAAAATGGTCAATCCTTGACCCAATGGCCAACCCATTAGCCAAAAAGGACAACTTTTGACCAAAAAGTTAATTTTGGTCAAAATTCTCAATTTTTGACCAAATGCCCACCTCATTAACCCAATATGTCAACCTTTGACCAAAAAGTCACTTTGGTCCAAATGGTCAATTTCTCACACAATGACCACCCCATTGACACAACTGATCAACATTTGACCAAAAATTCAATTTTGGTTAAAATAATCAATTTTTGACTTAATGACCAATTATTGACCCAATAAGTCAATCTCTGACTAAAAAGTAACTTTGGTCAAAATGGTAAATCCTTAAACCAACGGCCAACTTTTTAACCTAATAGGTCAACATTGGACCAAAAAGTCAACTTTGGTCAAAATGGTCAATCCTTGATCCAATGACCAACTCATTGACCCGATAGGTCAACTTTTAACCAAAATGTCAATTTTGGTCAAAATAGTCAATTTTTGGTCACATGACCACCATATTGACTCAATATGTTAACTTTTCACTAAAAAGTCAACTTTGCTCAAAATGGTTAATTTCTGACCTAATGAGGAACCTATTGACCCAATAAGTCAACTTTGACAAAAAAGTTAACTTTGGTCAAAATGGTCAATCCTTAACCAAATGACCAACCCATTGACCCAATAGGTCAACATTTGACAAAAAAGTAAATTTTGGTCAAAATAGTCAATTATTGACCTAATAACCAATTATTGATACAATAAATCAATCTCTAACCAAAAATTCAACTTTGGTTAAACGGTCAATCCTTGTCCCAACGATCAAACCCATTGTCCCAACAGGTCTAATTTTGACTAAAAAGTTAACTTCGGTCAAAATGATCAATCCTTGATCCAATGACCAACCCATTGACCCAATAGTTCAACTTCTGACCAAAAAGTCAATGTTGGTCAAAATAGTTAATTTTTGACCTAATGATTAATTATTAACCCATAAGTCAATCTCTGACCAAAAGGTTAACTTTGGTCAAAATGGTCAATCCTTGACCCAATGACTAACTCTTTGAGCCAATAGGTCAACTTTTGACCAAAAAAATCAACTTTGGTCAAAACTGTCAATCCTTGACCCAACGACCATCCCATTGACCAAGTAGGTGAACTTCTGACAAAAAATCAAATTTTATCAAAATTCTCAAATTTTGACCTAATGACCACCCCATTGACCCAATATGTCAACGTTTGACCAAAAATTCTACTCTGGTCGAAATGGCCAATTTCTGACTCAAGGACCACCCCAATGACACAAAAGGTCAACTTTTGATCAAAAATTTATTTTTGGTCAAAATAATCAATTTTTGAGATAATGACCAATTATTGACTCGATAAGTTAATCTCTCACCAAAAAGTCAACTTTAGTCAAAATGGTCAATCTTTGACCCAATGACCAACCCATTGACTCAATAGGTCAACTTTTGACCAAAAATAAACTTTGGTTAAAATGCTCAATCCTTGACCCAATGACCAATCCATTGACACAACAGGTCAACTTTTGACCAAAAAGTCAATTTTGATCGATATAGTCAATTTTTAATTGAATGACCAACCCATTGACCCAATAGGTCAACTTTTGACAAAAAAGTCAATTTTGGTCAAAATAGTCAATTTTTGACATAATGACCCTCTATTGACCCAATAGGTCAACTTTGGTTAAAATGGTCAATCATTGACCCAACGACCAACCCATTGACCCAATAGATCAACTTCTGACTAAAAAGTTAACTTTGGTCAAAATGGAAAATCCTTGACCCAATGACTAACCTACTGACCTAATACATCGACTTTTGACCAAAAAGTGAATTTTGGTCAAAATAGTCAATTTTTGACCTAATGACCATTTATTGACCCAATCGATCAACTTTTGACCAAAAAGTCAACTTTGGTCAAAATGGTTAATCCTTGACCCAATAACCAACCCATTGACCCAACAGGTCAACTTTTGAGCAAAAAGTTAACTTTGGTCAAAATGGTCAATCCTTGACCTAATGACCAACCCATTGACCCAAATAGGTCAACCTTTGAATAAAAAGTCAATTTTGGTCAAAATAGTCAATTTTTGACCTAATGACCACCCATCGACCTAATAGGTCAACTTTTGACTCAAAAAGTCAACTTTGGTCAAAATGGTCAATCATTAACCCAATGACCAACTCATTAACCCATAAGGCAACTTTTGATCAAAAAGTCAACTTTTGTCAAAATGGTTAATTTCTGACCCAATGACCAACCCATTGACTCAATAGGTCAACTTTTGACCAATAAGTCAACTTTAGTTAATATGGCCAATTCTTGACACATTGACCAACTCATTGACACAATAGGTTAAATTTTGAACATAATGTCAATTTTGGTCAAAATAGTCAATTTTTGAGTTAAAGACTAATTATTGACCCAATAAGTAAATCTCTAACAAAAAAAGTCAACTTTGGACAAAATGGTCATTCCTTAACCCAATGACCAAACCATCGACCCAATAGGTTAACTTTTGATCAAAAAGTCAACTTTGGTCAAAATGGTAAATCTTTAACCCAATGACCAGCCACCTGACCTAAAAGGTCAACTATTGACCAAAAATTCAATTTTGGTCAAAATAGCCAATTTCTGACCTAATGGCCAATCATTGACCCAATAAGGCAATCTTTGACCAAATAGTCAACTTTAGTCAAAATGGCCAATCCTTAACCTATTGACCAACTCATTTACCCAATAAGTCAACTTTTGACCAAAAAATAAACTTTGGTTAAAATGGTCAATCCTTGACCCAATGACCAATCCATTAATCTAATAGGTCAACTTTTGACTAAAAAGTCAAATTTGGTCGATATAGTCAATTTTTAGTCGAATGACCAACCCATTCACCCAATATGTCAACTTTTGACCAAATAAGTCAATTTGGTTCAAAATAGTCAATTTTTGACCTAATCACACCCAATTGACCCAATAGGTCAACTTTGGTTAAAATGGTTAATCCTTGACCCAATGACCAACCCATTGACCAAATATGTCAACTTTTGACCAAAAAGTCAACTTTAGTCAAAATGGTAAGTCCTTGACCCAATGACCAACCCACTGATCCAATAGATCGACTTTTGACCAAAAAGTCAATTTTGGTCAAAATAGTCAACTTTTGACCTAATGACCAATTGTTGACCCAATAGGTCAACTTTTGACTGAAAAGTTAACTTTGGTCAAAATGGTCAATCCTTGAGCCAATGACTAACCCAATACACAATTGGTCAACTTTAGAGCAAAAAATCAACTTTGGTAAAAAATGATCAATCCTTGACCCAACAACCAACCCATTGACTCAAATAGGTCAACTTTTGAACAAAAATTCAATTTTGGTCAAAATAGTCAATTTTTGACCTAATGACCACCCATTGACCCATTAGGTCAACTTTTGACCAAAAAGTCAATTTTGGTCAAAATGGTCAATTTTTGACTCAATGACCAACTCATTGACCCAATAGGTCAAATTTTGACCAAAAATTCAACTTTGATCATAATAGTCAATTTTTGAACTAATACCTCCCCATTGACCCAAAAGGTCAACTTTTTCCCCAAAAGTCAACATTGGTCAGAATAGTTAATTGCTAACCCAATGACCAACCCATTTACCCAATAAGTCAACATTTGATCAAAAAGTCAATTTTGGTCATAATAGTCCATTTTTGATCTAATGACCACCTCATTAACCCAAAGGTCAACTTTGGTTAATATGGTCAATTTCTGACCCAACGACAAACCCATTGGCCAAATAGGCCAACTTTTGACCAACAAGTCAACTTTGGTCAAAATGATCAATTTTTGACCCAATAACCAACCTATTGACCCGATAGGTCAACTTTTGACCAAAAAGTCAATTTTGGTCAAAATAGTCAATTTTGGAACTAATGACCAATTATCAACCTAATAAGTCATTCTTTGACCAAAAAGTTAACTTTTGTCAAAATGGTCAATAATTGACCAAATGACCAACTCATTGACCCAATAGGTTGACTTATGACAAAGGGTCTATTTGGCGCAGCTACAGCTTCTCAGCTTTGCAGCTGCAGATTTGCTGCTCAGGAAGTTACTGCAGGAAAACAGCTGTGAGGAAGTTGGTTGTCTGTTTGGTTGCAGCTGTCTGAGAACAGCTGTGGGGGGGGCTGTTTTAGGAGAAATTACAAAGCTGCCCTTATTTGATAAAACTATTAAAAAAATTATAGCTCATGCAACACTGATTAGGAGGTGATTAGGACGAGCACAAGGAAAAATTATAAAATTATAACAAATTTTGATATGTACTCAAATGAAAAATCACTAATATAGTCAAAATAGAAATACTCCAAAAATCTCTATAACAAAATATATGTCTATGACAACCAATGCATTTGTTATTTCTTGTCGAAGCTCTGCCATTTCTTCAGTACCTTCACCGTCCTTAGTGCAAATGTTAGGCTGTTTGCTATCATCTGTTAACGTCGAAGATCCTATTTGGTTTTCTGTTCGCCGTGTAGTTGCTTCTTGTTCATTCATTTCTACACTGCAGAAATCGATATCAAATCATGATGGATGGTGCTTAATATAATTATGCAGCGTCATCATTGTTATAACGATCCACACCTGTTTTGAAAAAGGATAAGAGGGCATGTCTCGCAATATAACCCGTTTTTAATTCCAAACACCAAATGTCCTCTCGATCATGCCTTTTAAGGAAGAATGTCGTTTATTGAAGACCTCCTTCTTGGTTCGTGTCACATTACTTGGTCTTTCATAATCCAGTATGTGATACCTTGTATCCGGGAATGGTTTCATATAACCTCCTTGCATCGGATAACCGGCGTCCACCAAGTAATATTTTCTTGTTTCAAATTTGAAATTAATTTTTGATGTATCAAGATCACATAAGTGAATTTTTATAAAATACACATACCACTTGGTGGATGCGAAAAACAGTATTATTGATTTCTTGTTGCACTTTTAAATATCCTGCTGTCATGCGCACTGCCCTCCCAACCAGGCATGACAAATGTAAAGCACATGTTAAAGTCACATGCCGCCATGACATTCTACATTGGTGTTCCACTTCTGACGATAAATGCGACTTTTTCATTGTTCGAAACGTGTGCATCGACATGTGTTCCAACAATTGCTCAGATAAAATCTTAACCATGTTTAGGCACATAAAATATGTGTTTAGTTTCATGTAAATTCAAAATTGGATAATGAATATTAGATGAATACATTAAAGAATGGCATGTAATGAGGATCATTACGAATCTCTCTTGGTATTTGTGTGAATGTTGGATTCATTAGCTTGATAACATCTTTACCTATGCTTACTAGAGCATTCAAACCTACTGTGAAATACCTACTAATTATTTCTGAAGAATGCTAAAATCGTTCCATCACTGAACGCATTGACTCATTCTGTGAAAGTACGTAGATAGTGATTGCTAATACCTCCGATTTATTATCCTCACAAACCCGTGCAGTCCATAAGAGACGACAAGATCCGCTAAAAGATCTTTAAAAACCTTCTGACTCATTCTAATATATTGTGGAATCTGGTTGGATGTCCTTCTAACATTTCCACAACCCATTTTTCCCTAATGTGTGCTAATGTGTAACATCGGGGACGTTCAATGTTGGTGATGTAGTACTCGATTGCCAAGTTTATTACTGTGTTTCTCCTCCTACGATGATGTTCCTATAGATTCATATTAGATCTTACTATGTACTTAACAAAAAAAAGTTCAAATCACTAAGCACTTCATATGCATAATTTAAACAATTTTCAAATTAATATGAAAGAGACGAAACAAAATTATGTTTGAAATCTAAATTGCGTTATGATCAGAATATATCGTTCAAATAAACATACGACAACCATAAGTATAGTACAAATAAGTAGATATCAAAATATACAAATTAAAATACAAATTGGACCGAAGTCACATGTTCCTCCTGTGATAAAAATGTCGTAGGTACTTCACCCTACATATTTTAGATATTTCCATGAAAAAATCCCTATGTACTGAATCTTGTAGCAGCTCAACTGCGAAGTAGTACAAATCATCATCATCAGCTATGTCTTCATCCTCCTCCAAAATTGAAACCACCTCGTTAACTGAGGATTTCTGCTCTTTATGCAGTGCATCATTTGAAGATTCATCCAAGTCAGAGAGTTGAGTGTTGTATGAGGCAGCTCCACTCTTCTTCCTACCTTCAAGAGCGCTTTGATCGATTTTTTGACTGAAGCTCAGTATGCCCAGGGCTAGGCAGTGCAGGAGTATCATCTGATAGACTGACCGCCACATTCTCCTGGGTCTCAGCAAATCCAACCTCGCTGGGTGCACATGCATGCTTGTCAGTGGCGATGATACCCTCAAACATCCGATACATCTTCTCCTCAAGTACGGGTTCAATTCCATTCAGTTGAAATTTTCTAGCAACAGGAATGACATAAGACAAAATTGGATCAGTCAAAATTAAGTAAAAATTGTATAAACATTTGAAATTGTAAGAAATTAATGTATATACTAACCGCAAGTTGTTCTGCCCACCACTCCTCCAATGCATCTATTGTGCGCTAAACCGGATTCCAACCAAGGCCTGTACACCTACGTTTTAAATCCTTTTGAAGTCTTCTAATACTTTTTGAGCTGATCCTATTTATTTTCATCTGCGTCCTACCATTCGTCCTCCTAGTTGCTTCTTTAAAATTTTTAACAATTTTTTCTCAACCTTCTTTATTGAGAATTGTGGACGATCTATTCCCCAACTCTATCCCTTTGATGCAGAGATCGTAACAAAGATATTTTATCTCTTTTTCCCACATTGCAGGTGAACCAATTTTCTTACCCTTACTGGCCATGTTATACTAAGCTAAAGAAAATATTGAAATGGAACACATTCAAATTTTAGAATCACCTAACATTTGTGAAATTCCATCCATCCAAACAGAAACAGAAAAGAACCAAAAAAATCATGATTATAAGCGGAGACAAATAATTTTACGTGGTTCGGTCATGATGACCTACATCCACGGGAAAAGGAGGAAGACATTTTTATTAAATGAATAAATAGGTAGGTACAATGCTTCCTTTCATACATGACTCCCATCACTAAACAATTCTATATGAAATTTGACATATCCCACATTCTCCAATGCAGGTAATGAAGACCATGAGAAGCAAGATTGAGCCTTTTAAACCGAGCAACATAAGAAATTACGTTTCATAAGCCATCCAGATCACGCCATCCAGATCATGCCAATACAGGATTATGCTTTCCCAAACTCCCACAGCAAACCAACAGCAACACCGAAACTCGCACAAGAAACCAATGCATCTGAAATGCTTTTAAATCGGTTTGAGATATATGAGGCTATTGAAAACATGAAATATTTGAAATTCTTTCAATCCCAATCATCTTTAAAAGTTCATATGCTTACAAAACACAAAAATGAACAATTTCAACATAGTAGTTGACAATGCTCCCAAGCCCAATACCCCAATAGAGAAACCTGTTCACAATACCATTTAAAGCATAATGCACTTCCAGTGCTCTCCATATCAGAGAAAGATCTCTCCACATAAATGCAAAAAAAAGAGAAATAGCTCTCCACATAAACTGCCTTATCCTCATAACTTCCACAAATGTAATGTTTTAATGCTATTCTTATGAGCTTACAAACCAGAAAAACTAATCTTAGGAGCTTACAAAACAAAACAGAAAAACCATTCTTAAAACTATTCTTATGAGCTTACAAACCAGAAAAACCAATTAATTTAATGCTTATAAAGCCAACCCTAAAGCCATAGCTATAGAGTAATGTAATGAGAATTGTACTTTTTCTAACTGGAAGTGGTCCTGAAAGAAGCATATTGAAGCATATAACTAGGAACTGCATTCCATTTCTAATCAAGTTTTATAATCCCTTTCATTCAAACTAAGAACCAAGGGAGCTTTACATTTTCCCAGAAATTATGTATGAATGAAGCATATATTCCAATTCGACATATCTGTACACAAACCGCAATCATATATTTCAATTTGCCATCCATTTGAACATTGCAGCAATCAACAATTCCATCCAAACAACCCCCACCTCAATTTCATTTCAACTTGGGAGCTAGACAATAAGCATGGATGTAAGAAATTTCTATTCTTTAACCTAATGCAGAGGCATTCACATACAGGAGGAAAAAAAACATGTTTGATTTGTGTCTGCAAAGGCTTCAGTTAAAAAAGAAATGGAAGAACAAACCATTGCATTGCAAATCCATTGCCACATTCACAAAGCCAAAACGAAGGAGCTTACAAAGCAGAAAAAAGATAAAGCTATTCTTAGGAGCTTACAAACCAGAAAACCCAATCCATTCAATGCTTCATAAAGCTACTCTAAAGCCATTCATAAAGCATTTTATATGAGTTAACAAACCAGACGAACATAACGTTTTTACAATCCTAAACAATTTGTTAATCCATAGAAGGAAGAAGGTAGCAGAAAGGTGAGGGGAGGAGAACGACGCCCGCAAAGCACAATAACACCGCAAACCTCCATAAAATTTTTCATACACTCCCTAATTTACAGATCCACCAAAATCTAGAAGGAATAATATAGAAACAAGGAGGAGATGGGGAGAAGATGGGAGGAAGTAGAGGAAGAAATTGCAAAAAACATTCATCAAATCTCTCATATCTACAAGTAGAAGAACAGAATGCCTCATTTTTTTACCAGAGATTTGGAGATCGAAGGGATGGGGAAGAGGAAGAGGAAGCAGTCGTGAGGGAAGTAGAGGGGGCACCGTTAGGGCGTAAGAGAACAAAGGGGTAAGGATGAAAAATTTACGGGTCGAACGCGGGCCGTGAGGATATTACCGCAGCTGGCTTTCACTCCGCTTTCTCCCAGCTTTCATCGCTAAGCTGCAAATCAAAAGACGAGAAATTCGGCGTCACAGTTGCCAATCATCGCGCAACCCTAAAAAGTGCAAGACAAATGAGCCCTAAAATGTCAACATTGGTCAAAAAGATCAATCCTTGACCCAATGACCAACCCATTAACCCAATAGGTCAACTGTTGACCAAAAAGTTAATTTTGGTCAAAAATAGTCAATTTTTGACCTAATAACCACCCCATTGACCCAATAGGTCAAATTTTGTTGATATGGTCAATTTCAGACCCAACAAATAACCCATTGACCCAATAGGCCAACTATTGACTAAAAAGTCAACTTTAGTCAAAACGATGAATCGTTGACCTAATGACCAACCTATTGACCAACCTATTGACCCAATAGGTTAACTTTTGACCTAAAAATCAATATTGGTTAAAATAGTCAAATTTTTACCTAATGACCAATTATTGACTTGATAAGTCAATCTCTGACCAAAAAGTCAACTTTGGTCAAAATGGTTAATCCTTGACCCAGTGACTAACCCATTGAAGAAATATGTCAACTTTTGACCACAAAGTCAACTTTTGACCACAAAGTCAACTTTGGTCAAAATGGCAATTCTTGATCCAATGACCAACTCGTTGACCCAATAGTTTAACATTTGACTAAAAAGTCAACTTTCGTCAAAATGGTCAACTTCTGACCCAATGGCCACCCCGTTGACCCAATGGGTCAACTTTCGACCAAAAATTCAATTTTGGTCAAAATAGTCAATTATTGACCTAATGACCAATTATTGACCGAATAAGTCAATCTCTGACCCAAAAGTCAACTTTGGTCAAAATAGTCAATCCTTGACGCAATGACCAACCCATTGACCCAATAGGTTAAATTTTGATCAAAAAGTCAAATTTTGTCAAAATGGTCAATACTTCAGCCATTGACCAACCCATTAACCCAATAGGTCAACTTTTGACCAAAAATTCAATTTTGGTCAAAATAGTCAATTTTTGACCTTGAGACCAATTATTGACACAATCAGTCAATCTCTGACGAAAAAGTCAACTATGGTCGAAATGGACAATCCTCGACCCAATAGGTCAACATTTGATCAAAAAGTTAACTCTGGCCAAAATGGTCAATCCTTGACCCAATGACTAACTCATTGACCCAATAGATCAACTTTTGACCAAAAAGTCAATTTTAGTCAAAATAGTCAAATGTTTTACCTAATGACCAATTATTAACCCAATAAGCCAATCTTTAGCTAAAGAGTCAACTTTGGACAAAATGGTTAATCCTTGACCCAATGACCAACCCATTGACCAATTAACTTAACTTTTGACTAAAAAGACATTTGGTCAAAGTAAACAATTTTTGACCTAATGACCACCCTATTGACCCAAAAGGTCAACTTTCATCAAAGGGTCAATCATTGACCCAATGACAAACCCATTGACCAATTAGGTCAAATTTGACTAAAAAGTCAATTTTGGTCAAAATAGTCAATTTTTGACCTAATGACCACCCCATTGATCCAATAGGTCAACTTTGGTCAAAGGGGCAAACATTGACCTAATGACCAACCCATTGACCAATTAGGTCAACTTTTGACTAAAAAGTCAATTTTTGCCAAAATAGTCAATTGTTGACCAAATGACCACCCCCATTGACCCAATAGGCCAACTTTGGTTAAATTGGTCAATTTTTGACCCAACAACCAACCCATAGACCCAAAGGTCAACATTTGACCAAAACGTCAACTTTGGTCAAAATGGTAAGCCCTTGACCCAATGACCAGTCCACTGACCCAATAGGGTAACTTTTGACCAAAAAGTCAATTTTGGTCAAAATAATCAATTTTTAACCTAATGACCACCCAATATACCAATCTCTGACGAAAATGTCAACTTTGGTCAAAATGTTCAAACCTTGAACCAATAACCAACCCATTGACCCAACATGTCAACTTTTGAGCAAAAAGTCAACTTTGGTCAAAATGATTAATCGTTCACCATTGACCAACTCATTGACCCAAAAAGTTAACTTTTGACAAAAAAAGTCAATTTTGGTCAAAATAGTCAATTTTTGACCTAATGACCAATTATTGAGCCAATAAGCCAATCTGTGACCAAATTGTCAACTTAGGACAAAATGGTCAATCATTAACCCACTGACCAAATAGGTCAACTTTTGACAAAAAATTCTATTTTGGTCAAAATAGTCAATTTTTGACCTAATAACCAATTATTGACGCAATAAGGCAATCTTTGACCAAATAGTCAACTTTGGTTAAGATGGTCAATCCTTGACCCAATGACCAACTAATTGACCCAATAAGTCAACTTTTGACCAAAAAATAAACTTTAGTTAAAATGGTCAATCCTTGACCCAAAGACCAATCCATTGACCTAATATGTCAACTTTTGACCAAAAAGTCAATTTTGGTCGATATAGTCAATTTTTAACCGAATGGTCAACCCATTCACCCAATAGTTCAACTTTTGACCAAATAAGTCTTTTTTGTTCAAAATAGTAAATTTTTGACCTAATGACCCCCCACCTACCCAATAGGTCAACTTTGGTTAAAATGGTTAATCCTTGACCCAATATGACCAACCCATTGACCCAATAGGTCAACTTTTGAACAAAAAGTCATCTTTGGTCAAAATTGTAAGTCCTTGACCCAATGACCAACCCTCTGAACAAATAGATCAACTTTTGACCTAAAAGTCAATTTTGGTCAAAATAGTCAACTTTTGACCTAATGACCAATTGTTGAAGCAATAGGTCAACTTTTGACCAAAAAAGCAACTTTGGTCAAAATGGTTAATCCTTGAACCAATGACTAACCCTATGACCCAAGAGGTCAACTTTTGAGCAAAAAGTCATCTTTGATCAAAATGGTCAATCCTTGACCCAACAACCACCCATTGACCCAAATAGGATAACTTTGAAACAAAAAGTCAATTTTTGTCAAAATAGTCAATTTTTGACCTAATGACCACCCATTGACCCAGTAGGTCAACTTTTGACCAAAAAAGTCAACTTTGGTCAAAATGGTCAACTTCTGACTCAATGACTAACCCATTGTCCTAATTGGTCAACTTTTGACCAAAAAGTGAACTTTAGTCATAATAGTAAATTTTCTAACTAATGACCACCCCATTGACCGAATATGTCAACTTTTGACCCAAAAGTCAACTTTGGTTAAAATGGACAATTTCTGATCCAATGACCAACACATTTATCTAATAAGTCAATTTTTGACCAAAAAATTAATTTTGGTCAAAATAGTCAATTTTTTTTCTAATGACCACCCCATTAACTCAATAGATCAACTTTGGCTAATGTGGTCAATTTCTGACCCAACGACAAACCAATTGACCAAATAGGCCAACTTTTGACCAAAAAGTCAACTTTGGTCAAAATGATTAATACTTTACCCAATGACCAACACATTGATCCAATAAGTCCACTTTTGACCAAAAAGCCAATTTTGGTCAAAATAGTCAAATTTTGACCCAATGAGCAATTATTGACCCATAAGTCAATCTCTGACCAAACGATCAACTTTGGTCAAAATGGTCAATCCTTGACCCAATGACCAACCCATTGACCCAATAGGTCAACTTTTGACCAAAAAGTTAACTTTGGTCAAAATGATCAATCCTTGACCCAATGACCAACCCATTGACCTAATATGTCAACTTTTGACCAAAAAGTCAACTTTGGCCAAAATGGTAAGTCCTTGACCCAATGACCAAGCCACTGACCCAATAGATTGACTTTTGACCAAAAATTCAATTTTGGTCAAAATAGTCAATTTTTGACCTAATCACCAATTGTTGACCCAATAGGTCAACTTTTGCCAAAAAGTGAAGTTTGGTCAAAATGGTCAATCCTTGACCCAATTACAAACCCATTGACCCAAAAGGTAAGCTTTTGGCCAAAAAGTCAACTTTGGTCAAAATGGTCAATTTCTTATTCAATGACCACCCCGTTGACCCAATGAGTCAACATTTGACCAAAAATTCAATTTTGGTCAAAATATTCAATTTTAGACCTAATGACCATTTATTGACCCTACAAGTCAAACTCTGACAAAAAAGTTAACTTTGGTCAAAATGCTCAATCCTTGACCCAATGATCAACTCATGGAACCAATAGGTCAACTTTTGACCAAAAAGTCAAGTTTGGTCAAAATGGTTAATCCTTGACCCAATGACCAACACATTGGCCTGATAGGTCAACTTTTCACCAAAAAGTCATTTTTTATCAAAATAGTCAATTTTTGACCCAATGACCACCCATTAACCCAATAAGTCAACTTTTAACCAAAAAGTCAACTTTGGTCAAAATGGTTTTTTTTGACCCAATGACTAACCCGTTGACCCAATAGGTCAACTTTTGAAGAAAAATTCAATTTTGGTCAAGCTATTCAATTTTTTACCTAATGACCAATTATTGACCCAATAAGGAAATCTCTGACCAAAAAGTGAACTTTGGTCAAAATGGTTAATCCTTGACCCAATGACCGACCCATTGACCCAATAGGTCAACTTTTGAACAAAAAGTCAACTTTGGTTACGATGGTCAATCCTTGACCCAATGACCAACCCATTGACCCAATAAGTCAACTTTTGACCGAAAAGTCATTGTGGGTCAAAATAGTTAATTTTTCACCTAATGACCAATTATTAACCCAATAAGACAATCTCTTACTAAAAAGTCAACTTTGGTCAAAATGGCCAAGCGTCCAATTACCAACCCATTGACCTAATAGGTCAATTTTTGACCAAAAATTCAAATTTTGTCAATATAGTGAATTTTTGACCTAATGACCACCCATTGACCAAATAGATAAACTTTTGACCAAAAAGTCAACTTTAGTCAAAATGGTTAATTTCTCACCCAATGACCAACCCATTGACCCAATAGGTTAACTTTTAATCAAAAAGTTAACTTTAGTCGAAATGGTCAATTCTTGACCCAATGACCAACTCATTGACTTGATAGGTCAAATTTTAAACAAAAAGTAAATTTTGGACAAAATAGTTAATATTTGACCGAATAACCAATTATTGACCAAATATGTCAATCTTTGACAAAAAAGTCAACTTTTGTTAAAATGGTCAATCCTTCACCTAGTGAACTACCCATTGACCCAATATGTCAACTTTTAACAAAAAAGTGAACTTTGGTTAAAAGTCAATTTTGGTCAAAATATTCAATTTTTGACCTAATGACCAATTATTGACCCAATAAGCAATCTCTGACCAAAAAGTCAACATTAGTCTAAATGGTCAATCCTTGACCCAATGACCAACCCATTGACCCAATAGGTCAAGTTTTTACTAAAAAATCAACTTTGGTCAAGATGGTCAGTCCTCGACCCAATGACCAACACATTGACACAATAAATTAACTTTTGACCAAAAAGTCAATTTTGTTCAAAATATTTTATTTTTGACGTAATGACCACCCATTAACCAAATAGGTCAACTTTTGACCAAACAGTCAACCTTGGCCAAATTGGTTAATTTCTGAACTAATGAACAACCCATTGACCCAATAAATCTACTTTTGACCAAAAAGTCAACTTTGGTCAAAATGATCAATTCTTGACCCAATGACCAACTCATAGGCCCAATAGGTTAAATTTTGAACATAAAGTCAATTTTAGTCAAAATGGTCAATCTTTGACATAATAACCAATTATTGACCCAATAAGTCAATCTCTAACAAAAAAGTCAACTTTCGTCATAATGGTCAATCCTTAACCCAATGACTAACCCATTCACCCAATAGATTAGCTTTTAACCAAAAAGTCAAATTTGTTTAAAATGGTAAATCCATGACCCAATGACCAACCCATAGACCCAATGGATCAACTTTTGACCAAAAAGTTAATTTTGGTTAAAATATTCAATTTTGACCTAATGACCAATTATTGACCCAACAGGTCAACTTTTAACCAAAAAATCAACATTTGTTAAAATGGTCAATCCTTGATCCAATGACTAACCCATTGACCCAATTAGTCAATTTTTGATCAAAAAGTCAACTTTGGTCAAAATGGTCTTCAATCCTTGACCCAATGACCAACCCATTAACCCAAAAGGACAACTTTTGACTAAAAAGTTAATTTTGGTCAAAATTCTCAATTTTTGACCTAATGCCCACCTCATTGACCCAATTGGTTAACTTATGACCAAAAAGTCAACTTTTGTCAAAATTATCAATTTCTGATACGATGACCACCCCATTGACGCAATCGGTCAACATTTGACAAAAAATTCAATATTGGTCTAAATAATAAAATTTTGACCAAATGACCAATTATTGACCCAATAAGTCAATCTCTGACTAAAAAGTAAACTTTGGTCAAAATGGTCAATCCTTGAACCAACGACCAACTCATTGAACCAAAAGGTCAACTTTTGACTAAAAAGTCAACTTTGATCAAAATGGTCAATCTTTAACCCAATGACCAACTCATTGACTCAATAGGTCAACTTTAGACCAAAATGTCAATTTTAGTCAAAATAGTCAAATTTTGATCTAATGACCATCCCATTGACCCAATAGGTCAACTTTTGACCAAAAAGTCAACTTTGCTCAAAATGATCAATTTTTAACCCAGTAACCAACCCATTGACCTAATAGGTCAACTTTTGACAAAAAAGATAACTTTGGTCAAAATGGTCAATCTTTAACCAAATGACCAACCCATTGACCTAATAGGTCAACTTTTGACTAAAAAGTAAATTTTGGCCAAAATAGTCAATTGTTGAACTAATGACCAATTATTGACACAGTAAATCAATCTCCGAAAAAAAATTCAACTTTGGTCAAAATGGCCAATCCTTGACCCAATGATCAACCCAATGACCCAATAGGTCAACTTTTGACAAAAAAGTCAACTTTGGTCAAAATGATCAATCCGTGATCCATTGAGCCAATAGGTTAACTTTCGACCAAAAAGTAAATTTTGGTCAAAATAGTTAATTTTTGACCTAATGACTAATTATTGACCCTAAAATTCAATCTCTGACTAAAAGGTCAACTTCGGCCAAATGGTCAATCCTTGACCCAATGATCAACGCATTGGGCCAATAGGTAAACTTTTGACCAAAAAGTCAACTTTAGTTAAAATTGTCAATCCTTGACCCAACGACCAAACAATTGACCAAGTAGGTCAACTTTTGACCAAAAAGTCAATTTTCGTCAAATTTCTCAATTTTTGACCTAATGAGCACCGCATCGACCCATTGTTTCAACCTTTGACCAAAAAGTCAACTTTGGTCAAAATGGTAAATTTCTAACTCAAGGACCACACCATTGACACAATAGGTTAAATTTTGTTCAAAAATTTAATTTTGGTTAAACTAATCAATTCTTAACATAATGGCCAATTATTGGCCCAATAAGTTAATCTATGACAAAAAAGTTAACTTTGGTCAAAATGGTCAATCATTGACCCGATGACCAACGCATTGACCCAATAGGTAACTTTTGACTAAAAAATAAACTTTGGTTAAAAATGTCAATCATTGTTCCATTGACCAATCTATTGACACAATAAGTCAACTTTTGACAAAAAAGTCAATTTTGGTTGATATAGTCAATGTTTAACCGAATGACCAACCCGTTGACCCAATAAGTCAACTTTTGACCAAAAAGTCAATTTTAGTCAAAAAAGTCAATTTTTGACCTAATGGCCCCCCATTGAGCCAATATGTCAACTTTGGTTAAAATGGTCAATCCTTGACCCAATGATCAACCCATTGACCCAATAGGTCAACTTTTGACCAAAAAGTCAACTTTAGTCAAAATGATAAATCCTTGACCCAATGAGCAACCTACTAACCCAATAGATCGACTTTTAACCAAAAAGTCAATTTTGGTCAAAAGAGTCAATTTCTGACCTAATGACCAATTATTAACCCAATCGGTCAAATTTTGACTAAAAAGTCAACTTTGGTCAAAATGGTTAATCTTTGACCCAATGATCAACCCATTGACCCAATAGGTCAACTTTTGAGCAAAAAAGTTAACTTCGGTCACAATGTCCAATCCATTGACCCAAATATATCAACTTTTAAACAAAATGTCAATTTTAGTCAAAATAGACAATTTTTGAGCTAATGACCGCCCATTTACCCAATAGGTGAACTGTTGACACAAAAAGTCAACGTTGGTCAAAATGGTCAATCATTAACGCAATGACCAGCCCATTAACCCAATAAGTCAACTTTTGACAAAAAAGTCAACTTTGGTCGAGACGGTCAATTCTTGACCCAATGACCAACTCATTGACCTAAAAGGTTAACTTTTGACCAAAAAGTCAATTTTGGTCAAAATGGTAAATTTCTGACTCAATGGCCACCCTATTGACATAATCGGTCAACTTTTGACCAAAAACTCAATTTTGGTCAAAATAATTCATTTTTGACCTAATGACCGATTATTGACCCAATAAGTAAATCTCTGACTAAAAAGTCAACTTTGTTAAATTGGTCAATCCATGACCCAACGACTAACCCATCGACCAAATAGGTCAACTTTTGACCAAAAAGTGAACTTTAGTCAAAATGGTTAATCCTTGATCGAATGACCAACCCATTGACCAAATAGCTCAACTTTTGACTAAAATGTCAAATTTAGTCAAAATAGTTAATTTTTTACCTAATAACAACCCCATTGACCAATAGGTCAACTTTTGACCAAAAAGTCAACTTTGGACAAAATTGTCACTTTCTGACCCAACGACCAACCCATTTACTCAAAGGTCAACTTTTGACAAAAAAGTTAGCTTTGCTCAAGAAGGTCAATCCTTAACTAAATGAATAACTCATTGACCTAATAGGTCAACTTTTGACCAAGAAGTCAATTTTGGTTAAAATAGTTAATTTTAAACCTAATGACCAATTACTGACCTAATAAGTCAATCTCTGACCAAAAGGTCAACTTTGGTCAAAATGGTCAATCCTTGACCCAATGACCAACCCATTGAGCCAATAGGTCAACTTTTGACCAAAAAGACAACTTCGGTCAAAATTGTCAATCTTTGACCAAACGACCAACCCATTAACCCAGTAGGTTAACTTTTGACCAAAAAGTCAATTTAGGTCATTAGAGTCAGGTTTTGACCTAATGACAACCCTTTGACCCAATAGGTTAACTTTTAACCAAAAAGTCTACTTTGGTCAAAATGGTCAATTTCTGACCTAAGGACCACCCCATTGACCTAATATGTCAACATTTGTTCAAAAATTCAATTTTGGTCTAAATAGTTAATTTTTGACATAGTGACCAATTATAACACAATAAGTTAATCTTTGACCAAAAAGTGAATTTTGGTCAAAATGGTCAACCTTTGACCCAATGAACAATCCATTAACCCAATAGTTCAACTTTTGACCAAAAAGTTCATTTTGGTCGATATTATTAATTTCTAACTGATTGACCAACCCATTGACCCAATATGTAAACTTTTGACCAAAAAATCAATATTTATCAAAATAATCAAATTTTGACCTAATGACCACCCATTGACCCAATAGGTCAACTTTGGTTAAAATGACCAATCCTTGACCCAATGACCAACCCATTGACCCAATAGGTCAATTTTTGACAAAAGAGTCATCTTTGGTCAAAATGGTATATCCTTGACCCTTTAACCAACCCACTGACCCAATAGATCAACTTTTGACCAAAAAGTCAATTTTTGTTAAAATAGTCAATTTTTGACTCAATGACCAACCTATTGACCAAATAGGTCAACTTTGGAGCAAAAAGTCAACTTTTGTCAAATTGGTCAATGCTTGACCCAATGACCAACCCATTGACACAAATAGGTTAACTTTCGAATAAAAAGTTAATTTTGGTCAAAATAGTAAAATTTTGACCTAATGTCCACGCATTGACCCAATAGTTCAACTTTTGACCAAAAAAGTGAACTTTGGTCAAAATGATTAATTTCTGACCCAACGACCAACGCATTGACCCAATAAGTCAACTTTTGTCAAAATGGTCAATTCTTGACCCAATGCCCAACTCATTGACCCAAAAGGTTAGCTTTTGAGCAAAAAGTCAACTTTGGTCAAAATGGTCAATTTCTAACCTAATGATCACCCCGGTGACTCAATGGATCAACTTTTGTCCTAAAATTAAATTTTGGTCAAAATAGTCAATTTTAGACTTAATGACCAATTACTGTCCCAATAAGTCAAACTCTGACCAAAAAATCAACTTTGGTCAAAATGGTCAATCCTTGACCCAATGACCAACTCATTGACCTAAAGGGTCAACTTTTGACCAAAAAGAAAATTTTGGTCAAAATAGACAATTTTTGACATAATGACCACCCATTGACCGAATATGTCATCTTTTGACCAAAAAGTCAACTTTGGTCAAAATTGACTGTTTCTGACCAAATGACCAACACATTGACAAAATAGGTTAACTCTTAACCAAAAAGTCAACTTTGCTCAAAATGGTCAACTCTTGACCCAATGACCAACTCGACTCGATAGAAAAACTTTTGAAAAAAAAGTCAATTTTGGTCAAAATTGTCAATTTTTGACCTACTGACCAATTGTTGACCTAATTGGTCAATCTCAGACGAAATGCAACTTTGGTTATAATGGTGAATCTTTAACCCAATGACCAACCCATTGACCCAATAATTCAATTTTTGACCAAATAGTCAACTTTGGTCAAAATGGTCATTCCTTGACCCAATGACCAACCCATTGACCCTATAGGTCAACTTTTGACCAAAAGGTCAGTTGTGTCAAAATAATCAATTTTTTACCTAATGACTAATTGACCCAATAAGTAAATCTCAAACCAAAAGGTCAACTTTGGTCAAAATATTCAATCATTGACCCAATGACTAACACATTGACTCAATAGGTCAACTTCTGACAAAAAAGTCAACTTTGGTCAAAATGGTCAATTTTTGACCTAATGACCACCCATTGGACCACCCCATCGACCCAATGGGTCATTTTTTAACAATAAAAATTTAATTTTTGACCAAATAGTCAATTTTTGACCTAATGACCAATTACTGACCAAATAGGTCAATCTTTGACTAGAAAGTCAACTTAGATCAAAATGGTCAATCCTTGACACAATGACCAACCCATTGACCCAATAGGTCAGCTTTTAACCCAAAAGTCAACTTTGGTCAAAATGGTCAATCCTTGACCAAATGACCAACCCATTAATCTAATAGGTCAACTTTTGACCAAAAACCCAATTTTGTTCAAAATGGTCAAAAAAGTCAATTTCTGACATAATGACCAATTAATGAACAAATAAGTCAATCTCTGACAAAAAAGTCAAATTTGGTCATAATGGTCAATCCTTAACCCAATGACCAAACCATTGACCCAATAGATTAACTTTCAACTAAAAAGTCAACATTGGTCAAAATGGTAAATCCTTGACCCAATGACCAACCCACTGACCAAATAGGTCAACTTTTGACAAAAAATTCAATTTTGGTCAAAATAGTCAATTTTTGACCTAATAACCAATTATTGACGCAATAAGGCAATCTTTGACCAAATAGTCAACTTTGGTTAAGATGGTCAATCCTTGACCCAATGACCAACTCATTGACCCAATAAGTCAACTTTTGACCAAAAAATAAACTTTAGTTAAAATGGTCAATCCTTGACCCAAAGACCAATCCATTGACCTAATATGTCAACTTTTGACCAAAAAGTCAATTTTGGTCGATATAGTCAATTTTTAACCGAATGGTCAACCCATTCACCCAATAGTTCAACTTTCGACCAAATAAGTCTTTTTTGTTCAAAATAGTAGAATTTTTGACCTAATGACCCCCACCTACCCAATAGGTCAACTTTGGTTAAAATGGTTAATCCTTGACCCAATATGACTAACCCATTGACCCAATAGGTCAACTTTTGAACAAAAAGTCATCTTTGGTCAAAATGGTAAGTCCTTGACCCAATGACCAACCCTCTGAACAAATAGATCAACTTTTGACCTAAAAGTCAATTTTGGTCAAAATAGTCAACTTTCGACCTAATGACCAATTGTTGAAGCTAACAGTCAACTTTCGACCAAAAAGCAACTTTGGTCAAAATGGTTAATCCTCGAACCAATGACTAACCCTATGACCCAAGAGGTCAACTTTGAGCAAAAAGTCATCTTTGAACAAAATGGTCAATCCTTGACCCAACAACCACCCATTGACCCAAATAGGATAACTTTGAAACAAAAAGTCAATTTTTGACCTAATGACCACCCATTGACCCAGTAGGTTAACTTTTGACCAAAAAAGTCAACTTTGGTCAAAATGGTCAACTTCTGACTCAATGTCTAACCCATTGTCCTAATTGGTCAACTTTTGACCAAAAAGTGAACTTTAGTCATAATAGTAAATTTTCTAACTAATGACCACCCCATTGACCGAATACGTCAACTTTTGACCCAAAGGTCAACTTTGGTCAAAATGGATAATTTCTTTTTCTAATGACCACCCCATTAACCCAATAGATCAACTTTGGCTAATGTGGTCAATTTCTGACCCAACGACAAACCAATTGACCAAATAGGCCAACTTTTAACCAAAAAGTCAACTTTGGTCAAAATGATTAATACTTTACTCAATGACGAACACATTGATCCAATAAGTCAACTTTTGACCAAAAAGACAATTTTGGTCAAAATAGTCAAATTTTGACCCAATGAGCAATTATTGACCCATAAGTCAATCTCTGATCAAACGATCAACTTTGGTCAAAATGGTCAATCCTTGACCCAATGACCAACCCATTTACCCAATAAGTCAACTTTTGACCAAAAAGTCATCTTTGGTCAAAATGATCAATCCTTGACCCAATGACAAACCCATTGACCCAATATGTCAACTTTTGACCAAAAAGTCAACTTTGGCCAAAATGGTAAGTCCTTGATTCAATGACCACCCCGTTGACCCAATGAGTCAACTTTTGACAAAAAATTCAATTTTGGTCAAAATATTCAATTTTAGACCTAATGACCATTTATTGACCCTACAAGTCAAACTCGACAAAAAGTTAACTTTGGTCAAAATGCTCAATCCTCGACCCAATGATCAACTCATGGAACCAATAAAGTCAACTTTCGACCAAAAAGTCAAGTTTGGTCAAAATGGTTAATCCTCGACCCAATGACCAACACATCGGCACTGACAGTCAACTTTTCACTAAAAAGTCATTTTTTTATCAAAATAGTCAATTTTTAACCCAATGACCACCCATTAACCCAATAAGTCAACTTTTAACCAAAAAGTCAACTTTGGTCAAAATGGTTTATTTTTGACCCAATGACCAACCCGTTGACCCAATAGGTCAACTTTTGAAGAAAAATTCAATTTTGGTCAAACTATTCAATTTTTGACCTAATAACTAATTATTGACCCAATAAGGAAATCTCTGACCAAAAAGTCAACTTTAGTCAAAATGGTCAATCCTTGACCCAATGAACGACCCATTGACCCAATAGGTCAACTTTTGAACAAAACGTCAACTTTGGTTACGATGGTAAATCCTTGACCCAATGACCAACCCATTGGCCCAATAAGTCAACTTTTGACCGAAAAGTCATTGTGGGTCAAAATAGTCAATTTTTCACCTAATGACCAATTATTAACCCAATAAGACAATCTCTTACTAAAAAGTCAACTTTCAGTCAAAATGCGTCAAGCGTTCAATTACCAACCCATCGACCTAATAAGTCAATTTTCGACCAAAATTCAAATTTCATCAATATAGTGAATTTTCGACCTAATGACCACCCATCGACCAAATAGATAAACTTTTGACCAAAAAGTCAACTTTAGTCAAAATGGTTAATTTCTCACCCAATGACTAACCCATTGACCCAATAAGTTAACTTTTAATCAAAAAGTTAACTTTAAGTCGAAATGGTCAATTCTTGACCCAATGACCAACTCATTGACCTAATAGGTCAAATTATGAACAAAAAGTAAATTTTGGACAAAATAGTTAATATTTGACCGAATGACCAATTATTGACCAAATATGTCAATCTTTGACAAAAAAGTCAACTTTTGTTAAAATGGTCAATCCTTCACCCAATGAACTACCCATTGACCCAATAGGTCAACTTTTAACAAAAAAAGTCAACTTTGGTTAAAAGTCAATTTTGGTCAAAATATTCAATTTTTGACCTAATGACAAATTATCGATCTAATAAGCAATCTCCGACCAAAAAGTCAACATTAGTCTAAATGATCAATCCTTGACCCAATGACCAACCCGTTGACCCAATAGGTAAAGTTTTTACTAAAAAATCAACTTTGGTCAAGACGGTCAGTCCTTGACCCAATGACCAACACATTGACACAATAAATTAACTTTTGACCAAAAAGTCAATTTTGTTCAAAATATTTTATTTTTGACCTAATGACCACCCTTAACCAAATAGTTCAACTTTTGACCAAAAAGTCAACCTTGGTCAAATTGGTTAATTTCTGAACTAATGAACAACCCATTGACCCAATAAATCTACTTTTGACCAAAAAGTCAACTTTGGTCAAAATGGTCAATTCTTGACCCAATGACCAACTCATAGGCCCAATAAGTTAAATTTTGAACATAAAGTCAATTTTAGTCAAAATGGTCAATCTTTGACATAATAACCAATTATTGACCCAATAAGTCAATCTCTAACAAAAAAGTCAACTTTCGTCATAATGGTCAATCCTTAACTCAATGACTAACCCATTCACCCAATAGATTAGCTTTTAACCAAAAAGTCAATTTTGTTTAAAATGGTAAATCCATGACCCAATGACCAACCCATAGACCCAATGGATCAACTTTTGACCAAAAAGTTATTATTGGTTAAAATATTCAATTTCGATCTAATGACCAATTATCAATCTAACAAAGTCAACTTTTAACCAAAAAATTAACATTTGTTAAAATGGTCAATCCTTGATCCAATGACTAACTCATTGACCCAATCAGTCAACTTTTGATCAAAAAGTCAACTTTGGTCAAAATGGTCTTCAATCCTTGACCCAATGACCAACCCATTAACCCAAAAGGACAACTTTTGACTAAAAAGTTAATTTTGGTCAACATTCTCAATTTTTGACCTAATGCCCTCCTCATTGACCCAATTGGTCAACTTATGACCAAAAAGTCAACTTTTGTCAAAATTATCAATTTCTGATACAATGACCACCCAATTGATACAATCGGTCAACATTTGACAAAAAATTCAATATTGGTTAAAATAATAAAATTTTGACCAAATGACCAATTATTGACCCAATAAGTCAATCTCTGACTAAAAAGTAAACTTTGGTCAAAATGGTTAATTCTTGAACCAACGACCAACTCATTGACCCAAAAGGTCAACTTTTGACCAAAAAGTCAACTTTGATCAAAATGGTCAATCCTTGACCCAATGACCAACTCATTGACTCAATAGGTCAACTTTTGACCAAAATGTCAATTTTAGTCAAAATAGTCAAATTTTGATCTAATGACCATCCCATTGACCCAATAGGTCAACTTTTGACCAAAAAGTCAACTTTGCTCAAAATGATCAATTTTTAACCCAATAACCAACCCATTGACCTAATAGGTCAACTTTTGACAAAAAAAATAACTTTGGTCAAAATGGTCAATCTTTAACCAAATGACCAACCCATCGACTCTAATAAGTCAACTTTCGACTAAAAAGTAAATTTTGCCAAAATAGTCATTTGTTGAACTAATGACCAATTATCGACACAAAGAATCAATTTCGAAAAAAATTCAACTTCGTCAAAATGGTCAATCCGACCCAATGATCAACCCATCGATCTAACAGTCAACTTTCGAAAAAAGTCAACTTTGGTCAAAATGATCAATCCTTGATCCATTGAGCCAATAGGTTAACATTCGACCAAAAAGTAAATTTTGGACAAAATAGTCAATTTTTGACCTAATGACTAATTTTTGACCCTAAAATTCAATCTCCGAATAAAAGGTCAACTTCTAGCCAAATGGTCAATCCTCGACCCAATGATCAACGCATCGTCAATAAATAAACTTTTGACCAAAAAGTCAACTTTTGTTAAAATTGTCAATCCTTGACCCAACGACCAAACCATTGACCAAGTAGGTCAACTTTTGACCAAAAAGTCAATTTTGGTTAAATTTCTCAATTTTTGACCTAAAGACCACCGCATCGACCCATTGTTTCAACCTTTGACCAAAAAGTCAACTTTGGTCAAAATGGTAAATTTCTAACTCAAGGACCACACCATTGACACAATAGGTTAAATTTTGTTCAAAAATTTAATTTTGGTTAAACTAATCAATTCTTAACATAATGACCAATTATTGGCCCAATAAGTTAATATATGACAAAAAGTTAACTTTGGTCAAAATGGTCAATCATTGACCCGATGACCAACGCATTGACCCAATAGGTAACTTTTGACTAAAAACGAACTTTCAGTTAAAAATGTCAATCATTGTTCCATTGACCAATCTATTGACACAATAAGTCAACTTTTGACAAAAAAGTCAATTTTGGTTAATATAGTCAATTTTTAACCTAATGACCAACCCGTTGACCCAATAAGTCAACTTTTGACCAAAAAGTCAATTTTAGTCAAAAAAGTCAATTTTCGACCTAATGGCCTCTATCGAGCCAAGTACGTCAACTTTGGTTAAAATGGTCAATCCTCGACCCAATGATCAACCCATCGACCTAACAGTCAACTTTTGACAAAAAAGTCAACTTTAGTCAAAATGATAAATCCTTGACCCAAAGAGCAACCTACTAACCCAATAGATCGACTTTTAACCAAAAAGTCAATTTTGGTCAAAAGAGTCAATTTCTGACCTAATGACCAATTATTAACCCAATCGGTCAAATTTTGACTAAAAAGTCAACTTTGGTCAAAATGGTTAATCTTTGACCCAATGACCAACCCATCGATCCTAACAGTCAACTTTTGAGCAAAAAAGTCAACTTCGGTCACAATGTCCAATCCATTGACCCAAATATATCAACTTTTAAACAAAAAAGTCAATTTTAGTCAAAATAGACAATTTTTGAGCTAATGACCGCCCATTTACCCAATAGGTCAACTTTTGACACAAAACGTCAACGTTGGTCAAAATGGTCAATCATTAACGCAATGACCAGCCCATTAACCCAATAAGTCAACTTTTGACAAAAAAGTCAACTTTGGTCGAGACGGTCAATTCTCGACCCAATGACCAACTCATCGACCTAAAAGGTTAACTTTCGACCAAAAAGTCAATTTTGGTCAAAATGGTAAATTTCGACTCAATGGCCACCCTTATCGACATAATCTACCAACTTTCGACCAAAAACTCAATTTTGGCCAAAATAATTCATTTTCGACCTAATGACCGATTATCGACCCAATAAGTAAATCTCCGACTAAAAAGTCAACTTTGTTAAATTGGTCAATCCACGACCCAACGACTAACCCATCGACCAACAGTCAACTTTTGACCAAAAAGTGAACTTTGGTCAAAATGGTTAATCCTTGATCGAATGACCAACCCATTGACCAAATAGCTCAACTTTTGACTAAAATGTCAAATTTGGTCAAAATAGTCAATTTTTGACCTAATGACAACCTCATTGACCCAATAGGTCAACTTTTGACCAAAAAGTCAACTTTGGACGAAATTGTCACTTTCTGACCCAACGACCAACCCATTTACTCAAAGGATAACTTTTGACAAAAAAGTTAGCTTTTCTTAAAAAGGTCAATCCTGAACTAAATGAATAACTCATTGACCTAATAGGTCAACTTTTGACCAAGAAGTCAATTTTGGTTAAAATAGTTAATTTTAAACCTAATGACCAATTACTGACCTAATAAGTCAATCTCTGACCAAAAGGTCAACTTTGGTCAAAATGGTCAATCCTCGACCCAATGACCAACCCATCGAGCCAATAAGTCAACTTTTCGACCAAAAGACAACTTTAGCCAAAATTGTCGATCTTCGACCAAATGACCAACCCATTAACCTAGTAGGTTAACTTTTGACCAAAAAGTAAATTTAGGTCATTAGAGTCAGGTTTTGACCTAATGACAACCCTTTGACCCAATAGGTTAACTTTTAACCAAAAAGTCTACTTTGGTCAAAATGGTCAATTTCTGACCTAAGGACCACCCCATTGACCTAATATGTCAACATTTGTTCAAAAATTCAATTTTGGTCTAAATAGTTAATTTTTGACATAGTGACCAATTATAACACAATAAGTTAATCTTTGACCAAAAAGTCAATTTTGGTCAAAATGGTCAACCTTTGACCCAATGAACAATCCATTAACCCAATAGGTCAACTTTTGACCAAAAAGTTCATTTTGGTCGATATTGTCAATTTTTAACCGTTTGACCAACCCATTGACCCAATATGTCAACTTTTGACCAAAAAATCAATTTTTATCAAAATAATCAAATTTTGACCTAATGATCACCCATTAACCCAATAGGTCAACTTTGGTTAAAATGGCCAATCCTTGACCCAATGACCAACCCATTGACCCAATAGGTCAATTTTTGACAAAAGAGTCAACTTTGGTCAAAATGGTATATCCTTGACCCATTGACCAACCCACTGACCCAATAGATCAACTTTTGACCAAAAAGTCAATTTTGGTCAAAATAGTCAATTTTTGACCCAATGACCAACCTATTGACCAAATAGGTCAACTTTTGAGCAAAAAGTCAACTTTTATGAAATTGGTCAATGTCAATCCAATGACTAACCCATCGACACAAATAAAGTTAACTTTCGAATAAAAAGTTAGTTTTGATCAAAATAGTAAATTTTTGACCTAATGACCACACATTGACCCAATAGTTCAAGTTTTGACCAAAAAAGTGAACTTTGGTCAAAATGATTAATTTCTGACCCAACGACTAACGCATTGACCCAATAAGTCAACTTTTGTCAAAATGGTCAATTCTTGACCCAATGCCCAACTCATTGACCCAAAAGATTAGCTTTTGAGCAAAAAGTCAACTTTGGTCAAAATGGTCAATTTCTAACCTAATGATCACCCCGGTGACTCAATTGATCAACTTTTGTCCTAAAATTAAATTTTGGTCAAAATAGTCAATTTTAGACTTAATGACCAATTATTGTCCCAATAAGTCAAACTCGACCAAAAATCAACTTTGGTCAAAATGGTCAATCCTCGACCCAATGACCAACTCATCGACCTAAAGGGTCAACTTTCGACCAAAAAGAAAATTTTGGTCAAAAATGACAATTTTTGACATAATGACCACTCATTGACCGAATATGTCATCTTTTGACCAAAAAGTCAACTTTGGTCAAAATTGACTGTTTCTGACCAAATGACCAACACATTGACAAAATAGGTTAACTCTTAACCAAAAAGTTAACTTTGGTCAAAATGGTCAACTCTTGACCCAATGACCAACTCGACTCGATAGATCAACTTTTGAAAAAAATCAATTTTGGTCAAAATTGTCAATTTTTGACCTACTGACCAATTTTTGACCAAATTAGTCAATCTCAGACGAAAAACAACTTTGGTTATAATGGTGAATCTTTAACCCAATGACCAACCCATTGACCCAATAATTCAACTTTTGACCAAATAGTCAACTTTGGTCAAAATGGTAATTCCTTTACCCAATGACCAACCCATTGACCCTATAGGTCAACTTTTGACCAAAAGGTCAGTTGTGTCAAAATAATCAATTTTTTACCTAATGACCAATTGACCCAATAAGTAAATCTCAAACCGAAAGGTCAACTTTGGTCAAAATATTCAATCATTGACCCAATGACTAACACATTGACTCAATAGGTCAACTTCTGACAAAAAAGTCAACTTTGGTCAAAATGGTCAATTTTTGACCTAATGACCACCCATTGACCCAATATAGGTCAACTTTTGACTAAAAAGTCAACTTTGGTCAAAATTGTCAATTTTTGACCTAATGACCAACACATTAACCCAATAGCTCAACTTTCGAGAAAAAAGCCAACTTTGATCATAATGGTTAATTTTTGACCTAATGACCAAATAGGTCAACTTTTAACCAAAAAGTCAATTTTTTTCAAAATAGTCAATTTTTGACTTAATGATCACCCCATTGACCCACTATGTCAATTTTGGTTAAAATGGTCAATTTCTGACCCAACGATGAACCCATTGACCCAATAGGTCAAGTTTTGATAAAAAAAGTCAACTTTGGTCAAAATGATCTATTATTGACCCAATGACCAACCCATTGAACCAATAGGTTAACTTGTGACAAAAAAGTCAATTTTGGACAAAATAGTTAATTTTTGACCTACTGACCAATGATTGACCCAATAAGTCAATCTCTAACTAAAACGTCAACTTTGGTCAAAATGGTCAATCATTAACCCAATGACCAACCCATTGACCTAAGAGGTCAACTTTTGACCAAAAAATAAACTTTGGTTAAAATGGTCATTCTTTGACCCAATGACCAATAAATTGACCCAATATGTCAACTTTTGACAAAAAAGTCAATTTTGGTCGATATAGTCAATTTTAACCTAATGACCAATGCATTGACACAATAAGTCAACTTTTCACCAAAAAGTCAACTTTCCACCAAAAAGTCAACTTCTGTCAAAATGGTCATATTCTGACCCAATAACCCAATAGGTCAGCTTTTGATCAAAAAAGTTAACTTTAGTCAAAATAGTCAATCTTTGACGCAATGACTAACATATCGACCCAGTACGTCAACTTTTGACCAAAAAGTCAATTTTTGACCTAATGACAAATTATTGATCCAAAAAGTCAATCTCTAACTAAAAACTCAACTTTGGTCAGAATGGTCAATCCTTGACCCAATGACTGACAATTGAGCCAATAGGTCAACTTTTTAATAAAAAACATCTTTGATCAAAATTGTCAATCCTTGACCCAATAGGTTAACTTTTGACCAAAAAAGTCAATTTTGGTCATAATAGTCAATTTTTGTACTAATGACCACACCATTGTTGCAATAGGTCAACTTTTGACCCAAAAGTCAACTTTTGACCCAAAAGTCAACTTTTGACCCAAAAGTCAACTTTTGACCCAAAAGTCAACTTTGGTTAAAATGGTCTATTTCAGACCCAATGACCAACCCATTTTCCCAAAAAGTCAACTGTTGACCAAAAAGTAAATTTTGGTCAAAATAGTCAATTTTTGACCTAATGACCACCTCATTAACCTAGTAGGTCAACTTTGGTTAATATGGTCAATTTCTGACCCAACGACAAACACATTGACCCAATAGGCCAACTTTTGACCAAAAAGCTAACTTTGGTCAAAATGATCAATCCTTGACCCAATGACCAACCCATTTACCCAATAGGTCAACTTTTGATGAAAAAGTCAATTTTGGTCAAAATAGTCAATTTTTGACCTAATGACTAATTATTGACCCGATAAGTTAATCTCTGACGAAAAGGTCAACTTTGGTCAAATTGGTCAATCCTTGACCCAATGACCAACCCATTGACCCAATATGTCAACTTTTTACCAAAAAGTCAACTTTGGTCAAAACGATAAATCCTTGACCTAATGACCAACCAACTGACCCAATATGTCAACTTTTAACAAAAAATTCAATTTTGGTCAAAATAGTTAATTTTTTACTTAATGACCAATTATTGACCCAATAAGGCAATTTCTGACCAAATAGTCAACTTTAGTCAAAATGGTCAATCCTTGACCCAATGACCAACTCATTGACCCAATAGGTCAACTTTTGACCAAAAATAAACTTTAGTTAAAATGGCCAATCCTTGACCTGATGACCAATCCATTGACCTAATAGGTCAACTTTTGACAAAAGTGTCAATTTTGGTCGATATAGTCAATTTTTATCTGAATCACCTACACATTCAACCAAAACGTCAACTTTTGACCAAGTAAGTCATTTTTATTTAAAATAGTCAATTTTTAACCTAATAACCCCCCATTAACCCAATTGGTCAACTTTGGTTAAAATGGTCAATCATTGACCCAATGACAACCACGTGGCCCCAATATGTTAACTTTTGAATAAAAACTCATCTTTGGTCAAAATGGTAAGTCCTTGACCTAAAGACCAACCCACTAACCCAATAAATCGACTTTTGACCAAAAAGTCAATTTTGGTCAAAATAGTTAACTTTTGACCTAATGACCAATTATTGACCCAGCAGGTCAACGTTTGACCAAAAACTCAACTTTGGTCAAATTGGTCAATCCCTGACACAATGACTAATCCATTGACCCAATAGGTCAACTTTTGAGCAAAAAGTCAACTTTGATCAAAATGCTCAATCCTTGACCCAACAACCAACCTATTGACCCAAATAGGACAACATTGGAACAAAAAGTTAATTGTGGTCAAAATAGTCAAGTTTTGACATAATAACCACCCATTGACCCAATAGGTCAACCTTTAACCAAAAAAGACAACTTTGGTCAAAATGGTCAACTTCTGACTCAATGACCAAGCCATTGACCCTATATGTCAACTTTTGATAAAAATGTTAACTTTGGTCATAATAGTCAATTTTTGAACTAATGACCACCCAATTGTACAAATAGGTCAACTTTTGACCCAAAAGTCAACTTTGGTTATAACGGTCAATTTCTGACCCAATGACCAACCCATTTACTCAATAAGTCAACTAATGACCAAAAAGTCAATTTTGGTCAAAATAGTCAATTTTGACCTAATGACCACCTCATTAACCCAATAGGTCAACTTTGGTTAATATGGTCAATTTCTGACCCAACGACAAACAAATTGACCCAATAGGCCAACTATTGACCAAAAAGCCAACTTTGGTCAAAATGATAAATCCTTGACCCAATGACCAACCCATTTATCCAATAAGTCAACTTTTGATGAAAAATTTAATTTTGATCAAAATAATTAATTGTTGACCTAATGACTAATTATTGACCTGATAAGTCAATCTTTGACAAAAAGGTCAACTTTGGTCAAATTGGTCAATCCTTGACACAATGACCAACCCATTGACCCAATATGTCAATTTTTGACCAAATAGTCAACTTTGGTAAAAAGTCAATTTTTGATAAAAAGTCAATCTCTGACAAAAAGGTCAACTTTGGTCAAATTGGTCAATCCTTGACCCATTGATCAACCCATTGACCCAATATGTCAACTTTTGACCAAAAATTCAACTTTGGTCAAAATGATAAAGCCTTCACCCATTGACCAACCAACTGACCCAATAGGTCATATTTTGACGAAAAATTCAATTTTGGTCAAAATAGTTAATTTTTTTACTTAATGACAATTACTGACCCAATAAGGCAATTTCTGACCAAATAGTCAACTTTAGTCAAAATGGTCAATCCTTGACCCAATGACCAACTCATTGACCCAATAGGTCAGCTTTTAACCAAAAATAAACTTTAGTTAAAATGGTCAATCCTTGACCTGATGACCAATCCATTGACCTAATAGGTCAACTTTTGACAAAAAAGTCAATTTTGGTCGATATAGTCAATTTTTATCTGAATCACTAACCCATTCACCCAATAGGTCAACTTTTGACCAAATAAGTCATTTTTATTCAAAATAGTCAATTTTTGACTTAATGACCCCCCATTGACCCAATTGGTCAACTTTGGTTAAAATGGTCAATCATTGACCAATGACCAACCCATGGACCCAATAGGTTATCTTTTGAACAAAAAGTCATCTTTGGTCAAAATGGTAAGTCCTTGACCTAATGACCAACCCACTGACCTAATAGATCGACTTTTGACCAAAAAGTCAATTTTGGTCAAAATAGTCAACTTTTGACCTAATGGCCAATTACTGACCCAGTAGGTCAACTTTTGACTAAAAACTCAACTTTGGTCAAAATGGTTAATCCATGACCCAATGACTAACCCATTGACCCAATTGATCAACTTTTGAGCAAAAAGTCAACTTTGATCAAAATGGTCAATCCTTGACCAAACAACCAACCCTTTGACCCAAATAGGACAACTTTGGAACAAAAAGTTAATTTTGGTCAAAATAGTCAATTTTTGACCTAATGACCACCCATTGACCCAATAAGTCAACTTTGAACAAAAAAGGACAACTTTGGTCAAAATGGTCAACTTTTGACTAAATGACCAAGCCATTGACCCAATATGTCAACTTTTGATAAAAAGGTGAACTTTGGTCATAATAGTCAATTTTTGAACTAATGACTACCCCATTGACCCAATAGGTCAACTTTCGACCCAGAAGTCAACTTTGGTTATAATGGTCAATTTTTTATCCAATGACTTACCCATTTACCCAATAAGTCAACTTTTGACCAAAAAGTCAATTTTAGTCAAAATAGTCAATTTTTTATCTAATGACCACCGCATTAACCCAATAGGTCAACTTTGGTTAATAAAGTCAATTTCTGACCCAATGACGAACCCATTGACACAAAAGGTTAACTTTTGACCAAAAATCAACTTTCGTCGAAATGATCAATCATTGACCCAATGACCAACCCATTGACCCAATGACCAACCGTTTGACCTAATATGTCAATTTCTGACCAAAAAGTCAACTTTGTTAAAAATGGTAAGTCCTTGACCCAATGACTAACCCACTGACCCAATAGATCAACCTTTGACCAAAAATTTAATTTTTGACCCAATAGGTCAACTTTTGACCAAAAAGTCAACTTTGGTCAAAATAGTCAATCCTTGACCCATTGACCTAATATGTCAACTTTTGACCAAAAAGTCAACTTTGGTTAAAATGGACAATTCTTGACCCAATGACCAATTCATTAACCCAAATGGTTAGCTTTTGGCCAAAAAGTCAACTTTGGTCAAAATGGTCAATTTCTTATTCAATGACCACTCCGTTGACCCAATGAGTCAACTTTTGACCAAAAATTCAATTATGGTCAAAATACTCAATTTTAGACCTAATGACCAATTATTGGCCCTATAAGTCAAACTCTGACAAAAAAGTTAACTTTGGTCAAAATTATCAATCCTTGACCCAAAGACCAACTCATTGAGCCAAGGTCAACTTTTGACAAAAAAGTCAATTTTGTTCAAAATAGTCAATTTTTTACCCAAAGACTACCCATTAACCCAATAAGTCAACTTTTAACCAAAAAGTCAACTTTGGTCAAAATGGTCAATTTCTGACCCAATGACCACCCCGTTGACCCAATGTGTCAACTTTTGAAGAAAAATTCAATTTTGGCCAAAATATTCACTTTTTGACCTAATGACCAATTATTGACCCATAAGGTAATCTTTGACAAAAAAGTCAACATTGGTCAAAATGGTCAATCCTTGACCCAATGACCAACCATTGACCTAAAAGGTCAACTTTTAAATAAAAAGTCAACTTTGGTCAAGATGGTCAATCCTTGACCCAATGACCATCTCATTGACCCAATAGGTCAACTTTTGACTAAAAAGTCATTGTTGGTCAAAAGAGTCTATTTTTCACCTAACGACCAATTATTGACCCAATAAGACAATCTCTGACCAAAAAGTCAACTTTGGTCAAAATGGTCAAGCCTTGGCCCAAAGACCAACTCATTGACCTAATAGGTCATTATTTAACCAAAAAGTCAATTTTTGTCAATATAGTCAATTTTTGACCTAATGACCACCCATTAAGCAAATAGGTAAACCTTTGAAAAAAAAAATCAACTTGGTTCAAAATGGTTAATTTCTGACCCAATGACCAACCCATTGTCCCAATAGGTCAACTTTTGACCAAAATGTTAACTTCTGTCAAAATGGTAAATCTTGACTCAAGGACTAACTCTTTGACCTAATAGGTCAAATTGTAAACAAAAAGTCAATTTTGGACAAAATAATCAATCTTTGACTTAATGACCAATTATTGACCCAAAATGTCAATATGTGACAAAAATTCAACTTTGGTCAAAATGGTCAATCCTTGACCCAATGACCAACCCATTGACCCAATAAGCTTTTAACAAAAAGTCAACTTTGGTCAAATGGTCAATATCTGACCCTATGACGACCTCGTTGACCCAATGGGTCAACTTTCGACCAAAAATTCAATTTTAGTTAAAATAATCAAATTTTGACCTAATGACAAATTATTGTCCCAGTAAGTAATCTCTGACCAAAAAGTTAACTTTACTCTAAATGGTCAATCCTTGACACAATGACCATCCTATTGACCCAATAGTTCAAGTTTTGACTAAAAAGTCAACTTTGGTCAAGTTGGTCAGTCCTTAACCCAATGACCAACCCATCGACCTAATAGGTTAACTTTTAACCAAAAAGTTAATTTTGGTCAAAATATTTTATTCTTGTCCTAATGACCACCCATTGACTAAATAGGTTAACTTTTGACCAAAAAGTCAACTTTAGTTAAAATGATTAATTTCTGAACTAATGACCAACCCATTGACCCAATGACCAATCCATTGACCCAATATGTCAACTTTTGACCAAAAAGTCAATTTTGGTCATAATAGTCAATTTTTAAACTATTGACAACATCATAGACCCAATAAGTCAACTTTTGACTTAAAACTAAACTTTGGTTGAAATGGTCAACTTCTGACACAGTGACCAACCCATTTACCCAATAAGTCAACTTTTGACCAAGAAGTCAATTTTGGTCAAAATAGTCAATTTTTGACTTAATGACCACCTCATTAACCCAATAGGTCAACTTTGGTTAATATGGTAAATTTCTGACCCAACGACAAACACATGGACCCAATAGGCCAACTTTTAACCAAAAAGTTAACTTTGGTCAAAATGATCAATCCTTGACCCAATGACAAACTCATTTACCCAATAGGTCAATTTTTGACGAAAAAGTTAATTTTGGTCAAAATAGTCAATTTTTGACCTAATGACTAATTATTGACCCAATAAGTGAATATCTGACCAAAAGGTCAACTTCGGTCAAAATGGTCAATCCTTGACCCAATGACCAACCCATTGACCCAATGGGTAAACTTTTGACCAAAAAGTCAAGATTGGTCAAAATAGTCAATTTTTTACTTAATGTCATCTTTTGACCAAAAAGTCAACTTTGGTCAAAATGGTCATGGTCAATTTCTGACCCAATGAACACTCCTTTGACCCATTGGGTCAACGTTTGACAAAAAATTCAATTTTGGACCACATAGTCAATTTTTGACCAAATGGCCAATTATTGACCAAATATGTCAACTCTAACCAAAAAGACAACTTTGGTCAAAATGGTCAATCCTTGACCCAATGACCAACCAATTGACCCAAAAGTCAACTTTGGTTTAAATGGTCAATCCTTGACCTAATGAACAACCCATTGATCTAATAGGTCAACTATTGACCAAAAACTCAGTTTTGTTCAAATTAGTTAATTTTTGACCTAATGACCACACTATTGACCCTATATGTCAACTTTGGTTAAAATGATCAATTTCTGACCCAACGACCAAACCATAGACCCAATAGGTCAACTTTTGACCAAAACATCAACTTTAGTCAAAGTGGTCAATCCTAAACCCAATGACCAACCCATTGACCCAGCAGGTCAAAGTTTGACCAAAAAGTCAATTTTGGTCAAAATAGTCAATTTTTGATTAAATGACCAATTATTAACCCAGTAAGCCAATCTCTGACCAAAAACTCAACTTTGGTCAAAATGGTCATTCTTTGACTCAATGACAAACTCATTGACCCAATAAATCAGCCTTTGACCCAAAAGTCAACTTTGGTCAAAATGGTCAATTCTTGACCCAATGACTAACCCATTAATCTAATAGGTCAACTTTTGACCAAAAACTCAATCTTGTTCAAAATACTCAATTTTTTATCTAATGACCACACCATTGACCTAATAGGTCAACTTTTGACAAAAAGTCAACTTTGGTTAAAATGATCAATTTTTAGCTCAACGACCAAACTATTGACCCAGTAGGTCAACTTTTGACCAAAAAGTTAACTTTGGTCAAAGTGGTCAATCCTTGACCCAATGACCAACCCATTGACCCAGCAGGTCAAAGTTTGACCAAAAAGTAAATTTTGGTCAAAATTATCAATTTTTTAGCTAATGACCAAGTATTAACCAAGTAAGTCAATCTCTGACTAAAAAGTCAACTTTGGTGAAAATGGTCAATCCTTGACTCAATGACCAACCCGTTGACCCAATATGACACTTCTGACCCAAAAGATAACTTTGGTCAAAATGATCAATCCTTGACCAAACGACCAACCTATTGACTAGGATAACCTTTGACCAAAAAGTCAATTTTGGTTAAAATAGTCAAATTTTGAATTAATGACAAATTATTGATCCAATAAGTCAATCTCTGATCAAAAAGGCAACTTTGGTCAAAATCGTCAAACCTTGACCCAATATGTCAACTTTTGACCAAAAAGTTAACTTTGGTCGAAATGGTCAATCCTTGACCCAATGACCAACCCATTGACCAAAATGGTCAACTTTTGACCCAAATATGTCAACTTTTGACCCAAAAAGTTTATTTTGGTCAAAATTGTTAATTTTTGACCCAATGACCACCCCATTGACCCAATAGGTCAACTTTTTACAAAGAAATCAACTTTGGTCAAAATAGTCATATTCTGACCCAATAGCCACCCCATTTACCCAATGTGTCAACATTTGACCAAAAATTCAAATTTGGAAAAAATAGTCAATTTTTGACCTAAAAACAAATTATTGACCCAACAAGTCAACCTCTGACCAAAAAGACAACTTTGGTTAAAATGGTCATTGCTTAACCTAATGACCAACCTATTGACCCAATAGGTCAACTTTTGCCCAAAAAGTTAAAATGATCAATCCTTGACCCAATGAACAACCCAATAATCCAATAGGTAAACTTTTGACCAAAAATTTAATCTTAGTCAAAATAGGCAATTTTTGTTTTAATGACCACCGCATTGACCAAAGATGTTAACTTTTGATCAAAAAGTCAACTTTGGTCAAAATGATCAATTTCTGACCCAATGAACAACCAATTGACCCAATATATTAACTTAAGACCAAAAAGTCAGCTTTTGTCAAAATGATCAATCTTTGACCCAATAACCAATCCATTGACGCAATACGTCAATATTTGACCAAGAATTCAATTTGGTCAAAATAGTCATTTTTTGAGCTAATGAACAATTATTGAATCAATAAGTCAATCTCTTACCAAAAAGTCAACTTTGGTAAAAATGGTCAATCCTTGACCCAAAGACCAACCCATTGACACAATAGGTTAACTTTTGACCTAAAAGTTGACTTTGGTCAAAATGGTCAATCCTTGAACCAATGACCAACCCATTGACCTAATAGGTCAACTTCTTGCAAAAAGTTAAATTTGGTCAAAATAGTCAATTTTTTACCTAATGACCACCTCATTGACCCAATAGATCAACTTTTGACCAAAATGTCAACTTTGGTTAAAATGGTAAATTTCTAACCCAATCACCAACTCATTGACCCATTATGTCAGTTGTTTACCAAAAAATCAACTTTTGTCAAAATGGTCAATCCTTGACTTTTGACCCTATAGTTCAACTTTTGACCAAAAAGTCAATTTTGGTCAAAATAGTTAATTTTTGACCTAATGACCACCCATTTACCTAATAGGTCAACTTTTGACTAAAAAGTCAACTTTGGTCAAAATGGTTAATTTCTGACCCAATGACAAACACATTGACCCAATAGGTCAACTTTTGCAAAAAAAGCAAACTTTGGTCAAAATGATTAATTTCTGACCTAATGACCAACTCATTGACCCAATATGTCAACTTTTGAAAAAAAAAAGTCAATTTCGGACAAAAAAGTCAACTTTTGACTTAACGAGCAGTTATTCACCCAATAAGTCAATCTCTAACCAAAAAGTTAAATTTGGTCAAAATGACCAATCCTTGACCCATTGACCAATCCAATGACCCAATAGGTCAACTTTTGACCAAAAAGTCAACTTTAGTCAAAATGGTCAATCCTTGACCCAATGACAAACCCATTGATCCAATAGGTCAACTTTTGACCAAAAAGTCAATATTGGTCAAAATTGTCAATTTTTGACTTATTGACCATCACACTGTCCTAATATGTAACCTTTTGACCAAAAAATCAGCTTTGGTCAAAATGATCAATTTCTGACCCAAAGACCACCCCATCGACCCAATGGGTCATTTTTTAACAATAAAAATTCAATTTTTGACCAAATAGTCAATTTTTGACCTAATGACAAATTACTGACCAAATAGGTCAATCTCTGACCAGAAAGTCAACTTTGATCAAAATGGTCAATCCTTGACACAATGACTAACCCATTGACCCAATATGTCAGCTTTTAACCCAAAAGTCAACTTTGGTCAAAATGGTCAATCCTTGACCCAATGACCAACCCATTAATTTAATAGGTCAACTTTTGACCAAAAACCCAATTTTGTTCAAAATAGTCAATTTTTGACCTAATGACCACACCATTGACCCAATATATCAACTTTTGATAAAAATTTAACTTTGGTTAAAATGATCAATTTCTGACCCAACGAAAAATCCATTGAACCAATTGGTCAACTTTTGACTGAAAAGTCAACTTTGGTCAAAAAGGTCAATCCTTCAACCAATGAAAAACGCATTGACCCATTAGGTAAACTTCTAACCAAAAAGTCAATTTTGGTCAATATAGTCTATTTTGACCTAATGACTAATTATTTACACAAGTTAATCTCTCACCAAAAAATCAACTATGGTCAAAATGGTCAATCCTCGACAAAATAACCAACCCATTGACCCAATAGGTCAAATTTTGACCAAAAAGTCAACTTTGGTCAACATGGTCAATCCCCCAATGACCAACCCAATAACCCAAAAGGTCAACTTTTGCCCAAAAACTCAATTCTTGTCAAAATAATCAATTTTGTACCTAATGATCACCCCATTGCCCCAATAGGTCAACATTGGTTAAAATGATCAATTTCTACCCAATGACCAACCCATTGACCCAATAGGTCAACTTTTGACCAAAATGTCAACTTTGGTCAAAATGATCAATCCTTAACCCAATACCCAACCCATTGACCCAATAGGTCAACTTTTGACCAAGAAGTCAACTTTGATCAAAATGGTCAATCCTTGACCCAATGACCAACCCAAGGTTAACTTTTGACCAAAAAGTCAATTTTGGTCAAAATAACCAATTTTTGACCTAATGACCAATTATTGACCAAATTTGTCAATCTCTCACCAAAAAGTCAAATTTGGTCAAAATGGTCAATCCTTGACCCAATGTTCAACCTAATGACCCAATGGTTAACTTTAGACCAAAAAGTCAACTTTGATCAAAATGGTCAAACCTTGAACTAATGACCAACTCATTGACCCAATAGGTCAATTTTTGACCAAAAAGTCAATTCTGGTCAAAATAGTCAATTTTTGACATAATGACCATCTTATTGACCCAATAAGTAAATCTCTGACCAAAAAGTAAACTTAGTCAAAATGGTCAATCATTAACCTAGTGACAAAGCCATTGGCCAGTAGGTCAACTTTTGACCAAAAAGATAACCTTGGTAAAAATTTTTAATCCTTGACCCAATGACCAACCCATTGACCAATAGGTTAACTTTTGACCAAAAATTTAACTTTGGTCAAAATGGTCAATCCTTGACCAATAACCAACCCATTGACTTAATAGGTCAACTTTTGACCAAAAAGTTAATTTTGGTCAAAATAGTCAATTTTTGACATAATGACCACCCATTGACCCAAAAGTCAATCTTTGACAAAAAAGTTAACTTTGGTCAAGATGTCAATCCTTGACCCAATTACCAACCCATTAACCCAATAGGTCAACTTTTGATCAAAAAGTCAACTTTAGTCAAAATGGTCAATCCTTGACCCAATGACCAACCCATTGATCCAATAGGTCAACTTTTGACCAAAAAGTCAATATTGGTCAAAATTGTCAATTTTTGACTTAATGACCATCACACTGTCCTAATATGTAACCTTTTGACCAAAAAATCAACTTTGGTCAAAATGATCAATTTCTGACCCAAAGACCACCCCATTAACCCAATGGGTCATTTTTTAACAATAAAAATTCAATTTTTGACCAAATAGTCAATTTTTTACCTAATGACACATAACTGACCAAATAGGTCAATCTTTGACCAGAAAGTCAACTTAGATCAAAATGGTCAATCCTTGACACAATGACCAACCCATTGACTCAATAGGTCAGCTTTTAACCCAAAAGTCAACTTTGGTCAAAATGGTCAATCCTTGACCCAATGACCAACCCATTAATCTAATAGGTCAACTTTTGACCAAAAACCCAATTTTGTTCAAAATAGTCAATTTTTGACCTAATGACCACACCATTGACCCAATATATCAACTTTTGACAAAAATTCAACTTTGGTTAAAATGATCAATTTCTGACCCAACGAAAAATCCATTGAACCAATTGGTCAACTTTTGACCAAAAAGTCAACTTTGGTCAAAATGGTCAATCCTTCACCCAATGAAAAACTCATTGACCCATTAGGTAAACTTTTAACCAAAAAGTCAATTTTGGTCAAAATAGTCTATTTTGACATAATGACCAATTATTTACACAAGTTAATCTCTCACCAAAAAGTCAACTATGGTCAAAATGGTCAATCCTTGACAAAATAACCAACCCATTGACCCAATAAGTCAAATTTTGACCAAAAAGTCAACTTTGGTCAACATGGTCAATCCCCCAATGACCAACACAATAACCCAACAGGTCAACTTTTGCCCAAAAACTCAATTCTTGTCAAAATAATCAATTTTTTACCTAATGATCACCCCATTGCCCCAATAGGTCAACATTGGTTAAAATGATCAGTTTCTACCCAATGACCAACCCAGTGACCCAATAGGTCAACTTTTGACCAAAATGTCAACTTTGGTCAAAATGATCAATCCTTCACCCAATACCCAACCCATTGACCCAATAGGTCAACTTTTGACCAAGAAGTCAACTTTGATCAAAATGGTCAATCCTTGACCCAATGACCAACCCAAGGTTAACTTTTGACCAAAAAGTCAATTTTGGTCAAAATAACCAATTTTTGACCTAATGACCAATTATTGACCCAATTTGTCAATCTCTCACAAAAAAGTCAAATTTGGTCAAAATGGTCAATCCTTGACCCAATGTTCAACCTAATGACCCAATGGTTAACTTTAGACCAAAAAGTCAACTTTGATCAAAATGGTCAAACCTTGAACTAATGACCAACTCATTGACCCAATAGGTCAATTTTTGACCAAAAAGTCAATTCTGGTCAAAATAGTCAATTTTTGACATAATGACCATCTTATTGACCCAATAAGTAAATCTCTGACCAAAAAGTAAACTTAGTCAAAATGGTCAATCATTAACCCAATGACAAAGCCATTGGCCAGTAGGTCAACTTTTGACCAAAAAGATAACCTTGGTAAAAATTTTTAATCCTTGACCCAATGACCAACCCATTGACCAATAGGTTAACTTTTGACCAAAAATTTAACTTTGGTCAAAATGGTCAATCCTTGGACCAATAACCAACCCATTGACTTAATAGGTCAACTTTTGACCAAAAAGTCAATTTTGGTCAAAATAGTCAATTTTTGACATAATGACCACCCATTGACCCAAAAGTCAATCTCTGACAAAAAGATAACTTTAGTCAAAATGGTCAATCCTGGGCCCAATTACCAACCCATTAACCCAATAGGTCAACTTTTGATCAAAAAGTCTACTTTGGTTAAATTGTTCAATCCTTGACCCAATGGCCACCCATTGACCTAACAGGTCAACTTTTGACCAAAAAGTTAATTTTGCTCAAAATAGTCAATTTTTGACCTAATGACCACCCATTGACCCAACATGTCAACTTTTGACCAAAAAGTTAACTTTGGTTAAAATGGTCAATTTCTGACATAGTGACCAACTCATTGACCCAATAGGTCAACTTTTGACTAAAAAGTTAACTTTGGTCAAAATGATCAATCCTTGACAAAATGAACAACCCATTGACCCAATAGGTCAACTTTTGACCAAAAAGTCAATTTTAATCAAAATTGGCAATTTTTGACCTAATGACCAATTATTGACCTAATAAGTCAATCTCTGACTAAAAAGTCAACTTTGGTCAGAATGGTAAATACTTGACCCAATGACAAACCTATTGACCCAATTGGTCAACTTTTGACCAAAAAGTCAACTTTGTTTAAAATGGACAATCCTTGACCCAATGACAAACCCATTGACCTAATAGGTCAACTTTCGATCAAAAAGATAATTTTGATCAAAATAGTTAATTGTTGGCCTAATGACTACCCCACTGACCCAATAGGTCAACTTTTAACTAAAAAGTCAACTTTGGTCAGAGTGGTCAATATCTGACCCAATGACCACCCCACTGACCCAGTAGGTCAACGTTTGACCAAAAATTCAATTTTGGTCAAAATAGTCAACTTTTGACCTAATGACCAATTATTGACCCAAAAAGTCAATCTCTGACCAAAAAGTCAACTTTGGTCAAAATGGTCAATTCTTGACTCAATGACCAACCCATTGACCCAATAGGTCAACTTTTAACCAAAAACTCAACTTTAGTAAAAAAGGACAACCCTTGACCCAAAGACCAACTCATTGACCTAATAGGTCAAGTTTTGACCAAAAAGATAATTTTGGTCAAAACAGTCAATTTTTAACATAATGTCCACCCCACTGACCCAATAGGTCAACTTTTAACCAAAAAGTGAAATTTAGTTAAAAAAGTTAATTTCTGACCCAATGACCACCCTATTGACCCAATGGGTCAACTTTTGACCAAAAAATTAATTTTGGTCAAAATGGTTGATTTTTAACCTAATGACCAATTATTGACCCAATAAGTCAATCTCTGACCAAAAAGTCAACTTTGGTAAAAGTGGTCAATCCTTGACCCAATGACCAATCTATTGACCCAAATAATCAACTTTTGACCTGAAAAGTCAAAATTGGCCAAAATCATGAACCCAAGATCCAAAGACCACCACAGTCACCTCATTGGTCACCTTTAACCAACAAGTCAATTTTGCTCAAAATGATTAAACTATGACCCAAAGACTGGTCATTCTTTGACATAAATTATTAAGATTTGATTAATAGAATCCATACATGACACAATGACAACCACCCTAGCTCTATTGTCAACTCTTAACCTAAAAGGGTAAAAATTAGTCAAAATGGTTAACCCATACTCCTTTGACCACAAAATTAACTTAAAAGACAAACATTGACAAGATCAACTTGACATTGATTAAAGTGATCAAAATCTAAACTAAAAGTCACCACATTGACCTTTGGATTGACATAAACTTTAAGGTTGGTCAACATGATAAAATTAAACCCTAAATGATAAAATCTTTTGACTTAAGGACTAATCAAACCATAACAAGGCTAAAAACGTCAAAATAGGTCACCCTTGGACCAAAATGGGTTAACCAAAGTTAACTTGACTTAACATTGGTCAACCCTAGTCAACATGTATCAAATTTGGTCAAAATACCTAATTTTGGACCGAAAATTATAAAATCGAATAATTAATCCAAAAATTATTTTGATTAATTTATTGGCTAATAATTTAATTTCTAATATTTTTAATTAATTACATAATTAATTAAAAATGGAATTATAATTAAAGATCCATAAAATAAAATTTGGACACATGACACCACTTATGACATAATAATGAAGTTCCAAAATTCCAAACCCCTTCTCGACATCATGAATGACCTAATATGGGTTAGACACAACCCATATAACCAATTCAATATGAATCAACCCATTAATGATTCATAACATGACATTTTAACCATAGTTAAGAGTCATATTAAGACACCATCATCGAAAAGGATGAGGTGTCATTCTTTCCCAAACTCAAGCCATGACTCACGTCTCCTTAACAATGAGATGACCGACCACCTAGAGAATAATTTCCCATGCTTCATGGACGATCCAATAGGAAAAGTTTGGCTTAAGTCATCACCACATCATGCCATGACCTCATTATTACCAAATTTTGGAAAATAATGAAAAGGAAAAATTATGTGTCATGCAATCCACCAAGATTAAGTGACATGGTGAATAGAAGATGGCTAGTTCTTTGTTAGTCATCACACACCCCTTTCAAAGCCAATAAACATAAACCAAATCAATGGGAAGGTCATCATGACCAATCCATGCATGAGGTAAGTAATGTGGCTAAGGTGTCATGCTCTCTTGAAAACATTAAATGATACAAAGACATCATGTAGGGGAGGTGGATTTAATAAGTTTTTACTGGTTTTATTCACCTCAAACAATAGCCAATGAAATCAACCCAAGACTTAGGTTAAACCTTCACCAAACTTAGATCATACATGGGTTAATCTTGAAATGGTCAATTGAACTCATCCCCAAGAAAAAATCTTATCCAAACATCATCATGAACAAGATGAGACCTCACTTAGACCAACCCAGGCCAACTCAAGCTCACCCTAGCCCTTTCCATGGCTATAAATAGGGCTAAACCTGAAAGCACCAAAGAGGAGACCAACATATGAGATAGCAAACCACTGCTCAAATCCTTAGACCCTCAACACCAAAAATGTTCCTTAGGATCTAAGCAATTGATCTCATTTAAAATCAGCTCATGAAAGCCACTGGTTCCCTTCAATTTAGCTAACCTGAATGAGCCCAAAACCAGGATAAAATCCAAGTGTGAAACCAAACTCCTTAAAACCCAAATTGATTGCTCCTATACTATCACATAGACCTACGATGATGAGCCCAATCAAAATTGGCCATCCCCATAGGCTTTTACTTAGCTATTTACTTTCTTCCCTTAAGCTGAGCCACCTTGAGGAGGATCTCATACATAGACATGATCTAACTCCAAATTGAATTAGGGGAAACCTATTTGAGGTCGAGACGAAGCTTTAGAGCCATTCAATTTGAGCTTGCATCGACTAAGGCCAAGGTATAGATTTTACATTCTAATGGCATTCGTATTTGATAATTGTGAAGTAAACCATTTCAAAACCCATACATCACCGTATGGATTAGTTCCTCATCTGACAAAGATTCTATAGAAACAAATTTCGCTCGATTTCATCAAGAATCGAGGGCGATCGTGTTCCTAAACCATGGACAGTTTGCGGGATCAGAACAGATGAAGACGATGAACCTCAGCCGTCCATTCCCGTATTTTGGAAATGGACGGTTAAGATTAAATCCCGCTGTCTCTGTTGTTCGGGTTCCAGCAGTAGATCAGCCGCGTTTTGACTGATCCGAGGACATGTGGTGCTCCTAGTATTATTCTGATTGGATAAGTTAAATTTAAATCAGATTAACATTAATCCAATCAAAAATACATATGTTTGCACACAAAAATAAAAAAATATATACTAAAAATACCTCTGAACTTAGGGCAGTGAGGAGAACAATGTGGATTAAAATTTTAAATTTTTTATTTATATTTAATTTTTAATTAATTAAATACTCTCTAGAGATTTCTGTTATTAAAAAATAATTATAAGTAAAAAAAACATGAAAATTTGAGGGATCAATCTTAAATCCTTAAGAACAATCTTTGATTTTTCTAACGCTAGAAAAATTCTCTAGGATAACATTTCCTAATTTACATAAGATTGGACAATTATTTTTAACAATAATTTTAGATATCAGAGAATAGGAGAATGAAATTGAAAATTGGTTAGAAATTTAGGGGGAAAAATCTAAACCCTAAAATGACAGACTCTAACTTTTTAAAAATTTAAATTAACATTTTCTTATTAAGGTTCAAATTTTTAAATTTTAAAATATAAAAAACCTAAAAAATTTTTAAAATGTTAAACTCCTTATCTAATTAATGCCACCATGAGTTAGGTTAAAATCAAGTACAAACATTAAAAGGACTCAAATCAAAACTTAATTAGGATTAATCCATCATTAACCCTAATTAACTCATTAAATCATTAATTAAATTAGGATTAAGACAAAATTAAATTTAATTAGGTTTAACCACATATTAAATCTAGTTAATTCTTCTTTAGCTTTCAATACATTAGGCTTAGGATAAATCAAACTTTAATTAAACTTAAGACATCATTAGGCTTAATTAAACTTAGTAAACCTTAACTAAATTAGGTTTAATACAAAATCAAACTTTAATTAATCATAAGACATCAATAGACTTAATTAAATTTATTAAACCTTAACTAAATTATGTTTATTACAAAATCAAACTTTAATTAATCTTAAGATATCAATAGGCTTAATTAAACCCATTAAACCTTAACTAAATTAGGTTTAATATAAAATCAAGCTTTAATTAATCTTAAGACATCACTAGGCTCAATTAAACCCATTAAACCTTTACTAAATTAAGTTTAATACAAAAAAAAAATTAATTAGGCTTAAGACAACATTAGGCGTAATTAAACCCATTAAACATTAACTAGATTAGGTTTAATACAAAATCAAATTTTAATTAAGCTTAAGGCATCACTAGGCATAATTAAACCTATTAAACCTTAACTAAATTTAGTTTAACACAAACTTTAATTAAGTTTAAGACATCAGTAGGCTTAATTAAACATCTTAAATCTTAACTAAATAAGGTTTATTACAAAATTAAATCCTAATTAGGTCTAACCCACTAGACCTAATTAAACTATTAAGACTTAAATAAATTTGACTTAATCAAACTTTAAAACAATTAGACTTAACCTTAATTAAGTCTAATTAATCAATTAAACCATACCCAAATTAGGTTTAATTAATCCTAAACCAATTAGACTTAACCCTAATTAAGTCTAATTAATTAATTAAATCTTACTAAAATTAGGTTTAATTAATCCTAAACCAATTAGACTTAACCCTAATTAAGTCTAATCGACTAAACCATACACAATTTAGGTTTAATTAACCTTTAAACCAATTAGAATTAACTCTAATTAAGTTCAATTAATAATTAAAGCTTAACTAACTAAGGCTTAATCACAGCTAAACCTTAATTAGGTCTAACCCATTAGACCTAATCAAATCATTAAACCTTAACAAACTAAGGTTTAATCAATCCTAAACCATAATTAAATCAAACAAATTAGATTTATTTAAATTATTAAACCTTAACAAACTAAGGTTTATTCAATCCTAAACCCTTATTAAGACTAACACATTAGACTTAATTAAACTATTAAACCTTAACCAACTACGGTTTAATCAATCCTAAAACCTAATTAAGTCTAACACATTATAATTAATTAAGGCATTAAACCTTAACCAACTAAGGTTTAATTAATCCAAAATCTTAGTTAAGTCTAACCCACTAGACATAATTAGACTATTAAACCTTAACCAACTAAGGTTTAATCAATCCTAAACCCTAATTAAGTCTAACACATTAGAATTAATTAAATATTAAACCTTAACCAACTAAGGTTTAATCAATCCTAAACCTAATCAAGTCTAACACATTAGACTTAATTAAACCATTAAACCATAACCAACTAAGGTTTAATCAATGTTAAACCCTAATTAAGTATAACACAGTAGACTTAATTAAACTATTAAACCTTAACCAACTAAGGTTTAATCAATACTAAACCATAATTATGTCTAACACAATAAACTTAATTCAAATATTAAACCTTAACTAACTAAGGTTTAATCGAACTTATACTTCAATTAGATCTAATCCATTAGACCTAATTCAATTATTAAATCTTAATTAACTAAGGTTTAATGAAATCTATAATCTAATTAAGTCTAACTTATTAGACTTAATTAGCATTTAATCCTTACTTAAATTAGGCTTAAATAACCTCAAATTCTAGTTAAGTCTAACTTTGACTAAACCAGTTAAACCTTAAGCTTTACTTAAATAAGACTTGAATGATCTTTAATTCTAATTAAGTCTAATCTAATTAGACTTAATTAACCTTTGAGTATTGCTTAAATAAGACTTAAAGCTTAATTAAGTCTATTTTTAACTAGACTTAATTTAAACCTTAGGTTCAACCCATATTGACCTAACTCAACATTTCTACCTTAGGTTCAACCTAAACTGAAACCAAGGTTCAACCCATAATGAACCAAACTCAACATTTCTAACTTATGTTCAACCTAAGCTGAACCCAACTTAACTTAAACCTTAGGTTCAACCCATATTGAACCTAACTCAATATATCTAACTTAGGTTCAACCAAAACTGAACCCAAGTTAACTTAAACCTTAGGTTCAACCGACATATCTAACTTAGGTTCAACCTAAACTGAACTTAAGTTAACTTAGACCGTAGGTTCAACCCAATTTGAACTTAAATCAATATATCTAACTTAGGTTAAACCTAAACTAAACCCAAGTTAACTTAAACCTTAAGTTCAACCCATATTGAACCTAACACTTTTAACTTAAGTTCAAACAGACATGAACTCAAGTTAACTCAACTTTAGATTCAATCTACTTTGAGTCTAACTTAACTTAAGTTCAAACAAACATGAACTCAAGTTAACTCAACTTCAGATTCAATCTACATTGAATCTAACTCAACATTTTTACGTAAGTTTAAAAAAGACATGAACTTGAGTTAACTCAAATTTTGATTTAATCTACATTGAATCTAACTCAACTTAAGTTCAAATAAACATGATCTCAAGATTAACTCAACATTTCTTAGACCCAGGATAAATTAAACAATAAATTCAACCCTCATTGAACTAAAATCAAAGTTTTGACTTAAAATCAATTTAAGTCAAAATTTCTCAAAGTACTTTAAATAAAAAATCAATGATATTAGATTCAAACGACTTTGAATCTAATTATCAAAAGATTTTATCTAAGTCTAATCCATATTAGACTTAACACTTCTTCTAGATTCAAATGACATTGAATCTAGAATTTTAAAATCTAACTTATGTTAGATTTTATCCGAGTCTAAAATAATTAGGCTTAACATTAGATTATAAAGACATCGAATCTAAGACTAACTTATGTTAGATTCTAAGTATAATTTAGATATAATCAATATTATTAGATTCAAATGAAATTGAATCTAGTTTTCAAACATCTTAAAATGACATTAAATCTAAATCTTTAAATTTAAATAAAATTGAATTTAAATTTCTAGATCTAATCAGATATTAAACATGATTTTCTAAAATTTAATCGAACCAGATTTTTAGATTCAATCGAGAATGAATCTAAATTCCTAAATTTTAGAATCAAATAACATTGAATCTAAACTTTCAAAACTTGAATTAAAAATTATTAGGTTCAAAAGACATCAAATCTAAGATTTTGACATGAAATGACATAAAAATCTTAAAAAATCGTAAACAACCTAAACTCAGAAAAAGAAATTAACACTTAAATGAAACCCTAATGAACAAACATCACTAAATGCAACTTAAACCAGTGTCCTTAATCTACGAAGATTTCCCAGACGATGCAATCCTAGTTGCTGACAGAAATCTTTCGGTCCTGGTTTAAGCATTTTTCATACTAAGTAGATTAAGGCCCCTGATGACCTTGGGACGACAGAGCCAGTGACATCTTAACCATGTTATCCAAAAATGTAACCGAATAATATAAAAGATTAAACATGTAAAATTGACATTATTTTTTTTAAAATTTGACATCATTTTCCTTTACAAGATGAAAATAAATTTTTTTTTCAGATTTTCTTTACATATTATAGGGAGTGTTAACTCTATTTTGTGGGACAATTAAAACGAAACGACGACATTAATTTTGTTTTAGATTTCCTTTGCATGTTATAGAGTGTTCTAACTCTGTTTTGTAGGATGACAATCCGAAGATGGGATAAATGACAACAAAACAAAATAAAATCATTAAAATAATGACATTAAGGAAATAAAACAAAAAACTACAACATGACAAAACCAAGACTAAACAAAACCAAAAGTTTTAGGATAGTCACAAAACCTAAAACTTTTAGGATAGTCATAAAACAAATGACAAAAACAACAATAAAATGATAAACATCAAAATAAAAAAAAATAAAAATGACACAATAAATGACATTGACAAAACAATTAAAAACGACAAACAACAAAAGAAAAACAAAAAAAAACCAGATCAAACTTTTAGGGTAGTATGATACATTACCCTTAGGATTGAAAATTGATATTTCTTTCCTTAAATTATTTTTAGGAAACAAGCAATTAACAATAATAAGAAGTTTTCTTAGACAATCATAATTGCCTAAGATGTAATTAACTATAGGTGCTTTCTCTTATAAGAGATTTAAAGAACTCAGAATAGATATTCCATCTAAATCTCTAGTTACCAAAATCTCGTTATCCTTATATATAACTTCTAGGATACGAAATTCTAGAATTATATCTCATAAGGATTATCATAGACATCTCCTTTCTACAGTTTTCTATTCTATTAGCCCTTATTTTCTTCAAATTTTTTATTATCTAAGGATCCTTTTACAGGATCCAAATAAAATAGAATCATTGAAGATTAGGCAATATTATAGACAAACAGAGTGGTGACTCCAAAACGACATCGACATCGACACTAAGAAAATCTCCGACACGGCCCCAAAGAATTGTTTTTAAGCCAATTACATGTTTAGTTTGTTCAAATTAATTTAAACTCAATTTAAGTTCAAGTTGATAATTAGGTCATTTCTTAATGATTTAGCCCATGACAAATTTATCCTAGGTTTCTTTGGTCACAGGAAATCTACCATAAATTTCTTGAATTTTTCTAAAGAACATGATAATTATTGGAATTAATTTATCAAAATCGATGCATAAACTTAAAAAAATAGAGATCTCTTTACAGAGGTCTCCACTGATTTTGGAAAATTTAGGGAAGATTCCCCATGACAGAAACTACAACATGCTAAAATGGTAAGCCATGGTGAAATGTTTAAGTACATGAAGAATTAAAAGACTCAAAACACAATTTATTTAATTTAAAATCAAACATGCATCAAATGATCGTAAAAACATTTCTACATTGTTCTCCTATGTTCATTGAGCACTAAGGTATTTTTCTTTTATTTTTATGATTTTTTTGCACCAAGATATGAATTTTTGAAGTTATGGGGTGTTTTTTGAATTATTTAAATCCCTGTTTTTCTACTTATCCTACACAGCGCCAACTCATCCTCGATGGCGACGAAGTGTTTGTTGACCTCATTTTTGGTGAGGTCTTTCTTTCTTCTTAGTGCTTAGGATCTAGCCACAGGACTTCTCCTTGACTATCCTAGAAGACTAGAAATGGAACCCGCCATTCACAAATTCAACGAAATCTAAACTCTCTTTAGAATCTTATATGAATGGTCCTTAACCTCCAAATTTCTTGGAAGGTTATGACCAATGTGTAGAAAGACAAGGATGAGTTTCTATAGGATGGTCAGGCCTTAGGACAACCCCGGGGCCCTGGTCTTGGTGAGTTCCACCTTGCACACACTACATTGTTGCACATGCCTAAACCCTTAAATCACTCACACTCAACCTAACCTCCTAACTCTTTTAGAAGCTCATATGGATGGACCCAAACCCCTGGCCCCTGGTTAAAAGGATTAGGAACAACATATTAAGTGCCTAAAATGAGTCCTCTCATGGCTCTTGTGAGCTTAACATGGTTTCCTGGCTCAACCAAAATGGTTCCATTTTACTCACATCTAATCAATCTTCATTTTTCCCAAAATTTCAATTTTTGACCCCCGGCCCCTAAACTCTCCCAAAATTACCAAATTGCCTCTGAAAAGGGCCTAGAAACTCAAAACTTTACAGTCACCCGGGCTCTAAAAAAAATCATTCCAGAGCGTTCCCCTCATTAAACTGAGAAGTTTAACTGTAAACATGTCATACGTCCGAGCTACCTTTGGGCTCCTCGCGGCCAAAATAGCTGATACTTAAAAAACGCTCAACGATTCAGAAAACCTTCCACATAAATCAAAAATGACCCCGAACACCTTTGTTTTACTCCAAATTTTTTTCTAGATCACGTCGAGCCCTTAATTCAGCATTTTGACCACCTACCACCAACCCCCCCCCAAATTACCTAAATGCCCCTCATAGCCAAAATTTCGAAAAATCCAAAAAAATCCCCAAAATTCGCAAAAATTTTCAAATATTCCAACTTTCATTTTCTTCAACTATAACATGACCCTATTCTGCCAAAGCAACCCACTTTCAACAAATAATCCCAACTTAGCTCATTTAACCCAATGTCCACAATTCAAGCCCAATCTTGAACCCAATGTCAACCAATTTTCCCAAATTAAATTCTAAAATACTCGTAACATCCCCATAAACATTTTGCAACATTCAATTGGCCCTTGAACCAACATTTACCCAACCTAAACCCAACCTAACTCAATTCACCCAAAATTGACCCTATGTCCAAATCCACCAAATTGATAATCCAATTCAATTCAAAATCACTCCAAATCTTTTCCAAACTCTTCATAAAACTTTCCTAAACTAAACTTAACATTCACATAGACAAAATTTTGACCCAAACCCAACCCAAACTCAAGCCCAAGTTCACCTCAAATTTAAAGGCCCAAAATAAAGCCCACGAGCTAAATCACTTCAATTAGCTCAAATTAACTCAAAAGCCCACATGCCAATTATCATGTCATCATCCCTTTAATTAAATGATTTGCCCAAGGTTCCAAATTTATCATCAAATTATTCTAAATCAAGCTTTATGACAAACTTAACAAAAATACCACTTAAATAAAAAATCCATTTTAATGCAAATTGACTTAGCATAGCTAAGATAAATGCAAGCCATGAAGCTTTACTCTAAGCCATATGTTAGCCATGAGGGTCATGCTCACCTCACTATACCATCTTAGGGAGAAGGATGACCCACTTTCCACCTCTCTTAATAAAGCTTTTTAACCTCTTTTATGCTCCACCCTTACCCTTGCTTAGCCAAATCTTCTTGGATGGGGACTTCTCTACTCCTCTTGGCTGAACCAAATGATCTCCCATCATCCCAAACCAACCTTGGGGGGTGAAACAAACCCAATTTCATGACTTGACCCAAATTGACCCAAAATTCCCCTTACACCCATGCCATTTAAATCCATGACTTTACACATGGCAATCCCAAATTGATTGCACCAAAATCAAACTCTGACTTCCCATCCACCAAAGAACACATTTTGAACCCACTAACCAACCCCCATGGCCACCCAAGCTCCTCTATTTAAACTCCTCTCATGGCCAAGAAGAAGAGATGCAAAATTTACCTTGGGGAGACTCTGCTAAATTATTCCCAAAGCTTCTCCAAGCACTCTTAAGCTCAACCCAACTATTTCCAACTGAGGCCTCACCTCTTGGACAAAAGTATCAATTTTTTTTCCTCAAACCCATCTTATTTTAATTTTTTTGTAGATCTTTACTTGCTTTAAGCGCCTCATCACCATATAGATATGTTCCTCTAGTTTAGGCGATCATTTTAAAAAAAAATTCACTCAATTTAGTTGAGAAACGAGTGAGATATAAAGGTTTGAAGGTGGACAGTTTCGGGTGAATAACAGTTGAAGAAGATGAGCAGCAATCGTCCGATAGTGTGTATATCGGACGGATAGCCAAGATGGAGTCGAACATGAGCTTTGTCCGTAAATAGAAATGCGCCAGCCAATCAAGGAGCGACACGTGGCCCCCTGGACAGCGATAGTTTGAGTGACAAATTTAGGGAATTATAATTTATTGTGCATAAATTTTGGAAAATCATAACTTTCCATAAAAAACTCCAAAAAATAAAATAAAAATACCCTCTTGCTCACTGAAATTAGGAGAATAATGTGAAAGTAATTTCATATTTATTTGATGAATATTTGATTTTTAATTAATTAAATGGTGTTTTCGAACTTTTAATTCTTCATGCATGTAGGACCTTCACCATAACTTAAAATTTTGGTATGTTGTTCTATGCATCATCGTGAATCTTTCCTGATTTTTCCAAAGTCAGAGAAGATCTTCATGATGAGATATCAATTTTTTAATATTATGCATCTATTTTGCGATAATAATTATAGAAATTATCATGTTATTTAGAAAAGTCTAGGAAAATTAGGGTGTGTTCCTTGTGATGAGAGGAACATTAGAAAATTATCTCATGATTTATTTCAATCAAACAAACTCTAATTTGGCGAAAACCTTAAAACTAAGTTTTAATTAATTAGGAGTAACCACGCATATAAATTTTATGAAATTAACGACCAACAATTTGACCTAATAGGTTAACTTTTGACCAAAATGTTTACTTTGCTTAAAATGATCAATCCTTAAACCAATGACAAACCTGACCCAATGGTCAACTTTTGACCAAAAAGTCAACTTTGGTTAAAATGAACAATTTTTGACCCAATGACTAACCCATTGGCCAACCCATTGACCTAATTGGTTATCTTTTGACTAAGAAGTCAACTTTTGTCAAAATGGTCAAACCCATTGACCCAATAAATCAACATTTGACCAAAAAGACAATTTTTTTTCAAATTAGTCAATTTTAAACCTAATGACCATTTAGTGACCCAATAAGTCAATCTCTGACCAAAATGTAAAATTTCGTCAAAATGATTATTCCTTGACCCAATATGTCAACTTTTGACCAAAAAGAAAACTTTGGTCAAAATGATCAATTCTTGACCCTATGACCAACCTGTTGACCCAATAAGTCAACTTTTTGACCAAAAACACAAATTTGGTGAAGAAAGTCAATTTTCTACATAATGATCCATTATTAACCCAACAAGTCAATCTCTGACCAAAATATCAACTTTGGTCAAAATGGTCAATCCTTGACCCAATGACCACATCATTGACCTAAGTGGTCAACTTTTGAACAAAAAGTTAACATTGCTCAAAATGGTCAATCCTTTGCCCAGTGACCAACCCAATCGCCCAATAGCTCATCTTTTGACTAAAAAGTTATCTTTGGTCAAAATAATAGATCTTTGACCAAATAACAAATGATTTGACCCAACAAGTCAACTTTTGACCAAAAAGTTAATTTTGGTCAAAATATTCAATTCTTGACCTAATGACCACCCATGTGACCCAATAGGACAACATTTGACAAAAAATTTAACTTTAGTCCGAATGGTCAATTTCTGACCTAATGACCACCCCATTGACCCAATGGATTAATTTTTGACCAAAAATTCAATTTTGGTCAATTTAGTTTTTGACCTGATGACCAATTATTGACCAAAGTAGTAAATCTTTAACCAAAAAGATAACTTTGGTCAAAATGGTCAATCATTGACCCAATGACCAACCTATTGACTCAATAGCTCAACTTTTGACCAAAAATTCAACTTTAGTCAAAATAGTCAATTTTCAACCTTATGATCACCCCATTGACCCAAAATATCAGCCTTTGACCCAAAAGTCAACTTTTGTTAAAATAGTCAATTTTTGACCCAATTACCAACCATTTGAACCGATAGATCAACTTTTGACCAAAATGCCAACTTTGGTCAAAATGGTCAATCATTGACCCATTGACTAACCCATTAACCCAATTGGTCCACTTTTGAGCAAGAAGTCAATTTTCATAAAAATAGTCAATTTTTTACCTAAAGACCAATTATTGACCCAATAAGTCAATCTCTGACAAAATAGTCAACTTTGGTGAAAATAGTGAATCCTTGACCATTAACCAAAACATTGACCCAATAGGTCAACTTTTGAACAAAAAATCAACATTGATCAAAATGGTCAATCCTTGACCCAATGACCAACCCATTGACCCAATATGTCAACTTTTGACCAAAAAGTCAATTTCAGTCATAATAGTTAATTTTTGAACTAATGACCACCCATTGTCCCAATAGGTCAACTTTTGACCCAAAAGTAAACTTTGGTTACAATGCTCAATTTCTGACCCGTTGACCAACCCATTGACCCAATAAGTCAACTTTTGACCAAAAAGTCAATTTTTGTTAAAACTGTCAATTTTTGACTAAATGACCACCCCATTAACCCAAAAGGTCAACTTTGGTTAATATGGTCAATTTCTGACTTAACGACAAACCCATTGACCCAATAGGCCAACTTGTGACGAAAAAGTCAACTTTCGTCAAAATGATCAAACATTTACCCAATGACCAACCTATTGACCCAAGAGGTCAACTTTTGACCAAAAAGTCAATTTTGGTCAAAATAATCAATCTTTGACATAATGACCAATTATTGAAACAATAAGTAAATCTTGACCAAAAAATCAACTTTGGTCAAAATAATCAATCATTGACCCAATGACCAATCCATTGACCCAATAGGCCAACTTTTGACCAAAAAGTCAGCTTTGGTCAAAATGATCAATCTTTGACCCAATGACCAACACATTGACCCAATGGGTCAACTTTTGACGCAAAAGTCAATTTTGGTCAAAATATTCAATTTTTGACCTAATGCCCAATTATTGACCCGATAAGTCAATCTCTGACCAAAAGGTTAACTTTGGTCAAAAGGTCAATCCTTGACAAAACGACCAACCCATTCAGCCAATAGGTCAATTTTTGACCAAAAGGTCAATTTTGGTCAATATAGTCAAGTTTTAACCTAATGACCACCCCATTTACCCAATAGGTCAACTTTTGACCGAAAAGTCAACTAGTAAAAATGGTCAATTTCTGACCTAAGGACCACCACATTTACCCAATATGTCAACTTTTGATCAAAAATTTAATTTTGGTCAAATAGTCAATTTTTGACATAATGACCAAATATTGACCAAAAAGTAAACTTTGATCAAATTGGTCAATCCCCAATGACTAACCAATTAACCCAATAGGTCAACTTTTGATTAAAATGTCAAATTTGGTCAAAATAGTCAATTTTTTACTTAATGACCACCCCATTACCTTAATAGGTCAACTTTCGTTAAAATGGTCAGTTTCTGACCAACGACCAACGCATTGACACAATAGGTTAACTTTTGACCAAAAAGTCAATGTTGGTCAAAATGATCAGTCCTTGACCCAATGACCAACCCATTGACCCAATAGGTCAACTTTTGACCAAAAAGTCAACTTTTGTCAAAATGGTTAAAGATTGACTCAATGGCCAACCTATTGACCCAATAGGTTAACATTTGACCAAAAAGTCATTTTTGGTCAAAATAGTCAATCCTTGACTTAATGACCAACTGATTGACCCAAAAGGTCAACTTTTGACAAAAAAGTCAACTTTGGTTAAAATGGTCAATCCTTGACCCAATGACCAACCCATTGACCCAATAGGTCAACTTTTGACCAAAAAGTCAATTTTGGTCAATATAGATAATTTTTGACCTAATGACCATCCCATTGATCCAATGGGTCAACTTTTGACCAGAAATTCAATTTAAGTCAAAATAGTTAATTTTGATCGAATGACTAATTATTGACCCAATAAGTCAATCTTTGACCAAAAAGTCAATTTTGGCCAAAATGGTCAATCCTTGACCCAATGACCAAGCATTGACCCAATAGGTTAACTTTTGAACAAAAAGATAACTTTGGTCAATATGATCAATCCTTGACCTAATGACCAACCCATTGGACCAATCGGTCAACTTTTGACCAAAAAGTTAATTTGTCACCTAGTGACCCCCATGTTCCAATAGGTTAGCCTTTAACCAAAAGGTAAACTACGGTCAAAATGGTCAATTTCTGACCCAATGACCACCCTATTGACCCAATGATTCAACTTTTGACCGAAAGTTTAATTTTGGTCAAAATATTCAATTTTGGACTTAATGACCAATTATTGACCCAATAAGTCAATCTCTAACCAAAAAGTAAACTTTGGTCAAATTGGTTAATCATTAACCCAATGACTAACTTGTTGACATAATAGGCCAGCTTTTGACCAAAAAGTCAACTTTGGTCAAGATGGTCAATCTTTGACCCAATGACCCAATCGGTCAACTTTTTACAAAAAAGTCAATTTTGGTCAAAATAGTCAATTTTGACATAATGACCACCCCTTTGATCCAACAAGTCAAACTCTAACCAAAAAGTCAACATTGGTTAAAATGGTCAATCCTTGACCCAATGACCAACCCATTGAGCCAATAGGACAACTTTTAACAAAAAAGTCCACTTTGGTAAAAATTGTTAATCCTTAACCCAACCACCAACACATTGACCCAATAGGTCAATTTTTGAGCAGAATTCAATTTTTGTCAATATAGTCATGTTTTGACTTAATGACCACCCCATTGACCCAATATGTCAACTTTTAACAAAAAAGTCAACTTTGGTCAAAATTGTCAATTTCTGTCCCAAGGACCACTCCATTGACCTAATAGGTCAACTTTTGATCAAAAACAAAATTTTGGTCAAAATAGACAATTTTTGACATAAAGACCAATTGCTGACACAATAAGTTAATCTCTGACCAAAAAGTCAATTTTGGTCAAAATGTTTAATCATTGACCCAATGACCAACTCATTGACTCAATAGGTCAACTTTGGACCAAAATGTCAACTTTGGACATAATGGTCTACCCTTGACTGAATGACTAAATGGGTCAAGTTTAGACTAAAAAGTCAATTTTTGTCAAAATAGTTAATTTTTGACCTAATGACCACCCATTGACCCAACATTTCAACTTTGGACCAAAAGGTCAACTTTTATCAAAATGCTCAATTTCTGACACAATGACCAACCCATTGACCCAATAGGTCAACTTTTGACTAAAAAGTAAAGTTTGCTCAAAATGGTCAATCCTTTACCCAATGACCCAATATGTCAACTTTTGACCAAAAAGTCTACCTTGGTCAAAATGGTCAACCCTTGACCACATGATCAACAATTTGACCTAATAGGTTAAACTTTTGACCAAAAAGTAAACTTTTGTCAAATGGTCAATCCTTGAACCAATGACATACCCATTGACCCAATAGGTCAACTTTTGACCAAAATGTCAACTTTGGTTAAAATAATCAATTTCTGACCCATAGACCAGCCCATTGACCTAATAGGTCAACTTTTGACCAAAAAGTCAACTTTTGTCAAAATGGTAAATCCCAAAGACCCAATAGGTCAACTTTTGACCAAAATGTAAATTTTGGTCAAAAAAGTCAATTTTCGACTTACTGACCATTTATTGACCCGATAAGTTAATCTCTGACCAAAATGTAAACTTTGGTCAAAATAGTCATTCCTTGACCCAATGACCAATCAATTGACCCAATAGGTCAACTTTTAACCAAAAAGCCAACTTTGTTCAATATGATCAATTATTGACCCAATGACCAACCCGTTGACCCAATAGGTCAACTTTTGACCAAAAAGTTAATTTTTGTCAAAAAAGTCAATTTTTGACATAATGATCAATAATTAACCCAATAAGTCAATCTCTGACTAAAAAGTTACTTTGGTCAAAATGGTTAATCCTTGACCCAATGACCACCCCATTGACCTAAGAGGTCAACTTTTGACCAAAAAGTTAACTTTGCTCAAAATGGTCAATCCTTGACCCAATGACCAACCCAATCACCAAATAACTTAACTTTTGACTAAAAAGTCAACTTTGCTCAAAATGTTCAATCCTTGACCCAAAGACCAGCGATCTGACCCAACATGTGAACTTTTGACCAATAAGTAAATTTTGGTTAAAATAGTTAATTTTTGACCTAATAACCACCCCATTGACCCAAGAGGTCAAATTTTGACCAAAAAGTCAACTTTGGTCAAAATGGTCAATTTCTCACCCAATGACCACCCCATTGACCCAATGGATTAACTTTTGACCAAAAATTCAATTTTGGAAAAAATAGTCAATTTTTTACCCAATGACCATTTATTGAGCCAATAAGTCAAACTCTGACCAAAAAGTCAACTTTGGCTAAAATGGTCAATCCTTGACCTAATGACCCAATAGGTAAACTTCTGACCAAAAAGTCAACTTTGATCAAAATGGTTAATCCTTGACCCAATGAATAACCCATTAACCCAATAAGTACACTTTTGACCAAAAAGATAATTTTGGTCAAAATAGTCAATATTTTACCTAAAGACCACCCATTGACCCATTTGGTCAACCTTTGACCAAAAAGTCAACTTTGGTCAAAGTGTTCAATTTCTGACCCAATGACCAACCCTTTAACCAAATAGGTCAACTTTTGACCAAAAAGTCAACTTTGGTGAAAAAGGTCAACTCTTGACCCAATGACCAACTCATTGACCCAATAGGTCAATCTTTAAACAAAAAGTCAATTTTAGTCAAAATTTTCAATTTTTGACCTAATGACCAATTATTGACCCAATAAGTTAATCTCTGACGAAAAAGTTAACTTTGGTCAAAATGATTAATCCTTGACCCGATGACCAATCTATTGATCCAATAGGTCAACTTTTCTCCAAAAAGTGAATTTTGGTCAAAATAGTTAATTTTTAACATAATGGCCAGTTATTGACCCGATGAGTCAATCTCTCACCAAAATGTCAACTTTGGTCAAAATGTTTAATCCTTGACCAAAGACCAACCCATTAACCCAATAAGTCAACTTTTGAACAAAAAGTCAACTTTAGTCAAAATGTTCAATCCTTGACCCAATGACCAACGATTTGACCCAAATGGATAACTTTTGACAAAAAACTCAATTTCGTTCAAAATAGTCAATTTTTTATCTAATGACCACCCTATTGCCAAAATAGGTCAGCTTTTGACCAAAAAGTCAACTTTGGTCAAAATTATCAATGCTTGACCCAATGACCGAGCCGTTGACCCAATAGGTCAACTTCTGATCAAAAATTCAATTTTTGTTAAAATAATCAATTTTTGACCTGATGACCAATTATTTACCGAATTAATCTATAGTTGACCAAAAAGACAACTTTGGTCAAAATGGTCAATCCTTAACCCAATGACCAACCCATTGACACAACAGGTCAACTTTTGACCAAAAAGTCAATTTTTGGTCAAAATAATCAATTTTTGACTTAAAGATCACCCCATTGACCCAATAGATCAACTTTTGACCCAAAAGTCAACTTTGGTTAAAATGGTTAATTTCTGATCCAGTTACCAACTATTTGGCCCAATATGTCAACTTTGGTCAAAATGGTCAATCATTGACACATTGACGAACCCATTGACCCAATAGGTCAGCTTTTTACCAAGAAGTCAATTTTCGTAAAAATAGTCAATTTTTTACCTAATTACCAATTACTGACCCAATAAGTCAATCTCTAACCAAAAAGTCAACTGTGGTGAAAATGGTCAATCCTTGACCTAATGACCAAACCATTGACCCAATAAGTCAACTTTTGACCAAAAAGTTAACTTTTGTCATATTGGTCAATTCTTTACACAATGACCAACACATTGACCCAATAGGTCGACTTTTGACTAAAAAGTCAATTTTGGTCAAAATAATCAATTTTTGACCTAATGACTACCCCATTAACCCAATTGGTCAACTTTGGTTAAAATGGTCAGTTTCAGACCCAACGACCTACCCATTGACCCAATAGGTCACATCTTACCAAAAAGACAACTTTGGTCAAAATGATCAATCATTGACCCAATGACCAACTTATTGACACAATTAGTCAACTTTTGACCAAAAGTCAATTTTGGGCAAAATTGCCAATTTTTATCTTAATGACAAATTGTTAGCCTAATAAGTCAACTTTTGACCAAAAAGTTTAGTTTGCTTAAACTAGTCAATCCTTAACCTAAGGACCAGCCCATTGACCATAGGTCAACTTTTGATCAAAAAGTCAACTTTGGTCAATCCTTGACCCAATGGCCAACCCACTGACGCAATAGATCAGCATTTAACCAAATTGCAAATTTTGGTCAATATAGTTAAATTTTGACCTAATGATCACCCCATTGACCCAATGGGTTAACTTTTCATCGAAAATTCAATTTGGGTCAAAATAGTTATTTTTGACCTAATGACCAATTATTGACCCAATAAGTAAATCTTTGACCAAAAAGTCAACTTTTGCCAAAATTGTCGATTCTGGACCCAATGACCAACCCATTGATGCAATGTTAACTTTTGAATAAAATGTCAGCTTTGGTCAAAATGGTCTCCTTGACCCAATGACCAACCCATTGCCCCAATTGGCCAACTATTGACCAATAAGTGAATTTTGGTTAGAATAGTCAATTTTTGACCTAATGACCCCCCTTGTCCCAATAGGTCAGCTTTTAACCTAAAACTCATCTTTTGTCAAAATGGTCAATTGCTGACATAATGACCACACTATTGACCCAATGAGTCAACTTTTGACTGAAAATTTAATTTTGGTCAAAATAGATAATTTTTAACCTAATGACCAATTATTGACCTAATAAGTCAATCTCTGACCAAAAAGTCAACTTTGGTCAAAATGGTCAATCATTGACCCAATGACCAACCCATTGACCTAATAGGTCAACTTTTGACTAAAAAGTCAACTTTGGTCAAAATGGTTAATCTTTAACCCGATGACCCAATAAGTCAACTTTTTACCAAAAAGTTAATTTTGGTCAAAATGGTCAATTTTAACATAATAACCACCCTACTGAAGTCAATCTCTGGTCAAAAACTCAACTTTGGTCAAAATGGTCAATCCTTGACCCAATGACCAACCCATTGAGCCAATAGGTCAACTTTTGACAAAAAATGTCAACTTGGTCAAAATTATCAAACCATGATCCAACGACCAACCCATTAACCCAGTAGGCCAACCTTTGACTAGAAAATCAATTTTGGTCAATATCATTAAGTTTTGACATAATGACCTCCCCATTAACCTAATAGGTTAACTTTTGACAAAAAAGTCAACTATAGTCAAAGTGGTCAATTTCTGACCCAAAGACCACCCCATTGACCCAATAGGTCAACTTTTGATCAAAAATTCCATTTTGATCAAAATAGTTAATTTTTTATAGAATGACCACCCATTGACCCAACATGTAACTTTGGACCAAAAGGTTAATTTTTGTCAAAATGCACAATTTCTGACCCAATGACCAACCCATTCACCTAATAGGTCAACTTTTTGACAAAAAAATCAAATTTGGTTAAAATGGTTAATCCTTAACCTAATGACCCAATAGGTCAACTTTTGACTAAAAAGTCAATTTTGGTTAAATAGTTAATTTTTGCCATACTGACCTCCCCATTGACCCAAAAGATCAACTTTTGACCAAAAAGTCAATTTTGGTCAAATTGGTTAATCCTTGACCCTATGACCAAGCCAATGACCCAATTGATCAACTTTTGACCAAAAAGTCAACTTTAGTCAACATGATCAATCCTTAACTCAATAACCAACCCATTGACCCAATTGGTCAACTTTTGACCAAAAATTTAATTTTGATCAAATAGTCAATTTTTGACCTAATGACCAATTATTGACCCAATAAGTCAATCTTTGACCAAAAGGTCAACTTTGGTCAAAATGGTTAATTCTTGACCCAATGACCAACCCATTGAGCAAATATGCCAACTTTTGACCAAAAAGTTAACTTTGGTCAAAATTATCAATCCTTGACACAACAACCAACCCATTGACCCAGTCGGTCAACATTTGACCAAAAAGTCAATTTTGGTCAGTACAGTCATGTTTTGACCTAATAACTACCCAATTGACCCAATAGGTCAACTTTTGACCAAAAAGTCAACTTTAGTCAAAATGGTCAATTTCTGACCTACGGACCACCACATTGACCCAATAGGTCTACTTTTGATCAAATATTCAGTTTTGGTTAAAATAGTCAATTTTTTACATAATGACCAATTATTAACCCAAAAATTTAATCTCATACCAATAAGTTAACTTTGGTCAAAATGATCATCCCTTGACCGAACAACCAACTCTTTGACTCAATAGATCAACTTTTGACCAAAAAATAAACTTTGGTTAAAATGTTTAATCCTTGACCCATTGACCAACACATTGACCCAATAGGTCAACTTTTGACCAAAAAGTTAACTTTGGTCAAAAGGTTAAAACCTTCACCCAATGACCACCCACTGACCGAAAAGATCGACATTTGACCGAAAGTGAATTTTGGTCAAAACAGTCAATTTTTAACATAATAACAAATTATTGACCCAACATGTCAACTTTTGACCAAAGTCTCAACTTTAGTCAAATTGTTCAATCCTTAACACAACGACCCACTAGGTCAACTTTTGACCAAAAAGTCAATTTGGGTCAAAATAGTCAATTTTTGCCATAATGACCGCCCCATTGACCCAAAATGTCAACTTTTGACCAAGAAGTTAATTTTGTCAAATTTGTTAATCCTTAACCCTATGACTAAGCCATTGACCTAATAGGTCAACTTTTGACCAAAAAGTCAACTTTTGTCAAAATGATCAATCCTTGACCTAATGACCAACCCATTTACACAATAGCTCAACTTTTGACCAAAAAGTCAATTTTGGTTAAAATAGTCAATTTTTTATCTAATGGCCAATTATTGACCCGATAAATCAATCTCTAACCAAATGGTCAACTTTCGTCAAAATGGTCAATCCTTGGCCCAATGACCAATCAATTGAGCAAATAGATCAACTTTTGACTAAAAAGTCAACTTTGGTCAAAATTGTCAATCCTTGAGCCAACGACCAACCCATCGACCTACTAGGTCAACTTTTGACCAAAAAGTCAATTTTAGTCAATTTAGTCAAATTCTCACCTAATGACCACCCATTGGCCCAATAGGCCAACTTTTGACCAAAAAGTCAACTTTGGTCAAAATGGTCAATTTCTGACCCAAGGACCACCCCATTGACCCAATAGATAAACTTTTGAGCAAAAATTAAATTTTGGTCAAAATAGTCAATTTTTGACATAATGACCAATTATTGACCAAATAAGTTATTCTATGACAAAAAAATCACTTTGGTAAAAATGGTAAACCCTTGACCCAATGACCAACTCATTGACCCAATAGGTCAACTTTTGACCAAAACATAAACTTTGGTTAAAATGGTCAATCCTTCACCCAATGACCAATCCATTGACCCGATTGGTGAACTTTTGACCAAAAAGTCAATTTTGGTCGATATAGTCAATTTTTAACCGAGTGACCAATCCATTGACCCAATAGATTAACTTTTGACCAAAAACTCAATTTTGGTCAAAATTGTCAATTTTTGACATAATGACCCCCCATTGACCCAATAGGTCAACTTTGGTTCAAATGGTCAATCCTTGACCAAATGACCAACTCATTAACCCAATAGGTCAACTTTTGACCAAAAAGTTAACTTTGGTCAAAATGGTAAATCCTTAACTCAATGATCAACCCGCTGATCCAATAGATCGACTTTTGACCAAAAAATCAATTTTGGTCAAAATAGTCAATTTTTGACCTAATGACCAACTATTGACCCAATAGGTGAACTTTTGACCAAAAAGTCAACTTTGGTCATAATGGTTTATCCTTGACCCTTTGACCAACCCATTGACTCAATAATTCAACTTTTGACCTGATAGTTAACTTTGGTCAAAATGGTCATTCCTTGACCTAATGACCAAACCATTGTCCTAATTAGTTAACTTATGACTAAAAAGTTAGTTTTGGTCATAAATGTTAATTTTTAACCTAATGACCAATTATTGACCCAATAAGTAAATCTCTAACAAAAAAGTCAACTTTGGTCAAAATAGTCAATCCTTGACCCAATGACCAACCCATTGACTCATTAGGTTAACTTTTGACTAAAAAGTATACTTTGGTTAAAATGGTCAATTCTTGACCCAATGACCAACACATTGACCAAATAGTTCAACTTTTGACCAAAAAGTCAATTTTGGTCAAAATAGTCAATTTTTGACTTAATGACCACCCCATTGACCCAATAGGTCAACTTTGGTTAAAATGGTCAATTTTTGTCCCAATGACCAACCCATTGACCCAATATGTCAAGTTTTGACCAAAAAGTCAACTTTAGTTAAAATGAACTATCGTTGACCCAATGACCAAACCATTGACCCAATAGGTTAACTTTTGACGAAAAAGTTAATTTTGGTCAAAATAGTAAATTTTTGACCTACTGACCAACTATTGACCCAATAAGCCAATCTCTGACCAAAACATCAACTTTGGTCAAAATGGTCAATCGTTGACCCAATGACCAACCTATTGACCCATTAGGTCAACTTTTGACCAAAAAATAAACTTTGGTCAAACTGCTTAATCTTTGACCCAATGACCAATCCAATGACCCAATAGGTCAACTTCGACCAAAAAGTCGATTTTGGTCAATATAGTCAATTTCTAACCTAATGACCACCCCATTGACACAATAGGTCAACTTTTGACTGAAAAGTTAACTTTGGTCAATTTGGTCATATTCTGAACCAATGACCAACCCAATGACCCAATAGGCCATCTTTTGACTAAAAGTTAACTTTAGTCAGAATGGTGAATCATTGACACAATGACCAACCTATTGACCAAGTAGGTCAACTTTTAACCAAAAAGTCAATTCTGGTCAAAAGAGTCATTTTTTGATAAAACGACCAATTATTGATCCAATAGGTCAATCTCTGACTAAAAAGTCAACTTTGGTCAAAACGGTCAATCCTTGACCCATTGACCGACCCAATATGTCAACTTTTGGCCCAAAAGTCAACTTTGGTTAAAATGCTCAATTTTTGACCCAATGAACAACCCATTGAACAAAAAGTCAATTCTTGACCAAAAAGTCCATTTTTGTCAAAACAGTCAATTTTTGACTTAATGACCACCCCATTGACCACCCCAATAGGTCAACTTTGGTTAATATGATCAATTTCTGACAAAATGACAAATCCATTGACCCAATATGCCAACTTTTGACCAAAAAGTCAACATTTGTCAAAATGATCAATCCTTAACCGAATGAACAACCTTTTGATCCAATAGGTTAACTTTTAACCAAAAAACCAATTTTGGTCAAAATAGTCTATTTTTTGACCTAACGACCAATTATTGAAACAATAAGTCTATCTCTGAACAAAAAATCAACTTTGGTCAAAATGGTCAATCCATGACCCAATGACCAACCCGTTGAACCAATAGGTCAAATTTTGACCAAAAAGTCAGCTCTGGTCAAAATGATCAATCCTTGACCCAATGACCAACCTATTGACCCAATAGGTCAACTTTTGACCAAAAAGTCTATTTTAGTCTAAATAATCAATTTTTGACCAAATGCCCAATTATTGACCCGATCAGTCAATCTTTGACAAAAACGTTATTTTTGGTTAAACTGGTCAATCTCTGACCCAATGACCAACCCATTAAGCCAATAAGTCAATTTGTGACAAAAAATTTAACTTTAGTCAAAATTTTCAATCCTTGACCCCAACGACCAACCCATTGACCCAGTAGGTCAACTTTTGACCAAAAGGTCAATTTTGGTCAATATAGTCAAGTTTTGACCAAAAACCAACTTTTGTCAAAATGGTCAATTTCTGACCCTAGGACCATCCAATTGACCCAATAGTTCAACTTTTATTCAAAAATTCAATTTTGGTCAAAATAGTCAATTTTTGACATAATGACCAATTATTAACACAATAAGTTAATCTCTGACCAAAAAGTCAACCTTGGTCAAAACTGTCAATCCTTGAACCAATCACCAACTCATTGACCTAATAGGTCAACTTTTGACGAAAAACTCAACTTTGGACAAAGTGGTCGATCCTTGACCGAATGACTCAATTTGTCAACTTTTGACAAAAAAGTCAATTTTGGTCAAAATAGTCAATTTTTGACTTAATGAACACCCATTAACCCAACATGTAAACTTTGGACCAAAAGGTCAACTTTTGTCAAAATGCTCAATTTCTGACCCAATGACCGACCCTTGACCCAATAGGTCAACTTTTGACCAAAAAGTTAACTTTAGTCAAAATGGTCAATCCTTAACCCAATGACCAACCCATTGACCCAATAGGTCAACTTTGACCAAAAAGTCAATTTTGGTCAAATTGGTTAATCCTTGATCCTCTGACCAACCCATTGACTCAATAGGTAAAATTTTGACCAAAAAGTCAGCTTCGGTCAAAATGATTAATCATTGACCAATTGACCTACCCATTAACCCAATTGGTCAACTTATGAGCAAAAAGTTAATTTTTGTCAAAGTTGTCATTTTTTGACCCAATGACCAATTATTGACCCAAAAAGTCAATCTCGGACCAAAAAATCAACTGTTCAAAATGGTCAATCCTTGATCCAATGACCAACCCATTGACCCAATAGGTCAACTTTTGACCAAAAAGTTAACATTCGTTAAAATGGTCAATCCTTGACCTGATGACCAATAATTTGACCCAATAGGTTAACGTTTGACCAAAAAAGTCAACTTTGGTCAAAATGGTCAATCCTTGAACCAATGACAAACCCGTTGACCCAATAGGTCATCTTTTGACCAAAAAATTAAGTTTGGTTAAAATAATCAATTTTTGACCCATTGCCCAGCCCATTTTCCAAATATGTCAACTTTTGATCAAAAAGTCAACTTTTAGCAAAATGGTCAAACCCAATGACCCAATAGGTCAACTTTTAACCAAAAAGTAAATTTTGGTCAAATTAACTTAATGACCATTTATTGACCCAATAAGTCAATCTTTGACCAACATGAAAACTTTGGTCAAAATGGTCATTCCTTGATCCAATGACCAACCAATTGACCTAATATGTCAACATTTAACAAAAGAGTTAACTTTGGTCAAAATGATCAATTCTTGACCCAATGACTAACCCGTTGACCCAATAGGTCATCTTTTGAAAAAAAAGCTAATTTTGGTAAAAAATGTCAATTTTTGACATAATGATTAATAATTAACCCAATAATTCATTCTCTGACCAAAAAGGCACTTTGGTCAAAATGGTCAATCCTTGACCCAATGACCACTCCATTGACCTAAGAGGTCAATTTTTGACCAAAAAGTCAACAATGCTTAGAATGGTCAATCCTTGACCCAATCACCAACCCAATCACCCAACAACTCAACTTTTGACTAAAAATTCAACTTTGGTCAAAATGTTCAATCCATGACCCAATGACCAGCAATTTGACCCAACAGGTCAACTTTTGACCAAAAAGTCAATTTTGGTCAAAATAGTCAACTTTTGACCTAATGAACACCACATTGACCTAATAGGTCTAACTTTTGACTAAAAAGTCAAGTTTGGTCAAAAAGGTAAAATTTCCAACCCAATGACCACCCCATTGACCCAATGGGTTAACTTTTTGACAAAAAATTCAATTTTGGTCAAAATAGGCAATTTTTGACCTGATGACCAATTATTAAGTTAGTCAACTTTTGACCAAAAAGACAACTTTGGTCAAAATGGTCAATCCTTGACCAATGACAAACCCATTGACTCAATAGATCAACTTTAACCCAAAAGTCAACTTTGGTCAAAATAGTCAATTTTTGACCTAATGGTGACCTCATTGACCCAATAGATCAACTTTTGACCTAAAAGTCAACTTTGGTTAAAATGGTCAATTTCTGACCCAATGACCAACCTTTTGACCTAATATGTCAACTTTTGACCAAAATGTCAACTTCGGTCAAAATGGTTAATCATTGACCCATTGACCAACCCATTGACCTAATAGGTCAACTTTTGACCAAGAACTCAATTTTTGTAAAAATAGTCAATTTTTGACATAATGACCAATTATTGACCCAATAAGTCAATCTCTGACCAAAAAGTCAACTTTGGTGAAAATGGTCAATCCTTAACACAATGACCAGACCCTTGATCCAATTGGTCAACTTTTGACCAAAAAGTTAACTTTCGTCAAAATGGTCAATTCTTGACACAACGACCAACCAATTGACCCAATAGGTCTACTTTTGACTAAAAAGTCATTTTTGGTCAAAATTATCAATTTTTGACATAATGACCATCCCATTAACCTAGAAGGCCATCTTTGGTTAAAATGGTCAATTTAAGACCCAACGATCTACCCATTAACACAATAAGTCAATTTCTGACCAGAAAGTTAACTTTAGTCAAAATGATCAATCCTTGACCTAATGACCAACTTATTGACCCAATAAGTCAACTTTTGACCAAAAAGACAATTTTGGTCAAAATTGTTAATTTTTATCCTAATGACCAATTACTGACCCAATAAGTCAACTTTTGACCAAAAAGATAATTTTGGTCAAAATAGTCAGTTTTATCCTAATGACCAGTTATTGACCCAATAAGGTAACTTTTGACCAAAAAGTCAATTTTGGTCAAAATAGTTAATCCTTGACTTAATAACCAACTCATTGACCCAGTATGTCAACTTTTGACTAAAAAGTCAATTTTGGTTAAAATGTTCACTCCTTGAACCAATGACCAACCCATTAACCCAATAGGTCATCTTTTAACCAAAAAGTCAATTTTGGAGAATATAGTTAATTTTTGACATAATGAACACCCCATTGACCTAATGGGTCAACTTTTGACCGAAAATTCAATTTGGGTCAAAATAGTTAATTTTGAACTAATGACTAATTATTGACCCAATAAGTCAATCTCTGACCAAAAAGTCAACTTTGGCCAAAATGGTCATTCCTTGACGCAATGATCAACCCACGGAACCAATCAGTCAACTTTTAAAGAAGAAGCCAACTTTGCTCAAAATGGTCAATCCTTGACCCAATGACCAACCTGTTGGCCCAATAGGTCAACTATTGACCAAAAAGTTAATTTTGGTTAAAATAATTAATTTTTGACCTAATGACCACCCATTTGTCCCAATAGGTCAACTTTTAACAAAAAATTCAACTTTAGTTAAAATGGTCAATTCTGACTTAATAACCTCTCTATTGACCCAATGGGTCAACTTTTGACTGAAAATTTAATTTTGGTCAAAATAGTCAAATTTTGACCTAATGACCAATAATTGACCCAATAAATTAATCGCTGACAAAAAAAATTAACTTTGGCCAAAAGGGTTAATCATTCACCCAATGACCAACCCATTGACCCAATATGTCAACTTTTGCAAAAAAGTAAACTTTAGTCAAAATGATCAATCTTTGACACAATGACCCAATATGTCAACTTTTGACCAAAAAGTCAATTTTGTTCAAATATTTAATTTTTGACCTAATAACCACCCCTTTAACCCAATAAGTCAATCTCTGGCCAAAAAGTCAACTTTGGTCAAAATGGTCAATCCTTGACCCAAAGACCAACCCATTGAGCAAATAGGTTAACATTTGACCAAAAAAGTCAACTTTGGTCAAAATTGTTAATCCTTGACTCAACGACCAACCTATTGACCCAGTAGGTCAACTTTTGACCAAATAATCAATTTTGATCAATATGGTTAAGTTTTGACCAAATGACCACCCCATTGACCAAAATAGGTCAACTTTTGACAAAAAAATCAACTTTGGTCAAAATGATCAATTTCTGACCTAAGGACCACCCCTTTGACCCAATAGTCCACTTTTGATCAAAAATTCAATTTTGGTCAAAATAATCAAGTTTTGACATAATGACTAACCCATTGACCCAATAGGTCATTTTTTGACCAAAAAGTCCATTTTGGTCGAAATGGTTAATCCTTAACCCAATGACCAACTCATTGGCCCAATAGATTTACTTTTGATCAAAAAGTAAACTTTGGTGAAAATGGTCAATCCTTCACCCAATGACCAATCCATTGACCCAATTTGTCAACATTTCACTAAAAAGTCAATTTTGGTCGATATAGACAAAATTTTTAACCGAATAACCAACCCATTGACCCTATATATCAACTTTTCACCATAATGTTAATTTTGGTCAAAATAGTCAATTTTTTACATTATAACCCCCATAGACCTAGTAGGTCGATTTTGGTTAAAATTGTCAATCCTTGACCCAATAACCAACCCATTGACCCATAGGTCAACTTTTGACCAAAAAGTTAACTTTTGTCAAAATGGTAAATCCTTGACCCAATGACTAACCCACTGACCCATTAGATCAAATTTTGACCAAAAAGTCAATTTTGGTAAAAAAAATCAATTTTTAACATAATGACCAATTGTTGACCCATCAAGTCAACTTTTGACCAAAAAGTCAATTTTTGACCAAAAAGTCAAATTGGTCAATCCTTAACTCAACAACCCAATAGGTCAACTTTTGACCAAAAAGTCAATTTTTGTCAAAATAGGATCTTTTTGCCATAATGACCGCCCCATTGACCAAAAAGATCAACTTTTGACCAAAAAGTCAATTTCAGTCAAATTGGTTAATTTTTGACCATATGACCGCAACCAAAAAGTCAACTTTTTTCAAAATGATCAATCCTTGACCCAACAAGTCATCTTTTGACAAAAAAGTCAATTTTGGTTAAAATAGTCAATTTTTACATAACGACCAATTATTGACCAGATGAGTCAATCTCTGACCAAAAGGTCAACTTTGGCCAAAATGGTTAATCCTTGACCTAATGACCAACCCATTGAGCAAATAGGTCAACTTTTAACTAAAATATCAACTTTGGTCAAAATTCTCATTCCTTGACCCAACGAGCAACCCATTGACCTAGTATGTCAACTTTTGACCAAAAATCAATTTTGGTCAATATAGTCAAATTACGACTTAATGACCACCCTATTGACCCAATTGGTCAACTTTTGATCAAAAATTAAATTTTGGTCAAAATAGTTAATTTTTGACATAATGACTAATTTTTGATCCAATAAGTTAATCTCTGACCAAAAAGTTAACTTTGGTCAAAATGGTCAACCCTTGACCCAATGACCAACTCATTGACCTAATAGGTCAACATTTGATCAAAAAATAAACTTTGGTTAAAATAGTCAATCCTTCACCCAATGACCAATCCATTGACCCAATAGGTCAGCTTTTGACCAAAAAGTCAATTTTGGTCGATAAAATAAATTTTTAACCGAGTGACTAACCCATTGACCCAAGAGATCAACTTTTGACAAAAAAGTTAATTTTGCTCAAAATAGTCAATTTTTTACATAATGACCCCCCATTGACCCGATAAGCCAACTTTGGTTAAAATGATCATTTCTTGACCCAATGACTAACCCATTGACCAAATAGGTTAACTATTGAACAAAAAGTCAACTTTAGATAAATAGGTCGTATTCTGAACTAATTACCAACCCAATGACCCAATATGTCAGCTTTTGACCAAAAAAGTTCACTTTAGTCAGAAAGGTCAATCGTTGATGCAATGACTAACATATTGATCCAGTAGGTCAACTTTTGACAAAAAAGTCAATTTTGGTCAAAATAGTCAATTTTGGTCAAAATAGTCAAGTTTTGACCTAAAGACCAATTATTGATCCAATAGGTTAATCTCTGACTAAAAAGTCAACTCTAGTCAAAATAGTCAATCCTTAACCCAATGACCGACCCATTGACCTAATGGTCAACTTTTGAACAAAAAAGCAAAATTGGTCAAAATGGTCAATCCTGGACCCAATGATCAACCCATTGACCCAATATGTCAACTTTTGACCAAAAAGTCAATTTCTGTCATAATTGTCAATTTTTAAACTAATGACCACCCATTGTCCCAATAGGTTAACTTTTGACCTAAAATTCAACTTTGGTTAAAATGCTCAATTTTTGACCCAATCACTAACCCATTGACCCAATAAATCAACTTTTGACCAAAAAGTCAATTTTTGTCAAAACAGTCAATTTTTTAACTAATGACCTCCCCTTTGACCCAATAGGTCAACTTTGATTAATATGGCCAATTTCTGACCCAACGACAAACCCATTGACCAAATATGCCAGCTTCTGACAAAAAAGTCAACTTTTGTCAAAATGATGAATCCTTGACCCAATGACCAACCCATTTACCCAATAAAATAACTTTTGACCAAAATGTCAATTTTGGTCAAAATAGTCGATCTTTGACATTATGACCAATTATTGAAAGAATAAGTCAATCTCTGACCAAAAAATCAACTCTGGTCAAAATGTTCAATCCTTGACCCAATGACCAACCCATTGACCCAATAAGTCAACTTTTGATCAAAAAAGTCAACTTTGGTCAATATGATCAATCCTCGACCCAATGACCAACCCATTGACCCAATAAGTCAACTTTTGACAAAAAGTCAATTTTGGTCAAAATAGTCAATTTTTGACCTAATGCCCAATTATTGACCCGATAAGTCAATCTCTGACCAAAAGGTCAACTTTGGTAAAAATGGTTAAACCTTGACATAACGATGAACCCATTGAGCCAATAGGTCAATTTTTTACAAAAAATTCAACTTTGGTCAAAATTGTAAATCCTTGACCCAACGACCAACCCATTGACCCGTAGGTCAACATTTTATCAACTAGTCAATTTTTGGTATAATGACCAATTATTGACCCAATAAGTTAATCTCTGACCAAAAAGTCAACTTTTGTCAAAATGGTCAATCCTTGAACCAAAGACCAACTCATTGACCCAATAGGTCAACTTTTGACGAAAATGTCAACTTTGGACAAAGTGGTCGATCCTTGACCGAATGACTCAATATGTCAACTTTTGACCAAAAAGTCAATTTTGGTCAAAATTATCAATTTTTGGCCTCATGACCACACCCATTGACCCAACAGGTCAACTTTGGACCAAAAGGTTAACTTTTGTCAAAATACTCAATTTCTGACCCAATGACGAACCCATTGACCCAATAGGTCAACTTTTGACCAAAAAGTAAACTTTGGTCAAAATGGTCAATCCTTAACCTAATGACCAACCCAATGACCCAATAGGTCAACTTTTGACCAAAAAGTCAACATTGGTCAAAAAGGTTAATCCTTTACCTAATGACCCAATAGGTCAACTATTAACTAAAAAGTCAATTTTGGTCAAAATAGTCAATTTTTTATATATTGACAGTTTTATTGTCCCAAAAGGTCAACTTTTGACCAAGAAGTCAATTTCGGTCAAATAGGTTAATCCTTGACCCTATGACCATCCAATTTACCTAATAGGTCAACTTTTGACCAAAAAGTCAACTTCGGTCAAAATGATCAATCATTGATCCGTTAACCAACCCATTGACCCAATCGGCCAACTTTTGAGTAAAAAGTTAATTTTTGTCAAAAAAGTCATTTTCTGACCCAATGACCAATTATTGACTCAATAAGTCAATCTCGGGCCAAAAAATCAACTTCTTCAAAATGGTAATCATTGACCTCATTGACCAACCCATTGACCCAATTGGTTAACTTTTGACCAAAATAAGAACTTTGGTCAAAATGGTCAATCCTTGACCTAATGTCCAACAATTTGACCCAATAGATTAACTTTTGACCAAAAAGTCAACTTTGGTCAAAATGGTCAATCCTTGAACTAATGACACACTCGTTGACAATAGGTCAAATTTTGAGTCAACTTTGATTAAAATGACCAATTTCTGACCCATTGACCAGCTCATTCACCTAATAGGTCAACTTTTGACCAAAAAGTCATCTTTTGTCAAAATGATCAAACCTAATGACCCAATAGGTCAACTTTAAAAAAAAAGTCAATTTTGGTCAAAAAAGTCAATTTTCGACCAAATGACTATTTATTGACCCAATAAGTTAATCTTTGACCAAAATGAAAACTTTGGTCAAAATGGTCATTCTTTGACCCAATAACCAACCAATTTACCTAATAGCTCAACTTTTAACCAAAAAGTCAACTTTGGTCAAAATGATCAATTCTTGACCCAAAAACCAACTTGTTGACCGAATAGGTCAACTTTTGACCAAAAAATTAATTTTGGTCAAAAAATTCAATTTTTGACAAAATGATGAATTATTAACCCAATAAGTCTTTCTCTGACCTAAAAGTCACTTTTGTCAAAATGGTCAATCCTTGACCCAATGACCAACCTAATCACCCAATAACTCAATATTTAACTAGAAAGTCAACTTTGGTTAAAATGTTTAATCCTTGACCTAATGACCAGCGATTTGACCCAACAGGTCAACTTTTGACCAAAAAGTCAAATTTGGTTAAAATAGTCAATTTTTAACCTAATGACCGCCCCATTGACTCAACAGGTCAACTTTTGACCAAAAAGTTAACATTAGTAAAAAATGTCAATTTCTGACCCCAATGACCACCTCATTGACCCAATGGGTTAACTTTTGACCAAAAATTCAATTTTGGTCAAAATAGTCAATTTTTTACTTGATGACCAACTATTGACCAAATTAGTCAATCTTTGACCAAAAAGACAACTTTGGTCAAAATGGTCAATCCTTGACCCAAAGACAAACCCATTGACTAATAAGGTCAACTTTTGGCCAAAAAGTCAACTTTGGTAAAAATAGTTAATTTTTGACCTGATGATCACCCCATTGACCCAATAGATCAACTTTTGCCCAAAATTCAACTTTGATTAAAATAGTCAATTTCTGACCCTATGACAACCTTTTGTCCGAACAGGTCAAGTTTTGACCAAAATGTCAACTTTGGTCAAAATGGTCAATTATTGACCCATTGACCAACCCATTGACCCAATAGGTCAACTTTTAACCAATAAGTCAATTTTCATAAAAATAGTTAATTTTTGACCTAATGACCAATTATTGACACAATAAGTCAATCTCGAACCAAAAAGTCAACTTTGGTGAAAATGGTCAATCCTTGACCCAATGACCAAACCATTGACCCAATTAGTCAACTTTTGACCAAAATGTTAACTTTGCTCAAAATGGTTAATTCTTAGCACAACGGCCAATAGATTTACCCAATAGGTCTACTTTTGACTAAAAGGTCAATTTTGGCCAAAATAGTCAATTTTTGATCTCATGACCACCCCATTAACTCAATAGGTCAACTTTGCTTAAAATGGTCAATTTCAGACTCAACGACCTACCCATTGACCTAATGGTCAACTTCTGACCAAAAAGTTAACTTTGGTCAAATTGATCAATCCTTGACCCAATGACCAACTTATTCTCCCAATAAGTCAACTTTTGACCAAAAAGATAATTTTGGCCAAAATAGTCAATTTTTATCCTAATGACCAATTATTGACGGAGTAAGTCAACTTTTGACGGAAAAGTCAATCCTTGACTTAATACCAACCCATTGACCCAATAGGTATACTTTTGACCAAAAAGTCAACTTTGGTCAAAATGTTCAATCCTTGACCCAATGACTAAAACATTGACCCAATAGGTCAACTTTTAACCAAAAAGTTAATTTTGGTCAATATAGTTCATTTTTGACTTAATGACCACCCCATTGACCCATTGGGTCAACTTTTGACCAAAAATTCAATTTGGGTAAGAATAATTAATTTTGACCTAATAACTAATTATTGACCCAATAAGTCAATCTCTGGACAAAAAGTCAACTTTAGCCAAAATGGTCAATCCTTGACACAATGACCAACCCTTTAACCCAAGAGATCAACTTTTGAATAAAAAGTCAACTTTGGTCAAAATGGTCAATCCTTGACCCAATGACCAAGTCATTGGCCCAATAGGTCAACTTTTGACTAAAAAGTCAATTTTGGTCAAAATAGTCAATTTTTGACCAAATGACCAGTTATTGACCCAATAAGTCAATCTCTGAACATAATGTCAACTTTGATCAAAAAGGTCAATCATTAACCCAATGACCAACCCATTGACCCAATAAGTCAACTTTTGAACTTTGGTCAAAATTGTAACCTTTTGACCTAATGACCCAAAATGTCAACTTTTGACTAAAAAGTCAATTTTGGTCAAATAGTCAATTTTAGACCTAATAACCACACCATTGACCCAAGTCAATCTCCGGCCAAAAAATCAACTTTGGTTAAAATGGTCAATCATTGACCCAATGACTAACTCATTGAGCCAAAAGGTTAACTTTTAATTAAAAAGTCAACTTTGGTCAAAATTGACAATCTTCGACCCAACGACCAACTCATTGATCCAGTAGGTCAACTTTTGACTAAATAGTAAATTTTGGTAAATATAGTCAAGTTTTGACCTAATGACCACCCCATTGACCCAGTAGGTCAAATTTTGACAAAAAAGTCAACTTTGGACCCAATATGTCAACTTTTGATCAAAAATTCAATTTTGGTCAAAATAGTCAGTTTTTGACATAATGACCAATTATTAACCCAATAAGAATCTCTAACCAAAAAATTAACTTTGGTTAAAATGGTCAATCCTTGACCCCATGACCAACTTATAGACCCAATAGATAAACTTTTTACCAAAAAGTCAACTTTGGACAAAATGGTCGATCCTTAACCGAACGACTCAATAAGTCAACTTTTGACCAAAAAGTCAATTTTTGACCTAATGACCACCCATTTACCCAACATGTCAACTTTGGACCAAAAGGTCAACTTTTGTAAAAATGTCCAACCTATTGACCAAACATGTCAACTTTTAACTAAAAAGTTAACTTTGGTCAAAATGGTCAATCCTTTACACAATGACCCAATAGGTTAACTTTTGACGAAAAAGTTAACTTTTGTCAAAATGGTCAATCATTTACCCAATCACCCAATAAGTCAACTTTTAACTAAAAAGTCAATTTTGGTCAAAATAATCAATTTTTGCCATAATGACAGCCCCATTGACCAAAAAGGTTAACTTTTAACCAAAAAGACAAATTTAGTCAACTTGGTTAATCATTGACCCAATATGTCAAATTTTGACCAAAAAGTCAACTTTGGTCAAAATGGTCAGTCATTGACCTAATGACCAACAATTTGACCCAAAAGGTTAACTTTTCACCAAAAAGTCAACATTGGTCAAAATTGTCAATCGTTGAACCAAATGACATACCCGTTGACGCAATAGGTTAACTTTTGACTAAATAGTCAACTTTAGTTAAAATGATCGATTTCTAACCTAATGACCAACCCATCAACCTAATGGGTCAACTTTCGACCAAAAAGCTATCTTTTGTCAAAATGGTCAAACCCAATGACCTAGTAGGTCAACTTTTGGCCAAAAAGTCAATTTTCGACCTAATGACCATTTATTGACCCAATAAGTCAATCACTGACCAAAACGTAAAATTTCGTCAAAATGGTCATTTCTTAACTCAATGACCAACCAATTGACCCAATAGGTCAACTTTTAACCAAAAAATCAACTTTGGTCAAAATGATCAATTCTTGAACCAATGACCAACACGTTGATCCAATAGGTCAACTTTTGACCAAAAAGTCAATTTTGGTAAAAAAATTCAATTTTTGGCATAATGATCAATTATTAACTCAATATGTCAATCTTTGGCTAAGAAGTCAACTTTGGTCAAAATGATCAATCCTTGACCCAATGATCACCCCATTGACCTAAGAGGTCAACTTTCGACCAAAAAGTAAAGTTTGCTTAAAATGGTCAATCCTTTACCCAATGACCAACCCAATGACCCAATAGCACAACTTTTGACCAAAAAGTCAACTTTGGTCAAAATGTTTAATCCTTGACCCAATGACCAACGTATTAACCCAATGTGTTAATTTTTGACCAAAAATTCTGTTTTGATCAAAATAGTCAATTTTTGACCTAATGACGACCCCATTGACCCAATAGGTCAGCTTTTGACCAAAAAGTTAACTTTGGTCAAAATGGTCAATTTTTGACCCAATAACCACCCCATTAACCAAATGGGTTAACTTTTGACCAAAAAATTAATTTTTGTCAAAACAGTCAATTTTTGACCAGATGAACAATTATTGACCAAATTAGTCAATCTTTGACCAACAAAACAACTTTGGTCAAAATGGTCAACCCTTAACCCAATGACCAACCCATTGACTCAATAGGTCAACTTTTGACCGAAAAGTCAACTTTGGTCAAAATAGTCAATTTTGACCTAATGATCACACCATTGACCCTTTTGATGAACTTTTGACTCAAAAGACAACTCTTGTTAATATGGTCAACTTCAGACGCATTGACCAGCCCTTTAAACTAGTATGTCAACTTTTGACCAAAATGTTAACTTTGGTTAAAATGATCAATCACTGACCCAATGACCAACCCATTGACCCAATAGGTCATCTTCTGACCAAGAAGTCAATCTTCATAAAAATAGTCAATTTTTGACCTAATGACCAATTATTGACCCAATAAGTCAATCTCTGAGCAAAAAGTCAACTTTGGTGAAAATGTTCAATCCTTGACCCGATGACCAAACCATTGACCCAATAGGTCAGCTTTTGACCAAAAAGTTAACTTTGGTCAAAATGGTCAATTCTTGACGCAATGACCAAGCCATTGACCCAATATGTCTATTTTTTAACCTAATGACCATCTCATTAACCCAATAGGTCAACTTTGGTTAAAATAGTCAATTTAAGACCTAACGACCGACCTATTGTCCCAATTGGTCAACTTTTGACCAAAAAGTCAACTTTGGTTAAAAAGATCAATCCTTGACACAATGACGAACATGTTGACCCAATAATTCAACTTTTGACCAAAAAAATAATTTTGCTCAAAATAGTTAATTTTTATTCTAATGACTAATTATTAACCCCATAAGTTAACTTTTGACCAAAAAGTCAATTTTGGTCAAAATAGTCAATCCTTGACCTAATGACCAACCCATTGACTCAATAGGTTAACTTTTGTCGAAAAAGTTAACATTGGTCAAAATGGTCAATCCTTGACCCAATGACTAACCCATTAACCCAATAGGTCTTTTGACCAAAGAGTCAACTATGGTCAAAATGTTAAATCTTTGACCCAATGACCCAGTAGGTCAACTTTTGACCAAAAAGTCAATATTGGTCAAAATATTCCACTTTTGACCTAATTACAACCCCATTGACCCAATAAGTCAATCTCTGGCCAAAAAGTCAACTTCGATCAAATTGGTCATTCCTTGACTCAATGACCAATCCATTGACCCAATAAGTTAACTTTCGACCAAAAAGTGAATTTTGGAAAAATTGGTCAGTCCTTGACCTAATGACCAACCGATTAACCCAATAGGTCAACTTTGGAAAAAAAAGTCAATTTATGTCAAAATAATCAATTTTTGACCTAATGACTAACTATTGACCCAATAAGTCAATCTCTGACCAAAAAGTCAACTTTGGTCAAAATGGTCAATCCTTAACACAATGACCAACCCATTGACCCAATAGGTCAACTTTTAACGAAAAAGTCAACTTTGGTCAAATTGGTCAATCCTTAACCCAATGACCCAATAGGTCAACTTTTGACAAAAAAGTCAGTTTTGGTCAAAAGAGTTAAATTTTGACCAAATGACTAATTATTGGCCGAATAAGTCAATGTCTGACTAAAAAGTCAACTTTAGTCAAAATGGTTAATCCTTGACCTAGTGACCAACCCATTGACCTAATGACCCAATATTCAATTTTTTACCTTATGACCATCTCATAGTCCCAATAGGTCAACTTTGGTTAAAGTGGTGAATTTCTGACCCAACGACCAATCCATTGACACAATAGGTCAACTTTTACCAAAAAGTCAACTTTGGTCAAAATGATCAATTTTTACCCAATGACCAACCTATTGATCCGATAGGTTAACTTTTGACCAAAAAGTTAATTTTTGTCAAAATAATTAATTTTTGAAGTAAAAACCAATTATTGACCCAATAAGTCAATCTCTAACCAAAAAGTCAGTTTTGGTCAAATTGGTCAATCATTGACCCAATGACCAACTCATTGACCCAATAGGTCAACTTATGACTAAAAAGTTAACTTGGGTAAATTGGTCAATCCTTGACCCAATGACCAACCCATTAACCCAATAGGTCAACTGTTGACTAAAAAGTATATTTTGGTCAAAATAGTCAATTTTTGACCAAATAACAACCCCATTGACCCAATAGGTCAACTTTTGTTGAAACGATCAATTTTTGATCCAACGACTAACCCATTGACCCAATAGGGTAACTTTTGACTAAAAAGTTAACTTTGGTCAAAATGATCAATCCTTGACCAAAAGACTAACCCATTAACCCTATAGGTTAACTTTTGACCAAAAAGTCAAGATTGGTCAAAATAGTCAGTTTTTCACCTAATGACCAATTATTGACCCGATGAGTCAATCTCTGACCGAAAAGTCAACTTTGGTCAAAATGGTCGATCCTTGACCCAATGACCAACCCATTGACCAAATAGGTCAACTTTTGAAAAAAAGTCAACTTTGGTCAAAATGGTCAATTCTCGACCCAATGACCAACTCATTGACCCAATAGGTCAACATTTGACCAAAAAGTCAAGATTGGTCAAAATGGTCAATGTCTGACCCAATGACCACCCCGTTGACCCAATGGGTCAACTTTCGACCAAAAATTTAATTTTTGTCAAAATAGTCAATTTTTGAACTAATGACCAATTATTGCCCCATTAAGTCAATCTCTGACCAAAAAGTTAACTTTAATCAAAATAGTCAACCCTTGACCCAATGACCAACCCATTGACCCAATAGGTCAAATTTTGATCAAAATGTCAACTTTGATCAAAATGGTCAATCCTTAACCCAATGACCAACCCATTAACCTAGTACGTCAACTTTTGACCAAAAATTCAATTTTGGTCAAAATAGTTTATTTTTGACATACATACCATTTATTGACACAATCAGTCAATATCTGACCAAAAAGTCAACTTTTCTCAAAATGGTCAATCCTTGATTCAATGACCGACCCATTGACCCAATATGTCAACTTTTGACCAAAAAGTCAATTTTGGTCAAAATTGTCAATCCTTAATCCAATGATCCAATAGGTCAAGTTTTTACTAAAAAGTCAATTTTGGTCAAAATAGTCAATTTTTAACATAATGACCAATTATTGACCCAATAAGTCAATGTTTGAACAAAAAGTCAACTTTGGACAAAATGGTCAATCCTTGACCCAATGACCAAGCCATTTGCTAATTATGTCAACTTTTAACTAAAAAGTCAATTTTGGTCAAAATAGTTAATTTTTGACCTGATGACTACCCCTTGACCCAACATTTCAACTTTGGTCAAAGTGTCAATCATTGACCCAATGACCAAACCATTGATCAATTGGGTCAACTTTTGACTAAAAATTCAATTTTGGTCAAAATAATCAATTGTTGACCTAGTGACCACCCCATTGAGCCAATAGTTCAACTTTGGTCAAAGGATCAATGATTAACCCAATGACCAACCTATTGACCAATTAGGTCAAGTTTTGACTAAAAAGTCAATTTTGGTCAAAATAGTCAATTGTTAACCTAATGACTACCACATTGACCCAATAAGTCAACTTAAGTTAAAATGATCAATTTCTAACCTAACTACCAACCCATTGACCCAATGGTCTACTTTTGACCAAAAAATCAACTTTGGTCAAAATGGTAAGTCCTTGACCCAATGACCAACCCACTGACCCAATAGATCGACTTTTGACCAAAAAGTAAATTTTGGTCAAAATAGTCAATTTTTGACCTAATGACCAATTATTGACGCAATCGGTCAACTTTTGACAAAGTCAAAATTGGTCAAAATGGTCAATCCCTGACCCAATAGGTCAACTTTTATGCAAAAAGCCAACTTTGGTCAAAATGGTAAATCCCTGACCCAATGACCAACCCACTGACCCGAAGTGGTCAACATTTGAACAAAAAGTTAATTTTGGTCAAAGTAGTCATTTTTGACCTAATGACCACCCATTGACCCAATAGGTCAATCTTTGACCAAAAAGTGAATTTTGATCAAAATGGTTAACTTCTGACTCGATGACCAACACATTGACCCAATAGGTCAACTTTTGACAAAAAAGTCAACTTTGGTTAAAATTCACAATTCTTGACCCAATGACCAATTCATTGACAGAAAAGGTTAGCTTTTAGCCAAAAAGTCAACTTTGGTAAAAAATAGTCAACTTTGGCCAATCCTTGACCCAATGACCACCTCGTTGACCAAGTGGGTAAACTTTTATACAAAAATTCAATTTTGACCAAAATATTTAATTTTTGATCTAATGACCAATTACTGACCCAATAAGACAATCTCTGACCAAAAAGTCAACTTTGGTCAAAATGTTGAATCATTGACCCAATGACCAACCAATTGACCCAATAGATCATCTTTTGACGAAAAGCAAACTTTATTCAGGATAGTCAATCCTTGACCCAATGACCAAACAATTAACCCAATAAGTCAACTTTTAACCAAATAGTAGGTGTTGATTAAAATAGTCAATTTTTGACCTAATGACCAATTATAGACCCAACAAGTCAATCTCTAACCAAAAAATCAACATTGGTCAAAATGGTTAATCCTTGACCCAATGACCAACCCATTGATCCAATATGATAACTTTTGACCAAAAAGTCAACTTTGGCCAAAATGGTCAAAACTTGACCTAATGACCAACCCATTGACCCAATATGTCAAATTTTGACCAAAAAGTCAATTTTGGTCAAAATAGTCAATTTTTAACCTAATGACCACCCATTGACCAAATAGGTCAACTTTTGACCAAAAAGTCAACTTTGGTGAAAATGGGTAATTTCTGACCCATTACAAACCTAGTGACCCAATAGGTCAACTTCTAACCAAAAAGCTAACTTTGGTTAAAATGGTTAATTCTTGACCCAAGACCAACTCATTGACCCAATAGATCAAATTTTGAAGAAAAAGTCAATTTTAGACGAAATAGTCAATCTTTGACCTAATGACCAATTATAGACCCAATATGTCAATCTTTGACAAAAAAGTCAACTTTTGTCAAAATGGTCAATCCTTGACCTAATGGCCAATCCATTGACCCAATTGGTTAACTTTTGACAAAAAAGTCAACTTTGGTCAAACGGTCAATTTCTGACCATATGATGACGTCGTTGACCCAAAGGGTCAACTTTTGACCATAAATTCAATTTTGGTAAAACTTGTCAATTTTTGACCTAATGACCAATTATTAACCCAACAAGGCAATGTCTTACCAAAAAGTCAACTTTGGTCAAAATGGTTAATCCTTGACCCAATGACCAACTTATTGACCTAATATGTCAACTTTTGACTAAAAATTTAATTTTTGTCAAAATATTCAATTTTTGACCTTATCACCAATTACCAAAAAGTCAACTTTGGTCCAAATAGTCAACCTTAACCCACTGACTAATCCATTGACCCAATAGGTTAAATTTTGATCCAAAAGTCAACTTTGGTCAAAATTGTCAATCCTTGACCTATTGACCAACCCAATGGCCCAATAGGTCAACTTTTGACCAAAAATTCAATTTCGGTCAAAATAGTCAATTTTTGACCTACTGATCAATTATTGACCCAATAGGTCAACTTTTGACCAAAAAGTCAAATTTGGTCAAAATGACCAACCCATTGACCCAATAGATTAAATTTTGACCAAAAAGTAAACATTGGTCAAAATTGTTAATCCTTGACCTAATGACCTAATAGGTCAACTTTGGACCAAAAAGTTTATTTTGGTCAAAATTGTCAATTTTTACCTATTGATCAATTATTGACCCAATAAGCTAATCTTTGGCTAGAAAGTCCACTTTAGTCAAAATGGTCAATCTTGATCCAATGAACGAACCCATTGACAATATAGGTCAACTTTTGACTAAAAAGTCAAATTTGGTCAAAGAGTCAATCATTGAGCTAATGACCGACCCATTGACCAATTAGGTCAACTTTTAACAAAAGAGCCAATTTTCCCTCATTGACCCAATTGGTCAACTTTAGTCAAAGGGTCAATCATTAACACAATGACCAACCCATTGACCAATTAGGTCAACTTTTGACTAAAAAGTCAATTTTGGTCAAAATTGTCAATAGTTGACCTATTGACCACCCATTGACCCAATAGGTCAACCTTGGTTAAAATGGTCAATTTTTGACCCAACGACCAAGCCATTGACCCAATAGGTCAACTTTTGACCAAAAAAGTCAACTTTGGTCAAATTTATCAATCGTTGACCCAATGACAAATCCAATTAACCAATATGTTAACTTTCGACCAAAAAGTCAATTTAGGTCAAAATAATCAATTTTTGACCTAATGACCAATTATTGACCCAATATGTTATTCTCTGACCAAAACGTCAACTTTGGTCAAAATGATATCCTTGAACGATTAACTAACCCATTGACCCAACAGGTCAACTTTTGAGCAAAAAGTCAACTTTGGTCAAAATGATCAATCATGGACCCGATGACCAACTCATCGACCCAATAAGTTAACTTTCGACCAAAAAGCCAAGTTTGGTCAAAATAGTCAATTTTTGATCTAATGACCAATTATTGACCCAAAAAGCCAATCTCTGACCAAAACGTCAACTTTGCTCAAAATGGATAATCCTTGACCTAATGACCAACCCATTGACACAATAGGTCAAGTTTTGACTAAAAAGTCAACTTTAGTCAAGATGGTCAATCCTTGACCCAATGACCAAACCACTGACCTAATAAGTCAACTTTTGACAGAAATTTCAATTTTTATCTAAATAGTCAATTTTTTACTTAATGACCAATTATTGACCCAAAAGGCAATCTGTGACCAAAAAGTCAACTATGGTCAAAATGGTCAATCATTGACTAAATGACAAATCCATTGTCCCAATAGGTCAAGTTTTGAATAAAAAGTCAAATTTGGACAAGATGGTCAATCCTTCACCCAATAACCAACGCATTGACCCAATCGGCCAACTTTTAAGCAAAAAGTTAATTTTAGTCAAAACATTCTGATTTTGACCTAATGACCACCCATTGACCAAATAGGTCAACTTTTGACCAAAAAGTTCACTTTGGTGAAAATGATTAATTTCTGACCCATTGACAACCCACTAGCCCAATAGGTCAACTTTTGTCAAAATGGTTAATTCTAGACCCAATGACCAACTCATTGACCTAATAGGTCAAATTTAGAACAAAAAGTCAATTTTAGACAAAATACTCAATCTTTGACCTAATGATCAATTATTGACGAATATGTCAATCTTTGACAAAAATGTCAACTTTGGTCAAAATGGTCAATCCTTGACCCAATGACCAACCCATTAATCCAACAGGTCAACTTCTGACAAAAAGTTATTTTTTATCAAATAATCAATTCTAACCCTATGACGACCCCATTGACCAAATTTTTTAACTTTTGACCAGAAAATCAATTTTGGTCAAAATAGTCAATTTTTGACATAATAACCAATTATTGATCCAATAAGGTAGTGTCTAACCAAAAAGTTAATTTTGGTCAAAATGGTCATTCCTTGACACAATGACAACCCATTGACCCAATAGGTTAAATTTTGATCCAAAAGTCAACTTTGGTTAAAATGGTCAATCCTTGACCCAATGACCCAATAAGTCAACCTTTGACCAAAAATTTAATTTTGGTCAAAATAGTCAATTATTGACCTACTGACCAATTATTGACACAATTAGTCAATCTCTGACAAAAAAGTCAACTTTAGTTAAAATGGTCATTCCTTGACCTAATGACCAACCCATTGACCCAATAGGTCAACTTTTGACCAAAAAGTCAACTTTTGACCAAAAAGTCAACTTTGGTTAAATTTGTTAATCATTGACCCAATGAACTAATAGGTTAACTTTGGACCAAAAAGGTAATTTTGGTCAAAATTGTCAATTTTTCCTAATGACCAATTATGGACCTTATAAGCCAATCTCTGGCTAGAAAGTCCACTTTGGTCAAAATGGTCAATCCTTGACCCAATGACCAAACTCATTGACCATTTAGGTTAACTTTTGACTAAAAAGTCAATTTTGGTCAAAATAAACAATTTTTGACCTAATGACCACCCCGTTAACCCAATAAGTCGACTTTGGTCAACGGGTCAATCATTGACCCAATGACCAACCCATTGACCAATTAGGTCAACTTTTGACTAAAAATTCAATTTTGTCTCATTAACCCAATAGGTCAAAGGGTTAATCATTGATTCAATGACAACTCATTGACCAATTTGGTAAACTTTTGACTAAAAGTCAATTTTGGTGAAAATAGTCAATTGTTGACCTAATGACCACCCTATTGACCCAATATGTCAACTTTTGTTAATATGGTCAATTTTGACCTAACGACCAACCCATTGACCCAATAGGTCAACTTTTGACCAAAAAGTCAACTTTGGTCAAAATGATCAATCGTTGACCCAATGACAAACCCATTGACCCAATAGGTTAATTTTCAACCGAAATGTCAATTTTGGTTAAAATAATCAAGTTTTGACCTAATGACCAATCGTTAACTCAGTATGTCAATCTCTGATCGAAATGTCAACTTTTGTCAAAATGGTCAATCCTTAAACTAATAAACAACCCATTGACACAATAGGTCAACTTTTGAGCAAAAAGTCAACTTTTGTCAAAATGATTAATCATATCCCCAATGACTAATTCATTGTGAATTTTTGACCTAATGACCATTTATTGACTCAATAAGCCAATCTCCGACCAAAACGTGAACTTTGGTCAAAATGGTCAATCCTTGACCCAATGACCAACCCATTGACCCAATAGGTCAATTTTTGACTAAAAAGTCAACTTTGGTCAAGATGGTCAATCCTTGACCCTATGAAAAACCCATTGTCCCAATAGGTCCACTTATGACCAAAAGGTCAATTTTGGTCAAAATACTATATTTTTGACCTAATGACCACCCATTGAGCAAATATGTCAACTTTTGATCAAAAATTCAACTTTGGTTAAAATAGTTATTTTCTGACCCAATGACCTACCCATTGACTCAATAAGTCAACTTTTGACCAATAAGTCAGCTTTGGTCATTATAGTAAATTCTTAACCCAATGACCAACTCATTGACCCAACAGGTAAAATTTCAAACGTAAAGTCAATTTTGGTCAAAACAGTCAATTTTTGACCTAATGACCAATTATTGACCCAATAAGTCAATCTCTGACAAAAAAGTCAACTTTGGTCATAATGGTCAATTCTTAACCCAATGACCAACCCATTGACCCAGTAGGTTAACTTTTGACCAAATAGTCAACTTTGGTCAAAATGGTAAATCTTTGACCTAATGACCAACCACTGACCCAATAGGTCATCTTTTAACCAAAAATTCAATTTTGGTCAAAATAGTCAATTTTTTACTTAATGACAAATTATTGACCCAATAAGGCAATCTTTGATTAAAAAGTCAATTTTCACCGCAATCTCTGATAAAAAAGTCATCTTTGGTCAAAATGGTCAGTCCTTGACCCAATCACCAACCCATTGACCCAATAGGTCAAGTATTGACTAAAAAGACAAGTTTGGTCAAGATGGTCAATACTTGACCCAATGACTAACCCATTGACCCAATAGGTCAGCTTTTGACCAAAAAGTCAATTTTGGTCAAAACATTTTATTTTTAACCTAATGACCACCTATTGACCAAATAGGTCAACTTTTGACTAAAAAGTCAACTTTGGTCAAAATGGTTAATTTCTACCCAATGACCAACCCATTGACCCAATAGATCAACTTTTGACCAAAAAGTCAACTTTGGTCAAAATGGTCAATTCTTGACCCAATGACCAACTCATTGACCTAATAAGTTAAAATTTTAAAATAAAGTCAATTTTGGTCAAAATAGTCAATTTTTGACCTAATGACCAATTATTGACCCAATAAGTCAATCTCTGACAAAAAAGTCAACTTTGGTCATAATGGTCAATTTTTAACCCAATGACCACCTATGGACCCAATATGTTAGCTTTTGACAAAAAAGTCAACTTTGGTTAGAATGGTAAATCCTTGACCCAATGACCAACCCACTAACCCAATAGATCGACTTTTGACTAAAAAATCAGTTTTGGTTTAAAAAGTCATATTTTAACCTAAAGACCAATTATTATTCCAATAGGTCAACTTTCGATCAAAAAGTCAAATTAGGTCAAAATGGTCAATCCTTGACCCAATGACCAACCCATTAACCCAATCGGTCAACTTTTGACCAAAAAATTAACTTATGTCAAAATGATCAATCCTTAACCCAATGAAGAACCCAATAACCCAAAAGGACAACTTTTGACAAAAAATTCTATTTTGGTCGAAATTCTCAATTTTTGACCTAATGACCCCCTCAATACCAAATAGGTAAATTTTTGACCAAAAAGTCAACTTCGATCAAAATTGTTAATTTCTTACACAATGACCAGCCAATTGACACAATGGGTCAACTTTTGATCAAAAATTCAATTTTGGTCAAAATAATCAATTTTTGACCTAATGACAAATTATTGACCCAATAAGTCAATATCTGACTAAAAAGTTAACTTTGGTCAAAATGGTCAATCCTTGACCCAACGACCAACTCATTGACCCTATTGGTCAACTTTTAACTAAAAAGTCAACTTTGGTCAAAAAGGTATATCCTTGACACAATGACCAACCGATTGACCCAATAGATAAACTTCAGACCAAAATGTCAATTTTGGTTAAAATAGTCAATTTTTGACATAATGACCACCCCATTGACTTAATAGGTTAACTTCTGCCAAAAATGTCAACTTTCGTCAAAATAGACAGTTTCTGGCCCAATGACCAACCCATTGACCAAAGGGTCAACGTTTGACAAAAAAGTTATTTTTGGTCAAAATGGTCAATCCTTAATCGGATGACCAACCCATCGACCCAATAGGTCAACTTTTGACAAAAAAGTCAATTTTGGTTAAAATTGTAAGACCTTTACCTAATGACCAACCAACTGACCCAATAGACCGACTTTTGACCAAAAAGTCAATTTTGGTCAAAAAAGTCAATTTTTGACCTAATGACCAATTATTGAACCAATAGGTCAACTTTTGACCAAAATGTCAACTTTCGTCAAAATGGTCAATCCTTGACCCAATGATCAACCCATTAACTTAATAGGTCAACTTTTGAGCAAAAAATTAACTTTGGTCAAAATCGTCAATCCTTAACCCAATGACCAACCCATTGACCCAAATAGGTTAACTTTTGAAAAAAATTAAATTTTGGTCAAAATAGTCAATTTTTGACCTAATGATGGAGACCAATCACAATAAAAAAAGCATAACTTTAAATTAAAAAAGAATGCAAGGAAACAAGAAGTTCCAGATGGAACTTCTAGTATCATTGATGCTCTTATGGATATTTCTCAAAACAATACCCATGAAAAGAGTCTTGGTAAAACAATTGAGGATAGATTGGAGAAATTAAGAGATAACATTAAACAATTAGCTTCACATAAAAAAGAAAATTCTTCTAACCAGCATAATCAAGAGATTATGGAAATAAATGTCGTAGAAAAACGATATAGTGCTGCTCGGGAAATATCTCCTCAAAATGAAGAAAATATTACTGAAGAATTATGATCTGTCATTCGACAACGAGACAAACAAATCAATCGTCTTCAACAAAAAATGGAGGAATTGGTAGTGGTCTTACAAAACTCACCAACAACTCCATCTCCAGCCATTGAAATTGTTTGACCTAAAACAATACATATCCATGAAGATAAAATAAAAGTTGAAGAAAGCACACAAAAGAAAACGGAACCCATTCAAAGTGGGATTTCAGAAAAATAACATTAACAATTAGTGGAACAAAAAATAAAAGAAACCATGGAACAAGAACGGATTGGATCATTAATTTCAATGGGTAGACCCTACCTAGAGGAATTTGATTCAATTCAATATCCTAAAGGTTTTGTTCCACCACCTTTCAAAATGTTTGACGGAACAGAAAATCCAAGACAACATCTTACACACTTTAGAGCAAGCTATTGCAATGCAGGAGGGAGTGATCCCCTATTATTCCGACAATTTGTCAACAGTTTAATGGGAGTCGCTTTCGACTAGTACGCCGAACTTCCTAATGGTTCTGTTAAAACTTTGGTAGAATTAGAAACTCTTTTGATCCAATGCTTTGCTGGAGCACAACATCATGTGATGGTTAGGGACCTGGTCGTAGAAAACCAAAAGCCAGGAGAAACACTTGTGAATTACATTTTGCTTTGGAGAAATCTTAGTATAAAATGTGAGCCACAGCTTCAAGAACAAAATGCAATGGAAATACTTTTTAAAAATATCTATGGCCCAATAACATTTATGCTTAAGGGATTTACCATAAAAACATTTGAAAAATTACTCAGCAAGCTGCTAAACTCAAGGAAGAAGCTAAATAGATGGAACAGACTGAGAAAACAAAACCAGTCAAAGTACTAGAAAAGAAAACTACCACAATAGAAAAAGGGAAGCAGGTGAAACAATTACAACCTGAACAAAAGAAGCATTTACAAAATCAACGACAACAACAGTCGCCTTCCCAATTACAATTTCAACAATCAACCTTACCACAAACAGATAAAAGAACGATAGCAGATATAATGAATAAGGAATAACCATTTAAAACAGAGGCGTTTGATAAAATCTTTCGTGTTTTTTTAAAGATACTTGAATTCAAATTACCTGAGGCTAAAAGGCTGGTGGAGGTCAATTTGAAAGACCATCCTAACTACTGTCCATATCATATGATGTTAGGACATAAAATTGAAGATTGCTTCGTCTTTAAAGATTGGTTGGCGAAAAACTTCAAAGAAGGAAATATTACTATCCCAAAATAATATTTGAAGGAGACTAAAGGCTCATTAAATATGATCTCAGTGAATACTTACGAAGATTGTTTTGATGAAAATTATATTGTTCCAAGCAAATCCTATAAAGATTTGCTCATCAATCCTAATATTGTTTGTGATAAATCTTCTAAGAAGCGGAAGGAAATATGAGTCTTGTTAACATAGGGGCTGCTCGTCCTTTTGTATCATTTACTCCTACATTGTCATGTCCTTCTAGGATAGTTGTTTCGGACAAAGGGAGAAAATCCCTTCGACCATTAACCCTGTACAACTTTTTGTTCATAAATAAAAATGTTTGTTATTCTTCCTATATGTTGACTATTTCTTATGATATTCATTAAAATGAGCAAGTCAATGTTGATCATGTAGATTATATTTCAATCATATATAAATCTGATGAGATAAATGACAACCAGAATGATAATAACAGTGAAGATGAAACCTTTACGCTCGAATTAGGAAAAGTAACAATCTCTATAGAATTGAACGTTATACCACAATAAATAACTGAAGTGAACTTGAGAAGTGAAAAAATCTTTACCTTCATGGATGGCCCCTATAAAAAAGAAACACAAATAGTAGCACCCAAAGAAAATTTCCCTCCAATACAAGAACGACCTTTGGAAGAAAATAAAGACGATATCCATGGAAAAGTGGAATATAATGTATTGAATAACAAGAACTGATCCATTGACCACCCACTTAACCCAATGGGTCAACTTGTGACCAAAAATTTAATTTTCATCAAAATAGTTAATTTTTTGACCTAATGACCAATTATTGACCCAATAAGTCAATCTCTGACCAAAAAATCAACTTTGGTCAAAATTTCAATCCTTGACCCAATGACCAACTCATTGACCCAATAAGTCAATCTCTGACCAAAAAGTCAACTTTGGTCAAAATGTCAATCCTTGACTCATGACCAACCCATTGACCCAATAGGTCAACTTTTGACCAAAAAGTCAACTATGGTCAAAATGGTAAATCCTTGACCCAATGACTCAATAGGACAACTTTTGGCCAAAAAGTCAACTTTGGTCAAAATGTTCAATTCTTGACCCAATGACCAAATCACTGACCCAATAGGTTAAATTTTGAACCTAAAGTTAATTATGAAGTCAATTTTTGACCCAATGACCAATTATTGACCCAATAAGTTAATCTCTCAGAAAAAAATCAACTGTGGTCAAAATGGTCAATCCTTGACCCAATGACCAATACCCATTATCCTAAAAGGTCAACTTTTTACAAAAATCCACTTTGGTCAAAATGGTAAATTCTTGACCTAATGACCAACTCATTGACCTAATAGGTCAACTTTTAACCAAAAAGTCAATTTTGGTCAAAATAGTCAATTTTTGACCTAACGACCAATTATTGACCCAATAAGTCAATTTTTGACCAAAAAGACAACTTTGGTCATAATGGTCAATCCTTGACCCAATGACCGACCCATTGACCCAATAGGTCAACTTTTGACCAAAAAGTTAATTTTGGTCGATATAGTCAATTTTTAACTTAATGACGACCCCATTGGCCCAATATGTCAACTTTTGACCAAAAAATCAACTTTGGTCAAAAAGGTCATATTCTAACCTAATGACCAACCCATTGACCCAATAGGTCAGCTCTTGACCAAAAAGTTAACTTATGTCAAAATGGTTTATCCTTGATGCAATAGCAAACCCATTGACTCAGTTGGTCAACATATGACCAAAAAATCAATTTTGGTCAAAATAGTCAATTTTTGGCCGAATGAGCAATTATTGACCTAATAAGTCAATATCTAACTAAAAAATCAACTTTGGTCAAATTGGTCAATCCTTGACCCAATGGCCAACCCATTGTCCAAAAATGTCAACTTTTGAACAAAAAACCAACTTTTATCAAAATGGTTAATCATTTACCCATTACCTGATAGGTCAACTTTTAACTAAAAGATAACTTTGGTCAAAATGGTCAATCCTTGACCCAATGACCAACCTATTGACCCAATAGCTCAACTTTTGACCAAAAAGTTAATTTTGGTCAAAATATTAAATTTTTGACCTAATAACCACCTCATTGACCCAATAGGTCAACTTTGGTTGACATGGTCAATTTCTGACCCAACGACTAACCCATTGACCTAATAGGCCTTTTGACCAAAAAGTCAACTTTGGTCAAAATGATCAATCCTTGACCCAATGACTAACCCGTTGACCCAATAAGTCAACTTTTGACTAAAATGTCAATTTTGGTCAAAATAGCAATTTTTAACTTCATCACTAATTATTGACCTGATAAGTCAACCTCTGACCAAAAGTTCAACTTTGGTCAAAATCTTTGATCCTTGACTTAATGACCGGGTGACCCAATAGGTTAACTTTTTACCAAAATGTCAACTTTTGTCAAAATGGTCAATTCTTGACCCAATGACCAATGCATTGACCCAATAGGTTAACATTTGAGCAAAAAGTCAACTTTGGTAAAAATGGTCAATTTCTGACCGAAGAACGACCACCTCGTTGACCCAACAGGTCATCTTTTGACTAAAAAGTCAATTTTGGTCGAAATGGTCAATTTTTGACCTAATACCAATTATTAATTCAATAAGTCAGTCTCTGACCAAAAAGTCAACTTTGGTCAATATGATCAATCTTTGGCCCAATGACCAACCCACTGACCCAATAGATCAATTTTTGACCAAAAAGTCAACTTCGGTCAAATTGGTAAATCCTTGACCCAATGACCAACCCATTGACCAATAGGACAACTTTTGACCAAAAAGTAGTTTTGGTCAAAATAGTCCGTTTTTGACCTAATGACTAATTATTGACCCAATAAGTCAATTTCTAACCCAAAAGTCAACTTTGGTCAAAATGGTCAATCCTTGAACCAATGCCACTTATTGACCCAATAGGTCAACTTCTGACAAAAAAGTCAACGTTGGTCACAGGGTCAATCCTTGAACCAATTACCAAAACATTGACTAATTTGGTCAACTTTTGACTAAAAAGTCATTTTTTGTCAAAATTGACAATTTTTTACCTAGAGACCACCTCATTGACCCAATAGGTCGACTTTGGTCAAAGGGCCAATCCTTGACCCAATGACCAACCCATTGACCAATTAGGTCAACTTTTGACTAAAAAGTCAATTTTGATCAAAATAGTCGATTTTAACCTAATGACAACCCAATTGACCCAATAAAGCCAACTTTGGCTAAAATGGTCGATTTCGACTAACGACGAACCCATTGACCCAAAAGGTCAACTTTTAACCAAAAAGTCAACTTTGGTCAAAATGATCAATCGTTGACTCAATGACAAACCCATTGACCCAATAGATTAACTTTGACCAAAAAGTCAATTTTGGTCAAAATAGACATTTTTTGACCTAATGAAGAATTATTGACCCAAGAAGACAATCTCTAACCAAAACGTCAACTTTGGTCAAAATGGTTTATCCTTGAACCAATGACCAACCGATTGACCCAACAGGTCAACTTTTGAGTAAAAAGTCAACTTTGGTCAAAATGATCAATCGTTGACCCAATGACCAATCAAGTGACCCAATAGGTTAAGTTCCGACGAAAAAGTAAACTTTGGTCAAAATAGTCAATATTTGACTTAAAGACTAATTATTTACCCAATAAGCCAATCTCTGACAAAAATGTCAACTTTGGTCAAAATGGTCTATCCTTGACCCACTGACCAACCCATTGACCCAATACGTCAACTTTTGAGCAAAAAGTCAACTTTAGTAAAAATGGTCAATCATTGACCCAATGCCCAACTCATTGACCCAAAAGGTGAACTTTTGACCAAAAAGACAATTTTGGTCAAAATAGTCAATTTTTGACCCAATGACTAACCCATTGACCCAATAGGTCAACTTTTGACCAAAAAGTAACCTTGGTCAAAATGGTCAATTCTTGACCCAATGACCAACTCATTAACCCAGTAGGTTAACTTTTAACCAAAAAGTTACTTTGGTCAAACTAGTCAATTTCTAACCCAATGACCACCCTGTTGACCCAATATGTCAACTTTTAACCAGAAATAGTCAATTTTTAACATAATGACCAATTATTGACACAATAAGGCAATCACTTAACAAAAAGTTAACATTGGTCAAAGGGTCAATCTTTGACCTAATGACCAACCCATTGACCCTGTAGGTCAACTTTTAACTAAAAAGATAACTTTAGTCAAGATGGTCAATCCTTGACCCAATGACCAACTCATTTACCCAATAAGTCAACTTTTGACCAAAAAGTCAATTTTGGTCAAAATAGTCAATTTTTTAATTAATTACATATTATTGACCCAATAAGTCAATCTCTGACCAAAAAGTCAAATTTGGTCAAAATGGTCAGTCCTTTACCTAATGACCAACCCATTGACCCAATAGGCCACCTTTTGATCAAAAAGTCTATTTTGGTCAAATAGTCAATTTTTGACCTATGGACCACCCATTGACCAAATAGGTCAACTTTGACTAAAAAGTCAACATTGGTCAAAATGGTTAGTTTGTGACCCAATGATTAACCCATTGACACAATAGGTCAACTTTTGACCAAAAGTCAACTTTGGACATAATAGTCAATTCTTGACCCAATGACCAACTCAGTGACCCAATAGACAAAATTTTGAACAAAAAGTCAATTTTGGTCAAAATAGTCATTTTTTGACCTAATGACCAATTATTGACCCAATAAGTCCATCTCTGACAAAAAAGATAACTTTGTTAAAAATGGTCAATCCTTGACCCAATGAGCAACCCATTGACCCGATAAGTCAACTTTTGACAAAAAAGTCCTTTAGTCAAATGGTCAATTTCTGACTCTATGACGACCCCGTTGACCTAATGGGTAAACTTTTGACCAAAAATTCAATTTTCGTCAAAATAATCAAATTTTGACCTAATGACTAATTATTGACCATATAAGTGAATCTATGACCAAAAAGTCAATATTGGTTAAAATGGCCAATCCTCGACCCAATGACCAACCCTGTGACCCAATAGGTTGATTTTTGTCCAAAAAGTGATCTTTCGTTCAAATGCTCAATCCTTGACCCAATGACCAACACATTAACCCAATAGGTCAACTTTTGACCAAAAAGTCAATTTTGGTCAAAATAGTTAATTTTGGTCAAATAGTCAATCTTTGATCTAATGACCACCCCATTGACCCAATAGGTTAATGTTTGACCAGAAAGTCAACTTTGGTCAAAATGGTCAATTTTCGAGCCAATGACCAACCCATTAACCTAATAGATCAACATATGTTTAAAAAGTCAAATTTGGTCAAAATGATCAATCCTTGACCCAAAGACCAACTCATTGACCCAATTGGTCAATATTTGGCCAAGAAGTCAATGTTGGTGGAAATAGTCAATTTTTGACCAAATGACCAATTAATGAACCAAAAAGTCAATCTCTTACCAAAAAGTCAACTTTGGTCAAAATGGTCAATTCTTTACCCAATAACCAACCCATTGACCTAATAAGTCAACTTTTGTCCAAAAAATCAACTTTGGTCAAAATGGTCAATAATTGAACCAATGGCCAACCCATTGATCTAATTGGTCAACTTTTGACCTAAAAGTCAATTTTGGTTAAAATAGTCAATATTTGACCTAATGACCTCCACATTGACCTAATAGGTCAACTTTTGACCAAAATGTCAACGTTGGTTAAAATGGTCAATTTCTAACCCAATGACCAACCCATTGACCCAAGAAGTCAACTTTTAACCAAAAGTCAACTTTGGTCAAAATGGTCAATCCATGACCTAATGACCAACCCATTGACCTAATAGGTCAACTTTTGAACAAAAAGTCAACATTGGCCAAAATGGACAATCCTTGACTCGATGACCAACCGATCGACCAAATAGGTCAACTTTTGTCCAAAAAGTTAACTTTGGTCAAAATGGTCAATCCTTAAGCCAATGACCAACCCATCGACCCAATCGGTCAACTTTTGACCAAAAAGTCACTTTGGTCTAAATGATCAATCCTTGACTCATTCACTAACACATTGACTCAATAGGTCAACTTTTGATCAGAATAGTTAATTTTTGACCTAATGACAACCCCATTGACCCAATCGGTCAACTTTTGACCAAAAATTCAACCTTGGTCAAAATGTTCATTTTTTGATCCAATGACCAACCCATTGTCCAAATTGATCAACTTTTGCCAAAAAAGCTAACTTTGGTCAAAATGGTCAATCCTTAACCAAATGACCAACCCATTTACCTAATATGTTAACTTTTGACATAAAAGTCATATTTGGTCAAAATAGTCAATTTTTGACATAATGACCAATTATTAACACAATAAGTCAATCTATGACAAAAAATTCAACTTCCGTTAAAATTGACGATCATTGACCGAATGACCAACCCATTGACCAAATAGGTCAACTTCTGACCAAATAGTCAATTTTGGTCAAAATAGTCAATTTTTGACCTAATGACCTCCCAATTGACCCAATAGGTAAACTTTGGTTAAAATATTCAATCCTTGACCCAATGACTAACTCATTGACCCAATAAGTAACTTTTGACCAAAAAGTTAACTTTGATCAAAATGGTAAATCCTTGACCTAATGACCAACCCACAGACCTAATAGATTGACTTTTAACCAAAAAGTCAATTTTTAAGCTAATGACGAATTATTGACCAAATAGGTCAACTTTTGACAAAAAAGTCAACTTTGGTCAAGATGGTCAATCCTTCACCTATTGACCAACCCTTTGACCCAAAAAATCAATTTTTGAGCAGAAAGTCAACTTTTGTCAAAATGGTCAATCCTTGACCGAATGACCAACACATTGACCCAAATAGGTTAACTTTAGACAAAAAAGTCAATTTTTGTCAAAATTGTTAGTTTTTAACCTAATGACCATCTATTGACCCGATATGTCAACTTTTGACTAAAAAATCAACTTTGGTCAAAATGATCAATTTCTGACCCATTGACCAACCCATTGACCCAATATGTAAACTTTTAACCAAAAAGTCAACTTTGGTTAAAATGGTCAATTCTTGCCCAATGACCAATCCATTGACCCAATAGGTCAACGTTTGACCAAAAAGTCAACTTTAGTCAATATGGTCAATCCTTTACCCAATAACAACCCGTTGACCTGATAGGTCGACTTTTAACCAACAAGTCGATGTTGGTCAAAATAGTCAATTTTTGACCTAATGACCAATTATTGCCACAATAAGTCAATCTCTGACCAAAAATTCAACTTCGGACAAAATGGTCGATCGTTGACCGAATAACCAACCAATTGACCTAATTGGTCAACTTTTGACCAAAAAGTTAAAATTGGTCAAAATAGTTAATTTTTTGCCTAATGACAGCCCCATAGACCCATTAGATTAACTTTCGTTAAAATGGTCAATCTTTGACCCAATGACCAACCCATTCACCTAATAAGCCAACTTTTGACCAAAAAGTCAACTTTGGTCAAAATGTTAAATCCTTGACCCAATGACCAACCACTGAACTAAAAGACCAACTTTTGACCAAAAAATCAATTTTTGACCTAATGACCAATTATTGACCCAATAGGTTAACTTTTGACCAAAAAGTTAACTTAAGTCAAATGGTCAATCCTTGACCTAATAAATCAACTTCTGACCAATAATTCAATTTTGGTCAAAATTGTCAATTTCTGACCTAATGACCAATTACTGAACCAATAGGTAAACTTTTGACCTAAATATCAACTTTGGTCAAAATGGTCAATCCTTGACCCAATGACCAACTCATTGATCCAGAATGTCAACTTTTAACCAAAAAGTCAACTTTGGCCAAACTGGGCAATCCTTGACCTAATGACCAACACATTGACCCAATAGGTCAAGTTTTGATAAAAAAGATAATTTTGGTCAAAATTGTTAATTTTTTACCGAAAGACTACCTCAACAATTTAAATAGGTCAACTTTTGACCAAAAAGTCAACTTTGATTAAAACGTCAATTTCTGACAAAATGACCACGTTAGTGACCAAATCAGTCATCTTTTTACCAAATATTCAATTTTTGTCGAAATAATCAATTTTTGACCTAATGACAAATTATTGACCCAATAAGTCAATCTCTGACCAAAAAGTCAACTTTGGTCAAAATAGTCAATCCATGACTCAATGACCAACCCATTGACCCAATAGGTCAACTTTGGACTAAAAAGTCAACTTTAGTCAAAATGGTAAATCCTTAACCCAATGACCAACCCAATGATCCAATTGGTCAACTTTCGGCTAAAAGTCAATTTTGGTCGAAATAGTCGATTTTTGCCATAATGACCCATTATTGACCTAGTAAGTCAATCTTTGACAAAAATGTCAACTTTGGTCAAAAAGGTCAATCCTTGATCCAACAACAACCCATTGAACTAATAGGTCAACTTTTGACCAAAAAGTCAACTTTGTTCAAAAAGGTTAATCGTTGACCCAATAACCAGCCCATTGACCTAATTGGTCAACTTCTGACCAAAAAGTAAGTTTTCGTAAAAATAGTAAAATTTTGAATTAATGACCAATTATTAACCCAATAAGTCAATCTCTGTCCAAAAGTCAACTTTGGTCAAAATGGTCAATCCTTGACCCAATGACTAACCCATTGACCCAATAGGTCAACTTTTGAGACACAAGTCAATTTCGGTCAAAATGGTCAATCCTTGACCCAATGACCAACCCATTGACCCAAAAGGTCAACTTTTGACCAAAAAGTTAACTTTTGGTAAAAATGCTCAATTCTTAACCCAATGACAAACTCATTGATCAAATAGGTAAACTTTTGACTGAAAAGTCAACTTTGGTCAAAATGGTCAATTTTCGACCCAATGACCCACCATTAACCCAGTGGGTCAACTTTTGACCATAAATTCAATTTTACTGAAAATAATTAATTTTTGAACTAAAGACCAATTATTAAACCAATAAGTCAATCTCTGACCAAAAAGTCAACTTTGGTCAAAATAGTCAATCCTTGACCCAATGACCAACCCATTGACCCAATAGGTCAACTTTGGACTTAAAAGTCAACTTTGGTGAAAAACGTAAATCCTTGACCCAATGACCAACCCAATGATCCAATTGGTCAACTTTTTGATAAAAAGTTAATTTTGGTCGACATAGTCAATTTTCATCTTAATGACTAATTATCGACCGAGTAAGTTAATCTTCGACAAAAATGTCAACTTTCGTCAAAATGATCAATCCTTGACCCAAAGAATAACCCATCGAACTAATAAGTCAACTTTCGACCAAAAAGTCAACTTTGGTCAAAAAGGTTAATCCTTGACCCAATAACCAGCCTATTGACCTAATTGGTCAACTTTTGACCAAAAAGTCAGTTTTGGTAAAAATAGTAAAATTTTGAATTAATAACCAATTATTAACCCAATAAGTCAATCTCTGTCCAAAAGTCAACTTTGGTCAAAATAGTCAATCCTTGACCCAATAACTAACCCATTGACCCAATAGGACAACTTTTGAGACAAAAAGTCAATTTTGGTCAAAATGGTCAATCCTTAACCCAATGACAAACCTGTTGACCCAATAGGTCAACTTTTGACAAAAAAGTTAACTTTTGGAAAAAAGGTCAATTCTTAACCCAATGACAAACTCATTGATCAAATAGGTAAACTTTTGACCGAAAAATCAACGTTGGTCAAAATGGTCAAGTTCCGACACAATGACCCCCCATTGACCCCCCATTGACCTAGTGGGTCAACTTTTGACCATAAATTCAATTTTGGAGAAAATAATTAATTTTTGACCTAATGACCAATTATTAACCCAATAAGTCAATCTCTGACCAAAAAGTCAACTTTGGTCAGAATAGTCAATCCTTGACCCAATGACTAACCCATTGACCCAATAGGTCAACTTTGGACTAAAAAGCTAACTTTGGTGAAATTGATAAATCCTTGACCCAATGACCAACCCAATGATCCAATTGGTCAACTTTTAGATAAAAAGTCATATTTGGTCGAAATAGTTAATTTTTACCCTAATGACCAATTATTGACCGAGTAAGTTAATCTTTGACAAAAATGTCAAGTTTGGTCAAAATGGTCAATCATTGACCCAGCAATAACCCATTAAACTAATAGGTCAACTTTTGACCAAAAAATCAACGTTGGTCTAAAAGGTTAATCCTTGACCCAATAACCGTACCCATTGACCTAATTGGTCAACTTTTGACCAAAAAGTTTGTTTTGGTAAAAATAATAAATTTTTGAATTAATGACCAATTATTAACCCAATATGCCAAACTCTGTCCAAAAGTCAACTTTGGTCAAAATGGTCAATCCTTGACCGAATGAACAACCCATTGACCCAATAGGTCAACTTTTGAGACAAAAGTCAATTTTGGTCAAAATGGTCAATCCTTGACCCAATGACAAACCCATTGACCCAATAGGTCAACTTTAGACCAAAAAGTTAACTTCTGGTAAAAATGGTCAATTCTTAACCCAATGAAAAACTCATTGATCAACAGTAAACTTCGACCGAAAAGTCAACTTCAGTCAAAATGGTCAATTTCCGACCCAATGACCCCCATTGACCCAGTGGGTCAACTTTTGACCATAAATTCAATTTTGGCGAAAATATCAGTTTTTGACCTAATGACCAATTATTAACCCAATAAGTCAATCTCTGACCCAAAAGTCCACTTTGGTCAAAATGGTCAATCCTTGACACAATGACCCCCATTGACCCAAAAGGTCAACTTTTGACTAAAAAGTCAAGTTTGGTCAAAATGGTGAATCCTTGACCCAATAAGCAACCCATTGAATCTAATAAGTTAACTTTGACCGAAAAAGTCAATTTTGGTCAAAATAGTCAATTTTTGACCAAATGACCACCACATAGACCCAATAGGTTATCTTTTGACTAAAAAGTCAACTTTGGTCATAATGGTCAATTTCTGACCCAATGACCACCCTATAGACCCAAAAGGTCAGCTTTTGACAAAAAAATTAACTTTGGTCAAAATGGTCAATTCTTGACTCAATTACCAACTCATTTACTCAATAAGTTAACATTTGACCAAAATGTCAACTTTGGTCAAAATTGTCAATTTCTGACAAAATGACCACCCCGTTGACCCAATGGGTCATCTTTTGACCAAAGATTTAATTTTGGTGAAAATTGTCAGTTTTTAACCCAATGACCAATAATAGAACAAATAAGTCAATATTTGACCAAAAAGTCAACTTTAGTCAAAATGGTCAATCCTTATCATAATGACCAACCTATTGACCCAATAGGTCAACGTTTGACCAAAAAGTTGACTTTCGTCAAAATGGTCAATCCCAATGACCAACCCATTGGCAAAATAGGTCAACTTTTGATCAAAAAGTCAATTTTGGTGAAAATAATCAATTTTTGGCCTAATGACCACCCATTGACCCAATATGTCAACTTTTGACCAAAAAGTTAACTTTGGTCAAAATGGTCAATTTCTCACCCAATGACCAACCCATTGACTCAATAGGTTGACTTTTGACCAAAAAGTCAACCTTTATTAAAATGGTCAATTCTTGACCCAGTGACCAACTCTTGAACAAAATAGGTCAACTTTTGAACTAAAATTCCATTTTGGTAAAAATTATCATTGTTTGACCAAAAGACCAATTATTTATCCAATAAGTCAATCTCTGACTAAAAAGTTAACTTTGGTCATACTTGTTAATCCTTGACCCGAAGACAAACCCATTGACCTAATAGGTCAACTTTTGACCAAAATGTCAACTTTGGTCAAAATGGTGAATCATTGACCCAATGACCAACCCACCAACCCAATAGATCAACTTTTGACAAAAAATTCAATTTTGGTCAAAATAGTCAATTTTTGACTTAATGATGAATTATTGACCCAATAGGTCAACTTTTGACCTAAATGTCAACTTTGGTCAAAATGGTCAATCCTTTACCCAATATGTCAACTTTTAGCCAAAAAGTCAACTTTGGCCAAAATGGTCAATCCTTAAACCAATCACCAGCCCATTGACCCAATAGGTCAACTTTTGACTAAAAAGTCAATTTTGGTTAAAATTGTCAATTTTTGACCTAATGACCGCCTCATTGATTTAAATAGGTCAACATTTGACCAAAAAGTCATCCTTGATAAAAATACTCAATTTCTAACACAATGACCAATTATTGACCCAAAAAGTCAATCTATGACCAAAAAGTCAACTTTGGTCAAAATGGTCAATCCTTGACCAATGACCAACCCATTGACCCAATTGGTCAACTTTTGACAAAAAAATCAACTTTTGTCAAAATGGTAAGTCGTTGACCCAATGACCAACCCAATGACCCAATTGGTCAACTTTTGACCAAAAAGTCAATTTTGGTCGAAATAGTCAATTTTTGACCTAATGACCAAATATTAACCCAGTAAGTCAATCTTTGACAAAAATGCCAACTCTTTGGTAAAAATGGTCAATCCTTGACCCAATGACCAACCCATTGAACCAACAGGTCATCTTTTGACCAAAAAGTCAACTTTAGTAAAAAAAGGTAAATCCTTGACCCAATATCTAACCCATTGACCTAATTGATCAACTTTTGAGCAAAAAGTCAATTTTGTTCAAAATAGTTAATTTTTGAATTAATGACTAATAATTGACCCACTAAGTCAATCCCTGACAAAAAGTCAACTTTAGTCAAAATGGTCAATCATTGACCCAATACGTCAACTTTTGAGACAAAAGTCAATTTTGGTCAAAATGGTCAATCCCTGACCTAATGACCAACCCATTGACCCAATAGGTTAACTTTTGACTAAAAAGTCAACTTTTGGTCAAAATTGTCAATTCTTGACCCAATGACCAACTCATTGACCCAATAGGTCTCTTTTGACGAAAAAGTCAACTTTGGTCTAAATGGTCAACTTCTGACCCAACAATCACCCCATTGACCCAATGGGTCAATTTTTGACTAAAAATTCAATTTTGGTCAAAATAGTCAATTTATGACTTAATGACCAATTATTAACCCAATAAGTCAATCTTTGACCTAATGACCCTCATTAATGCAATAGGTCAACTTTTGACCAAAAAGTCAACTTTGATCAAAATAGTCAATCCTTGAACAAATGACCAACTCATTGAGCCAAGAGGTCAACTTTTGACCAAAAAGTCAGTTTTGGTCAAAATCATCAATTTTTGACCTAACGACCACCCACTGACCCAATAGGTCAGTTTTTTACCAAAAAGTTAACTTTGGTCAAAATGATCAACTTCTGACCCAATGACCAACCAACACCCAATAGGTCAGCTTTTGACCAAAAAATCAACTTTAGCTAAATTGATCAATCCTTGACCCAATGACCAACCCATTGAACCGATATGTGAACTTTTAACCAAAAAGTCAATTTTGGTCAAAATTATCAATTTTTGACATAATGACCACCTCATTGAACTAAATTGGTCAACTTTTGACCAAAAAGTTATCTTTATTGAAAATTATCAATTTTTTTCATAATGACCACCCAATTGATGCAATGGGTCAACTTTTGACCATAAATTTAATTTTGGTCAAAATAATCAATTTTTGACCTAATGACCAATTATTGAACCAATAAGTGAATCTCTGACCAAAAAGTCAACTTTGGTCAAAATGGTCAATCCTCGACCTAATGACTAACCCATTGACCCAATAGGTTAACTTTTGACCCATAAGTTATCTTTGGTCAAAATGGGCAAGCCTTGACCCAATGACCAACCACTTGACCCTATAGGTTAACTTTTGGCCAAAAAGTTAACTTTGGTCAAAATAGTAAATCTTCGACTCCAATGACCAACCCATCGATCGAATAAAGTCAACTTTTGACCAAAAAGTCAATTTTGGTTAAAATAGTCAATTTTTGAATAAATGATCAATTATCAACCTAACAAGTCAATCTCTGATAAAAGGTCAACTTTGGTCAAAATCGTCAATCCTTGACCCAATGACCAACCCATTAACCCAATAGGTCAACATTTGACCAAAAAGTTAACTTTTTGTCGAAATGGTCAATCCTTGACCCAATGACCAACTCATTGACCAAAATATGTCAACTTTTGACCCAAAAAGTCAATTTCGGTTAAAATAGTCAATCTTTGACCTAAGGGTCACTAGATTGACCCAATAGGTCAACTTTTTACCAAACAATCAACTTTGGTCAAAATGGTCATATTCTTACCCAATAACCACTCCATTAACCCAATGGGTCAACATTTGACAAAAAAATTCAACTTTGGTAAAAATAGTTTATTTTTTACCTATTGACCAATTATTGACCCAACAAGTCAATCTCTGACCAAAAATACAACTTTTGTCAAAATGGTCAATCCTTGACCCAATGACCAACCCATTGACCCAATATGTCAACTTTTGACCAAAAAGTCAAAATGGTCAATCCTTGACCCAATGACCAACCCATTAACAAAATTGGTCCATTTTTAACCAAAAAGTCAATTTTGGTTGAAATAGTTAATTTTTGATCCAATGACGACCTCATTGACCCAATAGGTTAACTTTCGACCAAAAAGTCAAGTTTGGTCAAAATAGTCAATTTATGACCCAATTCTAATCCATTAACCCAACTGGTCAACTTATGAACAAAAAGTCAACTTTGGTCAAAATGATCAAATCCTTGACCAATTGACCAACCCATTGACCCAATTGGTCAATATTTGACAAATAAGTCAATTTTGGTCAAAATAGTCAATTTTTCACCTAATGACCAATTATTGACCAATAAGTCAATCTCTTACCAAAAAGTCGACTTTGGTCAAAATGGTCAATCCTTGAACCAATGTTCAGCCCATTGACTTAATAGGTCAGCTTTTGACCAAAAAGTCAATTTTGGTCAAAATAGTCAATTTTTGACCTAATGACCGCCCCATTAACCCAATAGTTTAACTTTTGAATAAAATGTCAACTTTGGTTAAATGTCAATTTTTGCCCAATGACCAACCCATTGACCCAAAAGGTCAACTTTTGAACAAAAAGTCAACTTTAGTCAAAATGGTCAATCCTTGACCCAATGACCAACCCATTGACTCAATAGATCAACTTTTGACCAAAAAGTCAATTTTGGTCAAAATAGTCAATTTTTGACCTAATGACCAATTATTGACCCAATAAGTTAATCTCTAACAAAAAAGTTAACTTTGGTCAAAATGGTCAATCCTTGACCCAATGACCAACCCATTGACCCAATAAGTTAACTTTTAACCAAAATGTCAACTTTGGTAAAAATAATCAATCCTTGATCTAATAGGTTGACTTTTAACGAAAAACTTTATTTTTGTTAAAGAAGTTAATTTTGACCGAATGACCAATTATTGAACTAATAAGTCAATCTCCGACCAAAAACTTTAGTCAAAATGGTGAATCGATGACCCAATGTCCAACCCGTTGACCCAATAGGTAAATTTTTGACCAAAAAGTCAAGTTTTGTCAAAATGATCAATCCTTGACCCAATAAGGTCAACTTTTGACCAAAAAGTCATTGTTGGTAAAAAAAGACAATTTTGACATAATGACCCATTATTGACCCAATAAGTCAACTTTTGACCAAAAGGTCAACCTTGGTAAAAAAGGTCAATCCTTGACCCAATAACCTACCCGTTGACCCAATAGGTCAACTTTTAACCAACAAGTTAATTTTGGTCAAAATAGTCAAATTTTGACCTAATGTCCAATTATTGACCCATTAAGTCAATCTCTGACCAAAAAATTAACTTTGGTCAAAATGGTTAATCCTTGACCCAATAGCCAACCCATTGACCTAATAGGTCAACTTATTACCAAAAAATCAACTTTTGTCAAAATGGTAAACACTTGACCAAATGATCAACACATTGACCCAATATGTGAACTTTTGCCCAAAAAGACAATTTTGGTCAAAATACTGAACTTTTGACCTAATGACCGACAAATTTACCCAATGGGTTAAATTTTGACCAAAATATCATTTTTAGTCAAAATGGTCAATCCATAACAAAATGATATACCCATTGACTCAATTGATCAACTTTTGAAGAAAAAAGTAAATATTGGTAAAAATAGTCCATTTTTAACCTAACAACCACCCCATTGACGCAATTCGTCAACTTTTGACCAAAAATTCAACTTTGATTAAAATGGTCAATTTCTAACCCAATAACCAACACATTGAACCAATAGGTCAACTTTTGACCAGAAAGTCAACTTTGGTTAAAATTTTCAATCTTTCACCCAATGACCCCTTTGGTCAACCTTAACAAAAAAGCCAATTTTTGTCAAATTAGTCAATTTTTGACCTAATGACCAATTATTAAAGCAAAAAGTCAATCTCTGACCAAAAAGTCAACTTTAGTCAAAATGGTCAATCCTTGACCCAATGCTTAACACATTGACCCAATAGGTCAACTTTTGACCAAAAAGTCAACTTTGATTAAAATGGGCAATCCTTGACCCAATGACAACCCATTGATGCAATAGGTCAACTTTTGACTAAAAAGTCAATTTTAGTTAAAATAGTCAATTTTTGACCTAATGACCAATTATTAACCCAGTAAGTCAATTTCTGACCAAAAAGTCAACTTTGGTCAAAATGGTGAATCCTTGACTCAATAACCAACCCACTGACCCAATCAGTCAACTTTTAAACAAAAAGTAAACTTTGGTTAAAATGGTAAATCCTTAAACTAAAGACCAACCTATTGACCAAATAGGTCAACTTTTGACCAAAAAGTAAATTTTGGACAAAATAGTTAATTTTTGAATTAATGACCAATTATAGACCCAATAAGTCAATCTTTGACTGAAAAGTCAATTTTTGTCAAAATCATCAATCCTTGACCTAATGACCAACCCATTGACCTAATAGGTCAACTTTTGAGCAAAAATTTAACTTTGGCCGCAATGGTCAATCCTTGACCCAATGACCAACCCATTGACCAAACTAGGTCAACTTTTGACCCAAAAAGTTAATTTGGCTAAAATAAGAAATTTTTTACCTAAGGACGACCCCATTGACCCAATAGGTTAAACAATTTACCAAAAAATCAACTTTGGTCAAAATGTATATATTGTGACCCAATAACCACTCTATTTACCCAATGGGTCACCATTTGACCAAAAATTCAACTTTGGTAAAAAATAATCAATTTTTGAATTAAAGACTAATTATTGACCCACCAAGTCAATCTCTGACCAAAAAGACAACATTGGTCAAAATTATCAATCCTCGAATCTAACGACCATCCCATCGATCCAATCACTAACTTCGACCAAAAAGTCAAAACCGTCAATCCTTAACCCAATGACTAACTTAATAACCCAATAGCCTAACTTTTGACCAAAAAGTCAATTTTGGTCAAAATAATCAATTTTTTATCTAATGACCACCCCATTGACCCAATAGATTAACTTTTGACAAAAAATTCAACTTTGGGCAAAATGGTCAATTTCTGACCCAATGACCATCCCCTTGACCCAATAGGTCAACTTATGAACAAAAAGTCAGCTTTGGCCAAAATGATGCTTCACCAATTGACCAATCCACTAACCCAAGAGGTCAATATTTGACAAAGAAGTCAATTTTGATCAAAAAAGTCATTTTTTGACCTAATAACCAATTATTGACCCAATAAGTCAATCTCTTACCAAAAAGTCAACTTTCATCAAAATAGTTAATCCTTGACCCAAAGATCAACCCATTGACCCAATAGGTCAACTTTTGACCAAAAAGTCAATTTTTGTCAAAATGGTCAATCCTTGAACTAATGACAAACTCATTGACCTAATAGGTCAACTTTTGAACAAAAAGTCAATTTTTGTCAAAATATTTAATTTTTAATCTAATCACCACCCCATTGTCCCATTAACTCAAGTTTTGACCAAAATATCAAGTTGGTTTAAAATTGTAAATTTCTGACCCAAAAAGCAACCCATTAACTCAATAGGTCATCTTTTGAACAAAAAGACAACTTTGGTCAAAATGGACAATCCTTGACCTAATGTCCAACCCTTTGACCGAATATGTCAACTTTTGACCAAAAAGTCAATTTTTGTCAAAATAATCAATTTTTGACCTAATGACCAATTATTAACCCAATAAGTCAATCTCTAACCAAAACGTCAACTTTGGTCAAAATGGTCAATCATCAATCCAATGACCAACCCATCGACCCAAGAGTCAACTTTCGACGTAAAAGTCAACTTTGGTCAAAATGATCAATCCTTGACCCAATGACCAAACCATTGACCCAATAGGTCAACTTTTGGCCAAAGAGTCAATTTTGGTTAAAAAAGTCAATTTTTGAAATAAGAATCAATTATAGTCCCAATAGGTCAACTTTTGACCAAAATGTCAACTTTGTTCAAAATGATCAATCCTTGATCAAATGACTAACCCGTTGACCCAATAGGTCAAATTTTGACCAAAAAGTCAACTTTGGTCAAAATTGTCAATCCTTGACCCAATGGCCAACCCGTTGACCCAATAGGTCAACTTATTACTAAAAAATCAACTTTGGTAAAAATGGTCAAACCTAGACCCAATGACCAACTCATTGACCCAATAGGTCAACTTTTGACCAAAAAGTTAACTTTAGACATAATGGTCAATTCTTGACCCAATGACCAACTCAGTGACCCAATAGACAAAATTTTGAACTAAAAGTTAATTTTGGTCAAAATAGTCATTTTTTGACCTAAAATGACCAATTATTGACCCAATAAGTCCATCTCTGACAAAAAAGGTAACTTTGTTCAAAATGGTCAATCCTTGACCCAATGAGCAACCCATTGACCCGATAGGTCAACTTTTGACACAAATGTCCTTTAGTCAAATGCCCAATTTCTGACTCTATGATGACCCCGTTGACCCAATGGGTAAACTTTTGACCAAAAATTCAATTTTCGTAAAAATAATCAAATTTTGACCAAATGACTAATTATTGGCCTTATAAGTGAATCTGTGACCAAAAAGTCAACTTTGGTTAAAATGGCCAATCCTTGACCCAATAACCAACCCTGTGACACAATAGGTTGATTTTTGACCAAAAAGTGATCTTTCGTTTAAATGGTCAAACATTGACCGAATGACCGAACCATTGACCCAATAGGTCAACTTTTGACAAAAAAGTTAATTTTAGTCAAAATAGTCAATTTTTGACCTAATAACCAATTATTAATCCACTAAGTCAATTTCTGACCAAAAAGTCAACTTTGGTCAAAATGGTCAATCATCGACTCAATGACCAACCCATCGACCTAATAGACAACTTTTCGACAAAAATTCAACATTGGTAAAAATAGTAAATCCTTGACCCAATGACCAACCCATTGATCTAATAGGTCAATTTTTTACCAAAAGTTAATTTTGGTCAAAATAGTTAATTTTTTAATTAATGACCAATTATTGACCCAATAACTCAATCTCTGGCTAAAAAGTCAACTTTGGTTAAAATCGTCAATCCTTGACCCAATGACCAACACATTGACCCAATAGGTCAACTTTTGACCAAAAAGTTAACTTTTGTTGAAATGGTCAATCCTTTACCAAATGACTAAGACATTGACCAAATAGGTCAACTTTTGACCCAAAAAGTCAATTTTTAACAAAATAGTCAATCTTTGAACTAATGACCACCCCACTGACCCAATATGCCAACTTTTTACTAAAAATCAACTTTGGTTAAAATAGTCATATTATGACCCAATAACCACTTCTATTTATCCAATGGGTTAATATTTGACCAAAAATTTAACTTTGGTTAAAATAGTCAATTTTGTACCTAATGACCAAATATTGACCCAACAAGTCACTCTCTGACCAAAAAGACAACTTTGGTCAAAATGATCAATCCTTGACCCAATGACCAACCCTTGACCCAATAGGTCAACTTTTGACCGAAAAGTTAAAATGGTCAATTCTTGACCCAATGACCAACACATTAACCCAATAGGTGACCTATTGACCAAAATGTCAATTTTGGTCAAAATAGTTCATTTTGGTCAAAATAGTTAATTTTTGTCAAAATAGTCAATTTTTGATCTATTGACCAACCCATTGACCCAATAGGTTAATTTTTGACCAAAAGTCAACTTTGGTCAAAATGGTCAATTTTCGAGCCAATGACCAACCCATTAACCCAATAGGTCAACTTATGTTTAAAAAGTCAAATTTGGTCAAAATGATCAATTCTTGACCCAAAGACCAACTCATTGACCCAATTGGTCAATATTTGGCTAAGAAGTCAATGTTGGTGAAAATAGTCAATTTTTGACCTAATGACCAATTAAAGACCCAAAAAGTTAATCTCTTACCAAAAAGTCAACTTTGGTCAAAACGGTCAATTCTTTACCCAATAACCAACCCATTGACCTAATAGGTCAGCTTTTGTCCAAAAAGTCAACTTTAGTCAAAATGGTCAATAATTGAACCAATGGCCAACCCATTGATCTAATTGGTCAACTTTTGACCAAAAAGTCAATTTTGGTTAAAATAGTCAATATTTGACCTAATGACCTATCCATTGACCCAATAGGTCAATTTTTGACCAAAATGTCAACTTGGGTTAAAATGGTCAATTTCTAACCCAATGACCAACCCATTGACCCAAGAAGTGAACTTTTAACCAAAAGTCAACTTTGGTCAAAATGGTTAATCCATGACTTAATGACCAACCCATTGACCTAATAGGTCAACTTTTGAACAAAAAGTCAACATTGGCCAAAATGGTCAATCCTTGACTCGATGACCAACCGATCGACCAAATAGGTCAACTTTTGACCAAAAAGTCAACTTTGATAAAAATGGTCAATCCTTTATCCAATGACCAACCCATTGACCTAATAAGTCAACTTTTGTTCAAAAAGTTAACTTTGGTCAAAATGATCAATCCTTAAGCCAATGACCAACCCATCGACCCAATCGGTCAACTTTTGACCAAAAAGTCACTTTGGTTAAAATGGTCAATCCTTGACTCATTACTAACACATTGACCCAATATGTCAACTTTTGATCAAAATAATCAATTTTTGACCTAATGACAACCCCATTGACCCAATAGGTCAACTTTTGACCAAAAATGTAACCTTGGTCAAAATGTTCATTTTCTGACCCAATGACCAACCCATTGTCCCAATTGATCAACTTTTGCCAAAAAAGTTAACTTTGGTCAAAATGGTTAATCCTTAACCAAATGACCAACCCATTTACCCAATATGTTAACTTTTGACATAAAATTGATATTTGGTCAAAATAGTCAATTTTTGACCTAATGACCAATTATTAACACAATAAGTCAATCAATGATAAAAAATGCAACTTCCGTCAAAATTGACGATCATTGACCGAATGACCAACCCATTGACCCAATAGGTCAACTTTTGACCAAATAGTCAATTTTGGTCAAAATTGTCAATTTTTGACCTAATGACCTCCCCATTGACCCAATAGGTTAACTTTGGTTAAAATAGTCAATCCTTGACCCAATGACCAACTCATTGACCCAATAAGTAACTTTTAACCAAAAAGTTAACTTTGGTCAAAATGGTAAATCCTTAACCTAATGACCAACCCACTGACCTAATAGATTGACTTTTAACCAAAAAGTCAATTTTTAACCTAATGACGAATTATTGACCAAATAGGTCAACGTTTGACCAAAAAGTCAACTTTGGTCAAGATGGTCAATCCTTCACCCATTGACCAACCCTTTGACCCAAAAGATCAATTTTTTAGCAAAAAGTCAACTTTTGCCAAAATGGTCAATCCTTGACCCAATGACCAACTGTCGGCATATTTTTAGGTTGTGTGTTTTATTTTGAAAAGGGGTCGCCAAAAAGAAATTGTCGGCGAATTTTTAATTTAATTTAAATAAATAATTTGAAAAGTAGTATTTGATTTTGAAAATAATTTTAAATTTGAAAATTTTAAGATATGAAATCAAACTGATCTCACATCCCGAATAGTTTATATAAATGAGCACCGCACCACAAACCGTATATCTATCCCGAGAGTAGACACACTCGCTTGATGATGGGGCTCGGTTAAATAAACTAGAAGATTTGTGACATCCGTTTGGTTCGCGAACCAATTTTATAAGCCGACAAATTCCCCTGTTTAATATGAAAGCATTAAACAGGGTTTATATTACCGTGGTTCTTTAAAATTCCCTATAAGGGAAAGCCCCTATAGTTAATTACATCTTAAGTGACAGGAATCACCTAAGAAAACTCTCGATAATAATCAGTAGTTCTGCTCTCAAGAATTTCAAAGTTTAAGTTTTCAAGGGATTGAATTTTGGAATTTCAATAAGGAATGGATCAAATTTGGAACATTTTATTTTGGGAATCCAAAGGTAGAAAGGTAGGAGAAATTACGTATTCAAGCGAACTTCGCAATTTCTCGACTATCATATTATTTGGCTTGGATTTAAGAAAGTCCTAATGTTTATTTAATGTTTTGATTTTGCCAATTTTAATTAATTAGGACTTATATTTGTATGATAAAATCATACAAATAGCCTTCGAAGATGTGAGGGTTTATGTCGTACCGAACGACTACCTCGTAGTCTCTAAGACCTAGGTTAGGGCTTAATTTACATGACATGATCATGCAAATGCCTAACGAAGAGTTAAGGATTTATGTTGCACTAGGCAAACTACCTCGAAATCCTATGGCTTAGTTATTTAATTCTAAGAAAGTTTTGCTGATGTAGATTCAGGTTTTGCTGATGACGATGGCCGTGCCGCCCACCATGCTCCAAGCTCCTTATTGTCATGTAGGGTTTAGTTTTAGAAGTCATAAATCAGAGATGAGAAAAGTGTTTTGGTTTAGAGAAAGTCTTAATTTCCAAGTGTTTTTTATATTTTATTTAAAACAAATCTTAAAGTTGATTATAACAACACCTGTTAAGATCCCACGGTTCCATCCTTCCGCATCGTTATTTTTATCGGATTCAGCTAGTCCGGATGAATTTGCTAAACTCAACTAAATGAGTTCCACACTTTCATTTTAGACCGTGGGAAATCCCATTCGCAACACGTAGGTTACATCATCCGAGGTATTCCCGATCATCCAACAAGACGTTTTAATTTAGTCGTAATCGTAGTTTCGTGTTCGTTTGTGATTAAATTTCTGAGTTGTTTTATATTTCGAGATGTTTCTAGCGGTGAATTTTATCTTGCAATGACTTTTAATTTAGTTTTGGTTTCATTTTTAGGGACTATCCTAGAGGTGTGGGTTTTCATGCAACAGCTTGTTTATCATGCAAGAAAAGTAAGTGCGATGCGCTTAAATAAATTGCAATAAGGTAAATCGCAATAAAATAAAAGCGTACCTGAGGGTCTTCCCGTCATCCCAAGCCGCACTTAAACACAATTTAGAATATTTAAGCAAGTTCCTAGGTAAAGCTAAGGGAAGGGTTATGGTTTTCTACCAAATTCCTAATCCTATAGCTAGTCATTTCCTATGACGTCTAGTGTTCTTGTGTTTTGCTTGAGGATGATTTTTTTCATCAAAGAATAATTAAGTTCAATTGTTCTTATAAACATCCCATCATATTGAGAAAGTGTTTAAGAAGAATCTTAAACATCTTTTCAATATTGCTAGAATTGTTTTAAGTCCAAATGAATTTAATCATACAAATGAATTAATCGTCCGGGAATTCAAGTTTTGTTATCTTGCTCAGTGAAATATCCTATAAGTGAAGTAACATTTCATTTAATGTTCTGTTTAGGAGTTATGATAACCAAAGTTTTCGAGGGCAAATTGGTGTTCAAATGGTTTGTGATTTATTTTAATCTTAGTTAACGGGTTTAAATTTGAAATAGTGTTCAAGTTGCTCTATTTTGAATTTTTTTTATGTCTTAGGTGATGTTATTTTTTAAATTCAATTTAATTTAACTTCAATTTAATTTGATTTGGTTTAGCTTCAATTTCAATTTAATTTATTTAATTTAAATTAATTTTAATTTTAACTTGATTTTATTTTTTTTATTTTAATTTAATTTAATTTAATTTAATTTAATATTATTTTATTTAATTTAATTTAATTTAATTTAACTATTATTTTTTTATTTAATTTTATTTAATTAATTTAATTTAATTTTAATTAAATTTAATTCAATTTAATTTAATTTGTTCAATTTAATTTAATTTAAATTAATTTAATTTGTTTGATTTAATTTAATTTAATTTTTAATTTAATTTTTTTTTTAATTTTAATTTAATTGGAAATTTAAAAAGAGTTTAATAATTTGACTTTAATTTGATTTTAATGATTAAGTCCTTTAACATTCTAAAACTTAAATTTGAATTATCATTTTAATTGGGGACTAAATATTATTGAGATGATTAATTTAGGGATTCTTAAATTAAAGAACAAATCTCTTCCTAATAATATCCCTATTTAATAATCCCAACTTTACTATTCTTCCAAATTTAATCAATTATTTAATTAAGGTTTATTTTAATTATTTTTAAATTGTTTAATAGGTTTCTACCCTTTAATTTTTTAAATTTCAATCATCCAAATCAGATTAAGATCAAATATTTTACTTTTTAATTTTATTAAACCTAAAGTTTTAATTAAGGGTTAAAATTTTAATTACCATTTTGCCCTTCAAGCTTAATAATTTCATAACTCACTAAATTGAGCTTAAATGAACTTAAAATTTTATGTGACTTCACTCATATGCCAATAAAGACATGAGAGGAGAAAATGTGATTTTTCTGTATTTAATTTATTCATGTAATTATTTTTAGTAGAAAATAAGGATTTCCAAGGAAAATTTAATAATATGACCAAGGGAAAGTTTCTGTCCTTAAGAAAATTATGGGACATTCCTAATGACCAGAGGACCACTTGGACCAATTTTGGTGATTTTTTGAATTATATTATTTTTATTATGATTATTTTAAGTTTTGGAGTATTAATTAATTTAAAAATAAAATAAAGGCTAAAAAATGAATTTTATATTTTTCAAAAATCTCTCTGATATCAACGAAATCAGAGAATCAATTTTTACAATTTTCTGATTTTTCTTTGATTTATTAGAATTATTTTAGTGGAAATACTAGAAATATATATTTTTTTAATTTTAAAATTACGTTAGGGCTTTAAAATTTAATATCTCATTAAATAGACCTAAGAAAAATATGGGGTTTGTTCCTAAGTGATTAAAATTCAAAATGTGACATTTTAGTGAATTTTAATATTTTTGGTTTTTTATTATTTTTTAATTATTAAAATATTAAAATAATACCAAAAAATCAACTTTTTTAGAAAATTGAAATTTTAATTTTCTTAAATTCCCCTGATATCAGAGAGGCTCCAAAACTAATTTGGTGAATTTTTGAAAAGCATTTTGAAAGTTATGAATTTTTAAAGTTTGAATTGACTAAATGGCTTAACCAACCCATTTAGTAGGGCTACCCAAGTCCAATTGACTTCAAATTTTTATGGTGGGTTCCTCTGATCGAAAAGGTCAGTGGAGAATTGATTTCAAGTCAATTTGATGTATGATTAGCTCTAATTAATTAGGGACCTATTTTGGGTGTTTAAGTCAATTAGGGTTATTTTAAATGAACTAATTCAAAACCTATTTTTCCTAGGGTCCTCTGGTCATAATAAACACCACCAAATTTTCCTAGAATTTGTTTTACAACATGCTAATTATTGGATTTAAAATACTCAAAACAGTAACATGAATTTGAAAAATCAATAATTTCTCATAGGGATGGCCTCTGACTTTGGAAAATTCAGGGAATGTTCCCAAATTCGTAGGCTTCGAAGCCCTATGGTCTCATGCCATGGTGAATTTCCTATATGCATGGAGAATTAAAATAATGCAGAGGGTAAATAAATTATTAAAAATAAAATACTTGATGAAATTAAATGATTTCTTTTCCACATTATTCTCCTCTGTTCACCGAGCAAGAGGGTATTTTTATTTTATTTTTCTGATTTTTCTACACAAAGTTATGGATTTTTGAAGTTTAGGGAATTAAATAAATAGAAAAATACCCTAATTTTCTATTTATCCACGCGGCGCCGCGTCAACCTCGGCAGCTCCGAAACGCCACGTGTCGCCTTCTGATTCGGCACCGCCATCCTACTCAGCGCTCCAGGGGCCCGCTGTATCGTTCGTCCCCAAGCGTCCTCACCCGAGAGCCGTCCACACTAAAACCCTAAGAACTCACTCAATAGTTAAAGGATTTTCGTGTTCTTGTGCTCTATGGATTTGTCTTGAAGAGACAAACACATCTATACGGTGATCATGCATTGAAATTAAAGAATTTGAAATGGAGAATCTTCAGAAGCTCGGGATGAAGAATTAGCTCATACCTTTGCTCAAAGAAGTGTGGCTTCAATCTGAGGGTTGTGTCACCTTCGATTGGATCCCAACAAGCTCGAGATGAAGTCTCCTGGTCTGGTTAATTGCCTAGCTATGAAAGTGACCACAGTCGATCACAAAGCTTGGAGGCTGGAACAACTGGGTGGCCTGGAGATGGGGCATTCAGTGGGAAACTTCTTCTCTTGGTCCATTGAAGGTGTAGGACCAGTCAATTTGAAGATTGGCTCACTGTGGCAAAATGTCCTGGTTTTGTGTGAAATTTCGGTTGAGAAATTGGATTCGTTGAGTGGGGATTAGGGCAAATTGACACTCTGGGGATCAAGCTCGCTCTAAGTATGGAGTAGGGTTTGGAGCAATTTTGGCGAGTTTCGGCAAGGTTTGTGCAACTCTCCCCCATGGCCGTGAGGGGGTCGGGTTTAAATAGAGGTGGCTGGAGAGCCTCACGAGGATGGCCGAGGGTTGGGATCAGTCGCTTCGGGCATGGGAAGAACGACTATGGTGGCCATTGGGCATGGGGCAGCTCGAGCAAGGTGGAATTCCAAAGTTTGGCTCCTCCCGAGGTCTCGGCCATGGTTTTTTCCGGTGACTCGGTGGTGGCCGGCCGTGCACCGGTCACCATCAGTCCCAGGGTGGGTCGAGGCTGGAGGTTTGTGCAGTCAATCGGTCTGGACATGTGTAAAGGGTTTGAATCAAAGTGGAATGGGAAAGGGCTAGTTTTGGGTCTAAATGGGTCAACCCTTGGTTTTGGGTTAGGTCCACCCTCCAAGGACAATTTGGGCTGAAGGAAAGTCACTTGGATCAGCTTGATTAGTGAGGTCAAGTCACAATCCAAGTACAATTAAGCTTAAGGAAGAATTAGGGGAGACATGGGAGTGGTTAATCACTCTTAAGAGAATCATTAAAGGGTCCCCTCTTCTTGCCATTTGGGTATGGTGAAGTGTCCAAGGCTTTCATGGCTCACATGTGGCTCATGCATGGCTTCATGGCTCACCTTTGGCTTGGAAAAAGCTAGGTCAACTTTCATGAAAGAGGTTTTTAGGAATTTTGGTAATTTCAGAGTGATTTGATGGGATTTGGCACATGGCTTGATTTGGAATCATTTGATGATTGATTTGAACTTAGGGATGATTTTAATCAAGGGTATGATGAGAAGAATTTGTCATATGGGCTTTAGCATGAAATTTGAGCTTTTAGGCAGGTTTAAGAAAGTGGGCTTTTGGTTTAAAAATAAATTTATGGATGGGAATTTTGTGAAGGATTGGGCCAAACAAATGTTAGGTTTAGTTCATGGATGTGTCATGAGTGATTTGAAGCAAGTTGGGAGTGATTTGGGTTTGAATTGGGTTGAATTTGGGCTTCTTTGGTGAATAGGCCAATATAGGTCAAATTGGGCTAACTTGGGCCAATGTTGGGCTAGAGTTGAAATTGATGTAACATAAATGTTGGGAAATGTTTATGGGAGTTTTTCAAAGAGGTTTTCGCTTTGGTTGGGTTTTGATTTTGAGGTTTGGGCTTATTTGGGTTAGGTTTGGGTTTAGGTCAAAATTGGGCCTTTTAGCTTTGGGTTGAATTTGAGTGGGGTTTGGGTCTAAATTTTGTGCAAATCATGTTAATTTTTTGTTTGTAGGAATGTTAAGGAAGGTTTAGAAAAGATTTAGGGTTAATTGGAGTTGAATTGGGTGAGTTTGGGTTAGGTTTGGGTCATGGGTCCAAATTGGGCCTTATGGCCAAAACTGAAATTGGATCCAAATGTCAATCAAATTGGACTTAGGTTTGGTCTAGATTGGTGTTGGGAATGTTGAATTGAAGTTTAGAATTGAATTGGACCAAAATTTGGGTCAATTGGGTAGGTTTGGTTTGACATTGGGTTAACTTAGGGTTAAAATGGGTCAAATTGGGGGTTTTGACAAAATTAAGGTATATTGACACAATTGGCCCATGGTGTAGTTGAACAAAATGAAATTAGGAATATTTAGGATTTTCTGGAATTTTCTGGGAATTTTCTGAATTTTGGGATTTTTGGGTCAAGAGGGGTATTTTGGGTATTTGAAGGGTATTGGGAGGTATTTTTGGAATTTTTGGTATTTTTGGCTATGAATGATCAATTTGAGTAATGTGGAAATGTTTGGGATTGGTTTTGAGGAATTTTGGGTGATTTGGAACTTTTGGAGGATTTCAAGGGTTTTGGGTAGGCTAGGCGGGTGTAGGGTCCCGGGGGTCAAAAATTGAAATTTTGGAAAATTGAAGATTGGGTGAATGTAAGTGGAATGAAATCATTTTGGTTGAGCCTTGAAGCCATATCAAGCCCACATGAGCCATTAGGAGACTCATTTGAGGCATCCACCATGTTGTTCCTAACCCTCTTGCTGAGGGCTTAGGGGTTAAGGACCATCCATGTGGATCACTTTCATGAGTCAGGAGGTCAAGTTGGGTATGGGTGTGTTTTTAGGAGGTGTGTGAAAGTGTAGTGTGAAGGTGTAGTGTGTGTGTAAGTCAGCCCCACCGGACCGAGCCACTAGGCGATCCCAAGGCCAGAAGAGTCCCATAGGAAACTCATCCTTTAAACTTCCACATTTGATTTCAACCCTCTAGGTGATTAGGGGTCTACAATCAAGTTTGTGGAGTTTGCAGGGAGTTAAGAAGTGGTTTGAATTTCTAAGTGGTGGGTCCCGATTCTAGTCCTCTAAGATAGTCAAAGGAAAAGCCTAAGGCTAGATCCTAAGTACTAAAAAGAAGAAGAGGAGACCTCATCAAAATTCAGGTCAACACCAACACATTGACCCAAATAGGTTAACTTTAGACAAAAAAGTCAATTTTGGTCAAAATTGTTAGTTTTTAACCTAATGACCACCTATTTACCCGATATGTCAACTTTTGACCAAAAAATCAACTTTGGTCAAAATGATCAATTTCTGACGCAATGGCCAACCCATGACCCAATATGTAAGCTTTTAACCAAAAGTCAACTTTGGTTAAAATGGTCAATTCTTGCCCAATGACTAATCCATTGACCCAATAGGTCAACTTTGGACCAAAAAGTCAACTTTAGTCAATTTGGTTAATCCTTTACCCAATAACAACCCGTTGACCCAATAGGTCAACTTTTAACCAACAAGTCAATGTTGGTCAAAATAGTCAATTTTTGACCTAATGACCAATTATTGCCACAATAAGTCAATCTCTGACCAAAAATTCAACTTCGGACAAAATGGTCGATCGTTGACCGAATAACCAACCAATTGACCTAGTCGGTCAACTTTTGACCAAAAAGTTAAAATTGGTCAAAATAGTCAATTTTTTGCCTAATGAAAGCCCCATAGACCCACTAGGTTAACTTTCGTTAAAATGGTCAATCCTTGACCCAATGACCAACCCATTCACCAAATAAGCCAACTTTTGACCAAAAAGTCAACTTTGGTCAAGATGGTAAATCCTTGACCCAATGACCAACCACTGACCTAAAAGACAAACTTTTGACCAAAAAGTCAATTTTTGACCTAATGACCAATTATTGACCCAATAGGTCAACTTTGACTAAAAAGTTAACTTAAGTCAAATGGTCAATCCTTGACCTAATGACTAACCCATTAACCCAAAAGGTCAACTTTTAAGCAAAAAGTCAACTTTGGTCAAAATGGTCAATCCTTGACCCAATGAGAAACCCATTAACCCAATTAGGTTAACTTTTGACCAAAAAGTCAATTTTGGTCAAAATTGTTTATTTTTGACTTAATGACCACCCATTGACCCGATAAGTTAATTTTTGACCAAAAAGTCAACTTTTTGTCAAAATGGTCAATTTCTGACCCAATGACCAACCCATTGACCCAATAGGTAAAATTTTGACCAAAAAATGAACTTTGGTTAAAATGGTCAATTCTTGACCCAGTGACTTACTTATTGACCCAATAGGATAGCTTTTAACCAAAAAGTTAATTTTGTTCAAAATAGTCAATTTCTGACCCAATGACCACCCCGTTGACCCAAAGGGTCAACTTTTGACCAAAAATTCAATTTTGGTAAAAATAATCAAATTTTCGACCTAAAGACCAATTATTGACCCAATAAATCAAACTTTGACCAAAAAGTCAAACTTTGAACAAAAAGTCAACTTTGGTCAATATGGTCAACCCTTAACCCAATGACCAACCCATTAACCCGATAAGTCAACTTTTGACCAAAAAGTCAGCTTTCATCGAAATGGTCAATCCTTGACCCAATGACCAACCCATTGACCCAAAAGGTTTAACTTTTCACCAAAAAGTCAATTTTTGTCAAAATAGTAAATTTTTGACCAAATTACCACCCTTGACCCAATAGATCAACTTTTGGCCAAAAAGTCAACTTTTGTCAAAATGGTGAATTTCTGACTTAATGACTAACACATTGTCCAAATAGGTCAACTTTTCACCAAAAAGTCAACTTTGGTCAAAATGGTCAATTCTTGACCCAATGACCAACTCATTGACCCAATAGGTCAACTTTTGAAAAAAAAGTCAATTTCGGTCAAAATTGTCAATTTTTGACCAAATGACAAATTGTTGACCTAATAAGTCAATCGCTTACCAAAAAGTCAACTTTGGTCATAACGGTCAATCCTTGACCCAATGACCAACCCAATGACCCAATAGTTAATTTTTGACAAAACAATCAACTTTGATCAAAATGGTCATTCCTGAATCTAATGACCAACCCATTGATCTAATCGAGTCAACTTTTGACCAAAAAGTCTGTTTTGGTCAAAATAGTCATTTTTGACTTAATGACCAATTATTGACCCAATAAGTCAATCTCTAACCAAAAAGTCAACTTTGGTCAAAATAGTCAATCCTTGACCCAATGACTAACCCATTGACCCAATAGGTCAACTTCTGACCAAAAAGTCAACTTTGGTCAAAATGGTCAATTCATGACCCAATGACCAACCCATTGACCAAATAGGTCAATTTTTGACCAAGCAATTTTTGTCCGACGACTAAACCCATCAACCGATTAGTCAAGTTTGGTTAAAATGGTCAAGTTTTGGCCCAACGACCAACCCTCTGACCCAATATGTCAAGTTTTGACCAAAAAAGTCAACCTTGCTCAAAAAGATCTATCGTTGACCCAATGACAAACCCATTGACCCAATAGGTTAACTTTTGACAAAAAAGTCAATTTTGGTTAGGATAATCAATTTTTGACCTGATGACCAATTATTGAGCCAATAGGTCAATCTCTGACCAAAACGTCAACTTTGGTCAAAATGGTTAATCCTTGACCCAATGACCAACCCATCAACCCAATAGGTCAACTTTTGACCGAAAAATAAACTTTGGTCAAAATGGTCAATCCTTGACCCAATGACCAATCCATTGACCCAATAGGTCAACTATTAACCAAAAAGTCAATTTTGGTCGATATAGTCAACTTTTAACCTAATGACCACCCCATTGCGATAATAAGTCAACTTTTGACTAAAACATTAACTTTGGTCAAAATGGTCATAATTTGACCCAATGCCTATCCTAAAGACCTACAAGGTCAGCTTTTGACCAAAAAGTTAACTATTATCAAAATGGTCAATCTTTGACGCAATGGCTGACCTATTAACCTAGTAGGTCAACTTTTGATCAAAACGTCAATTTTGGTCAAAATAGTCAATTTTTGACCTAATGACCAATTATGGATCCAATAAGTCAATCTCTAACTAAAAAGTCAATTTTAGTCAAAATGGTCAGTCCTTGACCCACTAACCGACCCATTGACCCGAAAGGTCAACTTTTGAATAAAAAATCAAATTTAGTCAAAATGGTCAATCCTGACCCAATGACCAACCCATTGACCCATTAGTTCAACTTTTGACTAAAAAAGTCAATTTTGGTCGTAATAATCAAATTTTGAACTAATGACCACCCCATTGACCCAATAGGTTAACTTTCAGCCCACATAATTTCAACTTTTGACCTAAAAGTCAACTTCGCTTAAATGGTCAATTTGTGACCCAATGACCAACCCATCGACCTAATCAGTCAACTTCGACCAAAAAGTCAACCTCGAGGTAAATGGTCGATCCTCGACCTAATGACTAAACGATTGACCCAATTCGTGATCTTTTGACTAAAAAGTCAATTTTGGTTAAAATAATCAATTTTGAACTAATGACCAACTATTGACCTTATAAGTCAATCTCTGACCAAAAACTCAACTTGTTCAAAATGCTCAATCCTTAAATCATAACCAAACGATTGGCCCAATAGGTCAACTTTTGACCAGAAAGTCATCGTTGGTCAAAATGGTCAATCCTTGATCCAATGACTAACCCATTGACCCAATAGGTCAACTTTTGACCAAAAAGTGAATTTCGGTCAAACTAGTCAATTTTTAAACTAATGACCACCACGTTAACCCAATAGGTCAATAATGGTCAAAATGGTCAATCCTTGACCCAACAACAACCCACTGAACTAATAGGTCAACTTTTGACCAAAAAGTCAACTTTGGTCAAAAAGGTCATTCCTCGACCCAATAACCATCCCATCGACCTAATCGTCAACTTTTGACCAAAAAGTCAATTTTGTAAAAATAATAAATTTTTGAACTAATGACCTGATATATATACACAATAAGTCAACCTCTCGACTAAAAAGTCAACTTTCGACGAAAATGATCAATCCGACTCCAATGACAAACCCACTGACCCAATAAGTCCACTTTTAACCAAAAAGTCTACATTGGTTAAAATGATCAATCCTTGACCCAATGACCCAATAGGTCAACTTTTGACAAAAAAATCAATTTTCGTCAAAATAGTTAATTTTGACCTAATGACCACCGTTATCAATCAACAGTCAACTTTTGACCAAAAAGACCACTTTGGTCAAAATAGTGAATCCTTGACCCAATGACCAACCCACTAACCCAATAAATCAACTTCTGACAAAAAATTCAATTTTGGTCAAAATTGTCAATTTCTGACCTAATGACCAATTATTGAACCAATAGGTAAACTTTTGACCTAAATATCAACTTTGTCAAAATGGTCAATCCTTGACCCAATGACCAACTCATTGATCCAAAATGTTAACTTTTAACCAAAAAGTCAACTTTGGCCAAACTGGACAATCCTTGATCTAATGACCAACACATTGACCCAATAGGTCAAGTTTTGATTAAAAAGATAATTTTGGTCAAAATTGATAATTTTTTACATAAAGACTACCTCAATAATTTAAACAGGTCAACTTTTGACCAAAAAGTCAACTTTGATAAAAACTGTCAATTTCTGACAAAATGACCACGTCAGTGACCAAATTAGTCAACTTTTTACCAAATATTCAATTTTTGTCGAAATAATCAATTTTTGACCTAATGACAAATTATTGACCCAATAAATCGATCTTCGACTAAAAAGTCAACTTTGATCAAAATAAATCAATCCATAACCCAACAATCAACCCATTGATCTAATAAGTCAACTTTGGACTAAAAAGTCAACTTTGGTCAAAATAGTAAGTCCTTAACCCAATGATCCAATTGGTCAACTTTTGGCTAAAAAGTCAATTTTGGTCGAAATAGTTGATTTTTGCCCTAATGACCCATTATTGACCGAGTAAGAGTCAATCTTTGATAAAAATGTCAACTTTGGCAAAATGTAACTCAATCCGACCAACAACGACCCATCGAACTAATAGTCAACTTTCGACCAAAAAGTCGACTTTGTTCAAAAAGGTTAATCCTCGACCCAATAACGAGCCCATCGACCTCAATTGTATCAACTTCTGACCAAAAAGTAAGTTTTGGTAAAAATAGTAAATTTTTGAATTAATGACCAATTATTAACCCAATATGTCAATCTCTATCCAAAAGTCAACTTTGGTCAAAATGGTCAATCATTGACCCAATGACCAACCCACTGACCTAATAGGTCAACTTTTGAGACACAAGTTAATTTTGGTCAAAATGGTCAATCCTTGACCTAGTGACCAACCCATTGACCCAATAGGTTAACTTTTGACAAAAAAGTTAACTTTTGGTAAAAATGCTCAATTCATAACCCAATAACAAACTCATTGATCAAATAGGTAAACTTTTGACCGAAAAGTCAACTTTGGTCAAAATGGTCAATTTTCGACCCAATGACCAACCATTAACCCAGTGGGTCAACTTTTGACCATAAATTCAATTTTGGTGAAAATAATTAATTTTTGAACTAAAGACTAATTATTAACCCAAAAAGTCAATCTCTGACCAAAAAGTCAACTTTGGTCAGAATAGTCAATCCTTGACCCAATGACCAACCCATCGATCCAACAGTCAACTTCGACTAAAAAGCCAACTTTGGTGAAAATGGTAAATCCTCGACCTAATGACCAACCCAATGATCCAATCGGTCAACTTTTAGATAAAAAGTCAATTTTGGTCGAAATAAGTAATTTTTGCCCTAATGACCAATTATCGACCGAGTAAGTTAATCTTCGACAAAAATGTCAACTTTGGTACAAAATGGTCAATCCGATCACAAAGAACAACCCATTGAACTAAAAGGTCAACTTTCGACCAAAAAGTCAACTTTGGTCAAAAAGATTAATCCTCGACCCAATAACTGTCCCATCGACCTAATCGTCAACTTTTCGACCAAAAAGTCAGTTTTGGTAAAAATAGTAAATTTTTGAATTAATGACCAACCCATTGACCTAATAGGTCAACTTTTGAGACAAAAATCAACTTTGGTCAAAATGGTCAATCCTTGACCCAATGACCAACCCATTGACCCAATAGGTCAACTTTTGAGACAAAAATCAATTTTGGTCAAAATGATCAATCCTTGACCCAATGACAAACCCATTGACCCAATAGGTCAACTTTTGACCAAAAAGTTAACTTTTTGTAAAAATGGTCAATTCTTAACTCAATGAAAAACTCATTGATCAAATAGGTAAACTTTTGACCGAAAAGTCAACTTTGGTCAAAAAGATCAATTTCCGACCCAATGACTCCCATCGACCTGTAGCAGTCAACTTTTGGCCATAAATTCAATTTTGGTGAAAATAATCAGTTTTTGACCTAATGGCCAATTATTAACCCAATAAGTCAATCTCTGACCCAAAAGACAACTTTAGTTAAAATGGTCAATCCTTGACATAATTACCCCATTGACCCAAAAGGTCAACTTTTGACCAAAAAGTCAAGTTTGGTCAAAATGTGAATCCTTAACCCAATAAGCAACCCATTGACCCAATAGGTAAACTTTTGACCGAAAAAGTCAATTTTGGTCAAAATAGTCAATTTTTGACCAAATGACCACCACATAGACCCAATAGGTTAACTTTTGACTAAAAAGTCAACTTTGGTGATAATGGTTAATTTCTGACCCAATGACCAACCCATTGACCCAATAGGTCAGCTTTTGACCAAAAGTTAACTTTGATCAAAATGGTCAATTCTTGACCCAATTACCAACTCATCGACCCAATAAGTTAACATTTGACCAAAATGTTAGCTTTGGTCAAAATTGTCAATTTCTGACATAATGACCACCCCGTTGACCCAATGGGTGATCTTTTGGCCAAAGATTTAATTTTGGCAAAAATTGTCATTTTTTAACCCAATGACCAATAATAGAACAAATAAGTCAATATTTGACTAAAAAGTCAACTTTAGTCAAAATGGTCAATCCTTATCCTAATGACCAACCTATTGACCCAATATTGACCAAAAAGTCGACTTTCTTCAAAATGGTCAATCCCAATGACCAACCCATTAACAAAATATGTCAACTTTTGCCAAAAAGTCAATTTTGGTCAAAATAATCAATGTTTGACCTAATGACCACCCATTGACCTAATATGTCAACTTTTGACCAAAAAGTTAACTTTGGTCAAAATGGCCAATTTCTCACCCAATGACCAACCCATTGACTCAATAGGTTGACTTTTGACCAAAAAGTCAACCTTTATTAAAATGGTCAATTCTTGACCCAGTGACCAACTCCTTGACCCAGTAGGTGAACTTTTGAGCAAAAATTCAATTTTGGAAAAAATTATCATTGTTTGACCAAAAGACCAATTATTGACCCAATAAGTCAATCTCTGACCAAAAAGTTAACTTTGGTCATACTTGTCAATCCTTGACCCGAAGACAAACCCTTTAACCTAATAGGTCAACTTTTGACAAAAATATCAACTATGGTCAAAATGGTGAATCATTGACCCAATGACTAACCCACCAACTCAATAGATCAACTTTTGACAAAAAATTCAATTTTGGTCAAAATAGTCAATTTTTGACTTAATGACGAATTATTGAACCAATAGGTCAACTTTTGACCTAAATGTCAACTTTGGTCAAAATGGTCAATCCTTTACCAAATATGTCAACTTTTAACCAAAAAGTCATCTTTGGCCAAAATGGACAATCCTTAAACCAATCACCAGCCATTGACCCAATCGGTCAACTTTTGACCAAAAAGTCAATTTTGGTTAAAATTGTCAATTTTTGACCTAATGACCGCCTCATTGATTTAAATAGGTCAACATTTGACCAAAAAGTTATCCTTCATAAAAATACTAAATTTCTGACACAATGACCAATTATTGACCCAATAAGTCAATCTCTAACCAAAAAGTCAACTTTGGTCAAAATGGTCAATCCTTGACCCATGACCATCCCATTGACCCAATTGGTCAACTTTTGACAAAAAGTCAACTTTTGTCAACATGGTAAGTCGTCGATCCAATGACCAACCCAATGACCCAATTGGTCAACTTTGGACCAAAAAGTCAATTTCGGTCGAAATAGTCAATTTTTGTCCTAATGACCAAATATTAACCCAGTAAGTCAATCTTTGAAAAAAATGTCAACTCTTTGGTAAAAATGGTCAATCCTTGACCCAATGACCAACCTATTGAACCAACAGGTCATCTTTTGATCAAAAAGTCATTGACCTAATTGATCAACTTTTGAGCAAAAAGTCAATTTTGTTCAAAATAGTCAATTTTTGAATTAATGACTAATAATTGATCCACTAAGTCAATCTCTGACAAAAAGTCAACTTTAGTCAAAATGGTCAATCATTGACCCAATGACCAACTCATCGACCCAACAGTCAACTTCTGAGACAAAAGTCAATTTTAGTCAAAATGGTCAATCCCGACCTAATGACCAATCCATCGACACAATAGGTTAACTATTGACTAAAAAGTTAACTTTTGGTCAAAATTGTCAATTCTTGACCCAATGACCAACTCATTGACCTAATAGGTCTCTTTTGACCAAAAAGTCAACTTTGGTCAAAATGGTCAACTTCTGACCTAACAATCACCCCATTAACCCAATGGGTCAATTTTTGACTAAAAATTCAATTTTGGTCAAAATAGTCAATTTACGACTTAATGACCAATTATTAACCCAATAAGTCAATCTTCGACCTAATGACCATCATCGATGCAATAGGTCAACTTTCGACTAAAAAGTCAACTTTGATCAAAATGGTCAATACTCAACCAATGACCAACTAATCGACCCAAGAGGTCAACTTTTCGACCAATAAGTCGGCTTTGGACAAAATCGCCAATTTTTCGACCTAACGACTCACCCTAATCGACCCAATAGGTCGCTGTTTTTACCAAAAAGTCAACTTCGGTCAAAATGATCAACTTTTGACTCCAATGACTAACCAACACCTAATAGTCGCCTTTTGACCAAAAAATCAACTTTGGCTAAATTGATTAATCCTTGACCCAATGACCAACCCATTGAACCAATATGTGAACTTTTAATCAAAAAGTCAATTGTGGTTAAAACTATCAATTTTTGACCTAATGACCACCTCAATGAACTAAATTGGTCAACTTTTGACCAAAAAGTTATCTTTATTCAAAATTATCAATTTTTTACATAATGACCACCCAATTGACGCAATGGGTCAACTTTTGACCGTAAATTAAATTTTGGTCAAAATAATCAATTTTTGACCTAATGACCAATTATTGAACCAATAAGAGAATCTTTGACCAAAAAGTCAACTTTGGTCAAAATGGTCAATCCTCGACCTAATGACTAACCCATTGACCCAATAGGTTAACTTTTGACCAATATGTTAACTTTGGTGAAAATGGGCAATCCTTGACCCAATGACCAACCTCTTGACCCAATAGGTTAACTTTTGGCCAAAAAGTTAACTTCGACAAAATAGTAAATCTTTGACCCAATGACCAACACATTGACTGAATAGGTCAACTTTTAACCAAAAAGTCAATTTTGGTTAAAATTGTCAATTTTTGAATGAATGATCAATTATCAACCTAACAGGTCAATCTCTGACTAAAAGGTCAACTTTGGTCAATATCGTCAATCCTTGACCCAATGACCAACCCATTAACCCAATAGGTCAACATTTGACCAAAAAGTTAACTTTTTGTCAAAATGGTCAATCCTTGACCCAATGACCGACTCATTGACCAAAATATGTCAACTTTTGACCCAAAAAGTTAATTTCGATTAAAATAGTCAATTTTTGACCTAAGGGCCACCACATTGACCTAATAGGCCAACTTTTTACCAAACAATCAACTTTGGTCAAAATGGTCATATTCTTACCCAATAACCACTCCATTAACCTAATGGGTCAACATTTGAGAAAAAAATTCAACTTTGGTAAAAATAGTTAATTTTTTACCTATTGACCAATTATTGACCCAACAAGTCAATCTCTGACAAAAAATACAACTTTTATCAAAATGGTCATTCCTTGACCCAATGACCAACCCATTGACCCAATATGCCAACTTTTGACCAAAAAGGCAAAATGGTCAATCCTTAACCCAATGACCAACCCATTAACCAAATTGGTCCATTTTTAACCAAATCGTCAATTTTGGTCAAAATAGTCAATAATTTATCCAATGACCACCCCATTGACCCAATATGTTAACTTTCGACCAAAAAGTCAAGTTTGGTCAAAATAGTCAATTTCTGACGCAATTCTAACCCATTAACCCAATTGGTCAACTTATGAACAAAAAGTCAACTTTGGTCAAAATGATGAAACCCTGGACCAATTGACCAACCCATTGACCCAATAGGTCAATATTTGACAAATAAGTCAATATTGGTCAAAATAGTCAAATTTTCACCTAATGACCAATTATTGACCAACAAGTCAATCTCTTACCAAAAATTCGACTTTGGTCAAAATGGTCAATCCTTGAACCAATGTTCAGCCCATTGACTTAATAGGTCAACTTTTGCCAAAAAAAGTCAATTTTGGTCAAAATAGCTAATTTTTGACCTAATGACCGCCCCATTAACCTAATAGTTCAACTTTTGAATAAAATGTCAACTGTGGTTAAATGTCAATTTTTGCCCAATGACCAACCCATCAATCTAACAGTCAACTTTCGAACAAAAAGTCAACTTTAGTCAAAATGGTCGATCCTCGACCCAATGACCAACCCATCGACTCAATAGATCAACTTTTCGACTAAAAAGTCAATTTTGGTCAAAATAATAATTTCGACCTAATGACCAATTATCGAACCCAAAAAGTTAATCTCTAACAAAAAAGTTAACTTTGGTCAAAATGGTCAATCCTTGACCCAATGACCAACCCATTGACCCAATAAGTTAACTTTTAACCAAAATGTCAACTTTGGTTAAAATGATCAATCCTTGATCTAATAGGTTAACTTTTAACGAAAAACTTTATTTTGGTTAAAAAAGTTAATTTTGACCGAATGACCAATTATTGACCTAATAAGTCAATCTCCGACCAAAAACATAACTTTAGTCAAAATGGTGAATCGTTGAGCCAATGATCAACTCGTTGACCCAATAGGTAAATTTTTGACCAAAAAGTCAAGTTTTGTCAAAATGATCAATCCTTGACCCAATAAGTCAACTTTTGACCAAAAAGCTATTGTTGGTAAAAAAAAGTCAATTTTGACATAATGACCCATTATTGACCCAATAGGTCAACTTTTGACCAAAAGGTCAACCTTGGTAGAAAAGGTCAATCCTCGACCCAATAACCTACCCGTTGACCCAATATGTCAACTTTTAACCAACAAGTTAATTTTGGTTAAAATAGTCAAATTTTGACCTAATGACCAATTATTGACCCATTAAGTCAATCTCTGACCAAAAATTTAACTTTGGTCAAAATGGTTAATCCTTGACCCAATAGTCAACCCATTGACCCTATAGGTCAACTTATTACCAAAAAATCAACTTTGGTCAAAATGGTAAATCCTTAACCAAATGACAACACATTGACCCAATATGTGAACTTTTGCCCAAAAAGATAATTTTGGTCAAAATACTCAACTTTTGACCTAATGACCAACAAATTTACCCAATGGGTCAATTTTTGACCAAAATATTAATTTTTGTCAAAATGGTCAATCCATAATAAAATGATATACCCATTGACCCAATTGATCAACTTTTGAAGAAAAAGGTAAATATTGGTAAAAATAGTCATTTTTTAACCTAACAACCACCCCATTGACGCAATTGGTAAACTTTTGACCAAAAATTCAACTTTGATTAAAATGGTCAATTTCTCGACCCAATAACCAACACATCGAACCAATAAGTCAACTTCGACCGTAAAGTCAACTTTGTTAAAATTTTCAATCTTCGACCTAATGACCCCATTGGTCAACCTTAACAAAAAAACCAATTTTTGTCAAAATAGTCAATTTTTAACCTAATGGCCAATTATTAAAGCAATAATTCAATCTCTGACCAAAAAGTCAACTTTAGTCAAAATGGTCAATCCTTGACCCAATGCTTAACTAATTGACCCAATAGGTCAAATTTTGACCAAAAAGTCAACTTTGGTCAAAATAAGCAATCCTTAACCCAATGACAACCCATTGATGCAATAGGTCAACTTTTGACTAAAAAGTCAATTTTGGTTAACATAGTCAATTTTTGACCTAATGACCAATTATTAACCCAGTAAGTCAATTTCTGACCAAAAAGTCAACTTTGGCCAAAATGGTGAATCCTTGACTCAATAACCAACCCACTGACCCAATCAGTCAACTTTTAACCAAAAAGTAAACTTTGGTTAAAATGGTAAATCCTTGAACCAATGACCAACTTATTGACCAAGTAGGTCAACTTTTGACCAAAAAGTCAATTTTGGACAAAATAGTTAATTTTAAAATTAATGACTAATTATTGACCCAATAAGTCAATCTTTGACTGAAAAGTCAATTTTGGTCAAAATCGTCAATCCTTGACCTAATGACCAACCCATTGACCCAATAGGTCAACTTTTGAACAAAAAGTTAACTTTGGCCGCAACGGTCAATCCTTGACCCAATGACCAACCCATTGACGAAACTAGGTCAACTTTTGACCTAAAAAGTTAATTTTGGCCAAAATGAGAGAATTTTGACCTAAGGACCACCCTATCGATCTAATAAGTTAAACAATTTACCAAAAAATCAACTTTGGTCGAATGTATATATTGTGACCCAATAACCACTCTATTTACCCAATGGGTCAACATTTGACCAAAAATTCAACTTTGGTAAAAAAATAGTCAAATTTTGATTTAATGACTAATTATTGACCCACTAATTCAATCTCTGACCAAAAAGACAACATTGGTCAAAATTGTCAATCCTTGACCCAATGACCATCCCATTGACCTAATCAGTCAACTTTTGACTAAAAAGTCAAAACGGTCAATCCTTGACCCAATGACTAACTCAATAACCCAATAGCCTAACTTTTAACCAAAAAGTCAATTTTGGTCAAAATAATCAATTTTTGATCTAATGACCACCCCATTGACCCAATAGGTTAACTTTTGACCAAAAATTCAACTTTGGGCAAAATGGTCAATTTCTGACCCAACGACCATCCCCTTGGCCCAATAGGTCAACTTATGAACAAAAAGTCAGCTTTGGCAAAAATGATGCTTGACCAATTGACCAATCCACTGACCCAAGAGGTCAATATTTGACAAAGAAGTCAATTTTGATCAAAAAAGTCATTTTTTGACCTAATAACCAATTATTGACCCAATGAGTCAATCTCTTACCAAAAAGTCAACTTTCATCAAAATAGTTAATCCTTGACCCAAAGTCAACCCATTGACCCAATAGGTCCACTTTTGACCAAAAAGTCAATTTTGGTCAAAAAAGTCAATCCTTGAACCAAATGACCAACTCATTGACCTAATAGGTCAACTTTTGAACAAAAAGTCAATTTTGGTCAAAATAGTCAATTTTTAATCTAATGACCACCCCATTGTCCCATTAAGTCAAGTTTTGACCAAAATATCAAGTTAGTTTAAAATTGTCAATTTGTGACTCAAAAAGCAACCCATTAACTCAATTGGTCATCTTTTGAACAAAAAGACAACTTTGGTCAAAATGGACAATCCTTGACCTAATGTCCAACCCTTTGACCGAATATGTCAACTTTTGACCAAAAAGTCAATTTTTGTCAAAATAATCAATTTTTGACCTAATGACCAATTATTAACCCAATAAGTCAATCTCTAACCAAAACGTCAACTTTGGTCACAATGGTCAAACATTGACCCAATGACCAACCCATTGACCCAGTAGGTCAACTTTTGACCAAAAAGTCAACTTTGGTCAAAATGATCAATCCTTGACCCAATGACCAAACCATTGACCCAATAGGTCAACTTTTGGCTAAAGAGTCAATTTTGGTTAAAAAAGTCAATTTTTGAAATAAGGACCAATTATAGTCCCAATAGGTCAACTTTTGACCAAAAAGTCAACTTTGTTCAAAATGATCAATCCTTGATCAAATGACTAACCCGTTGACCCAATAGGTCAAATTTTGTCGAAAAAGTCAACTTTGGTCAAAATTGTCAATCCTTGACCCAATGGCCAACCCGTTGACCCAATAGGTCAACTTATTACTAAAAAATCAACTTTGGTCAAAATGGTCAATCCTTGACCAAATGATCAACCCATTGACCCAATAGGTAAACTTTTGACTAAATAGTCAATTTTAGTCAAAATTGTTAACTTTTGACCTAATGACCACCCAATTGACCCAACAGGGTAAATTTTGACTAAAATATCAATATTGGTCAAAATGTTCAATCCTTGACACAATGAAATACCCATTGAGCCAATTGACCAACTTTTGACAAAAAAAAAGTAAATATTAGTAAAAATAATCAATTTTTAACCTAACAACCCCCAATCGATCTAATAAAGTGACTTTCGACAAAAAAGTCAAGTTTGGTTAAAATGATCAATTTGTGACCTAATAACCAAGACAATGACCCAATAGGTTAACTTTTGACCAAAAAAGTCAACTTTGGTCAGAATAGTCAATTCCTGACCCAATGACCCCATGGGTCAAATTTGAGCAAAATGTTAATTTTGGTCAAAATAGTCAATTTCTCACATACTGACCAATTATTGACCCAATAAGTCAATCTCTGACCAAAAAGTCAACTTCAGTCAAAATTGTCAATCCTTGACCCAATGCTTAACCCATTGACCTAAAAGGACAACATTTGACAATAAAGTTAACTTTGGTCAAAATGGTCAATCCTTGACCCAATCACCAACTTATTGACTCAATAGATCAACTTTTGGCCAAAAATTCAACTTTGGTCAAAATGGTAAATCCTCGACCCAATGACCAACCCATTTACCTAATAGGATAATTTTTGACAAAAAAAGTCAATATTAGTCAAAATAGTCAATTTTTGAATTAATGATCAATTATTGACCCAATAAGTCAATCTCTGACCAAAAAGTCAAATTTGGTCAAAATCGTCAATCCTTAACCCAATGACCAACCCATTGACCCAATAGGTCAACTTTTGACCAAAAAGTTAACTTCTGTTAAAATGGTCAATCCTTGACCCAATGACCAACCCATTGACCAAAATATGTCAAATTTTGACTGAAAATGTCAATTTTGGTCAAATTAGTCAACTTTGACCTAATGACCATCCCATTGACATAATTGGTCAACCTTTTATCAAAAAATCAACTTTGGTCAAAATGTTCATATTCTGACACAATTACCACACCATTTACCCAATGGGTCAACATTTAACCAAAAATTAAAAATTGGAAAAAATAGACAATTTTTAATCTAATGACCAATAATTGACCCAACAAGTCAATCTCCGACCAAAAAGACAACTTTGGTCAAAATGTCAATCCTTAGCTCAATGACCAACCCATTGACCGAATAGGTCAACTTTGACCAAAAAATCAAAATGATCAATCATTGACTCAATGACCAACCCATTAGCCCAAAAGGTCTACTGTTGACCAAAAAGTCAATTTTGGTCAAAATATTCAATTTTTTAATTAATGACAAATTATTGACCCAACAAGTCAATCTCTGACCAAAAAGTAAACTTTGGTTAAAATCGTCAATTCTTGACCCAATTACCAACTCATTGACCCAATTACCAACTCATTGACCCAATAGGTCAACTTTTGACCATAAAGTTAACTTTTGTCGAAATGGTCAATCCTTGACTCAATGAGCAACCCATTCACCAAACTAGGTCAACTTTTGACACAATGACCCAATGACCAACCCAATGATCCAATTGGTCAACTTTTACATAAAAAGTCAATTTTGGTCGAAATAGTTAATTTTTGCCCTAATGACCAATTATTGACAGAGTAAGTTAATCTTTGACAAAAATGTCAACTTTGGTCAAAATGGTCAATCCTTGACCCAGCAATAACCCATTGAACTAATAGGTCAACTTTTGACCAAAAAGTCAACTTTAGTAAAAAAGGTTAATCCTTGACCCAATAACCAGCCCATAGACCTAATTGGTCAACTTTTGACCAAAAAGTCAGTTTTGGTAAAAATAGTAAATTTTTGAATTAAAGACCAATTATTAACCCAATAAGTACTTCTCTGTCCAAAAGTTAACTTTGCTCAAAATGGTCAATCCTTGACCCAATGACCAACCCATTAACCCAATAGGTCAACCTTTGAGAGAAATGTCAATTTTAGTCAAAATGGTTAATCCTTGACCCAATGACAAATCCATTGACGTAGGTCAACATTTGACCAAAAAGTTAACTTTAGGTAAAAATGATCAATTCGAATCGATCAAATGGTAAACTTTTGATCGAAAAGTCAACTTTGGTCAAAATCGGTCAATTTCGACCTAATGACTCCATCGAACCAGGTGGGTCAACTTTTGAGCATAAATTTAATTTTGGTGAAAATAATCAATTTTTGACCTAATGACCAATTATTAACCCAATAAGTCAATCTCTGACCAAAAAGTCAACTTTGGTCAAAATGGTCAATCCTTGACACAAAGACCCCATTGACCCAAAAGGTCAACTTTTGACCAAAAAGTCAAGCTTGGTCAAAATGGTGAATCCTTGACACAATAAGCAACCCATTGACCCAATAGGTTAACTTTTGATCGAAAAAGTCATTCTTTGGCAAAATAGTCAATTTTTGACCAAATGACCACCACATGGACCCAATAGGTTAACTTTTGACAAAAAAATCAACTTTGCTCATAATGGTCAATTTCTGACCCAATGACCAACCCATTGACCCAATAGGTCAGCTTTTGACCAAAAAGTTAACTTTGGTCAAAATGGTCAATTGTTGACCTAATTACCAACTCATCGACTCCAATAAGTTAACATTTGACCAAAATGTCAACTTCGGTCAAAATCGTCAATTTCGACCCAATGATCACCCTGTCTGATCTCAATGGGTCATCTTTTGACCAAAGATTTAATTTTGGTAAAAATTGTCATTTTTTAACCCAATGACCAATAATTGACTAAATAAGTCAATATTTGACCAAAAAGTCAACTTTAGTCAAAATGGTCAGTCCTTTTCCTAATGACCAACCTATTGACACAATAGGTCAACTTTTGACCAAAAAGTCGACTCTCGTCAAAATGGTCAATCCCAATGACTAACCCATCGGTAAAATAGATCAACTTTGACCAAAAAGTCAATTTTGGTCAAAATAATCAATTTTTGACCTAATGACCACCCATTGACAGAATATGTCAACTTTTCACCAAAAAGTTAACTTTGGTCAAAATGGTCAATTTCTCACCCAACGACCAACCCATTTACTCAATAGGTTGACTTTTGACCAAAAAGTCAACCTTTATCAAAATGGTCAATTCTTGACCTAGTGACCAACTCCTTGACCCAATAGGTCAACTTCTGAACAAAAATTCAATTTTGGTTAAAATTATCAATTTTTGACCAAAAGACCAATTATTGACCCAACAAGTCAATCTCTGACCAAAAAGTTAACTTTGGTCATACTTATCAATCCTTGACCCAAAGACAAACACATTAACCCAATAGGTCAACTTTTGACCAAAATGTCAACTTTGGTCAAAATGGTGAATCATTGACCCAATGACCAACACATTAACCCAATAGATCAACTTTTGACAAAAAAATCAATTTTTGTCAAAATAGTCAATTTTTGACTTAATGACGAATTATTGACCCAATAAGTCACCTTTTGACATAAATGTCAACTTTGGTCAAAATGGTCAATCCTTTACCCAATATGTCAACTTTTAACCAAAAAGTCAACTTTGGCCAAAATGGACAATCCTTAAACCAATCACCATCCCATTGACCCAATAGGCCAACATTTGACCAAAAAGTCAATTTTGGTTAAAATTAGCAATTTTTGACCTAATGACCGCCTCATTGATTTAAATAGGTCAACATTTGACCAAAAAGTCATCCTCGATTAAAATACTCAACTTCGACACAATGACCAATTATCGATCCAACAAGTCAATCTCTGACCAAAAAGTTAACTTTGGTCAAAATGGTCAATCCTTGACCCAATGACCAACCCACTGACCAAATTGGTCAACTTTGGACCAAAAAGTCAATTTTGGTCGAAATAGTCAATTTTTGACCTAATGACCAAATATTAACCCAGTAAGTCAATCTTTGACAAAAATGTCAACTCTTTCGTAAAAATGGTCAATCCTTGACCCAATGACCAACCCATCGAACTAACATGACATCTTTTGTCCAAAAAGTCAACTTTGGTAAAAACAGTCAATCCTTGACCCAATATCTAACCCATCGACCTAATCGTCAACTTTCGAGCAAAAAGTCAATTTTGTTCAAAATAATCAATGTTTGAATTAATGACTAATAATTGACCCACTAAGTCAATCTCTGACAAAAAGTCACCTTTAGTCAAAATGGTCAATCATTGGCACAATGACCAACCCATTGACCCAATAGGTCAACTTTTGAGATAAAAGTCAATTTTGGTCAAAATGGTCAATCCCTGACCCAATGACCAACCCATTGACCCAATAGGTTAACTTTTGACAAAAAAAGTCAACTTTTGGTCAAAATGGTCAATTCTTGACCCAATGACCAACTCATTGACTTAATCAGTCTCTTTCGACTAAAAAGTCAACTTTGGTCAAAATGGTCAACTTCTTACCCAAGAATCAACTCTATCAATCTAACGGTCAATTTTCGACTAAAAATTAAATTTTGATCAATATAGTCAATTTATGACTTAATGACCAATTATTAACCCAATAAGTCAATTCGACCTAATGACCCTAATCGATATAACAGTCAACTTTCACCAAAAAGTCAACTTCGATCAAAATGGTCAATCCTCAAACAATGACCAACTCATCGACCCAAGAGGTCAACTTTCGACCAAAAAGTCGGTTTCAGTCAAAATAGTCAATTTTGACCTAACGACTCACCCACCGACCCAATAGGTCAGCTTTTTACTAAAAAGTCAACTTTGGTCAAAATGATCAATTTCTGACCCAATGACCAACCAACACCCAATAGGTCAGCTTTTGACCAAAAAATCAACTTTGGCTAAATTGATCAATCCTTGACCCAATCATCAACCCATTGAACCAATATGTGAACTTTTAACCGAAAAGTCAATTTTGGTCAAAATTATCAATTTTTGACCTAATGACCACCTCATTGAACTAAATTGGTCAACTTTTGACCAAAAAGTTATCTTTAGTCAAAATTGTCAATTTTTTACATAATGACCACCAAATTGATGAAATGGGTCAACTTTTGACCATAAATTTAATTTTGGTCAAAATAATCAATTTTTGACCTAATGACCAATTATTGAACAAATAAGTGAATCTCTGACCAAAAAGTCAACTTTGGTCAAAATGGTCAATCCTCGACCTAATGACTAACCCATTGACCCAATAGGTTAACTTTTGACCAATAAATTAATTTTGGTCAAAATGGGCAATCCTTGACCCAATGACCAACCTCTTGACCCAATAGGTTAACTTTTGGCCAAGACGTTAACTTTGGTCAAATAGTAAATCTTTGACCCAATGACCAACCCATTGACTGAATAGATCAACTTTTGACCAAAAAGTCAATTTTAGTTAAAATAGTCAATTTTTGAATTAATGATCAATTATCAACCAAACAAGTCAATCTCTGACTAAAATGTCAACTTTGGTCAAAATCGTCAATCCTTGACCCAATGACCAACCCGTTAACCCAATAGGTCAACATTTCACCAAAAAGTTAACTTTTTGTCGAAATGGTCAATCCTTGACCTAATGACCAACTCATTGACCAAAATATGTCAACTTTTGACCCAAAAAGTCAATTTCGGTTAAAATAATCAATTTTTGACCTAAGGGCCACCACATTGACCCAATAGGTCAACTTTTTACCGAACAATCAACTTTGGTCAAAATCGTCATATTCTTACCCAATAACTACTCCATTAACCCAATGGGTCAACATTTGACAAAAAAATTCTACTTTGGTAAAAATAGTTAATTTTTTACCTATTGACCAATTATCAACCCAACAAGTCAATCTTCGACCAAAAATACAACTTTTCATCAAAATGGTCAATCCTCGATCCAATGACCAACCCATCAATCTAACAGTCAACTTTTCACCAAAAAGACAAAATGGTCAATCCTTGACCCAATGACCAATCCATTAACTAAATTGGTCAATTTTTAACCAAAAAGTCAATTTTGGTCAAAATAGTCAATTTTTATCCAATGACCACCCCATTGACCCAATAGGTTAACTTTCGACCAAAAAGTCAAGTTTGGTCAAAATATTCAATTTCTAACCCAATTCCAACCCATTAACCCAATTGATCAACTTATGAACAAAAAGTCAACTTTGGTCAAAATGATTAAATCCTTGACCAATTGACCAACCCATTAACCGAATAGGTCAATATTTGACAAATAAGTCAATTTTGGTCAAAATAGTCAATTTTTCACCTAATGACTAATTATTGACCAATAAGTCAATCTCTTACCAAAAAGTCGACTTGGGTCAAAATGGTCAATCCTTGCACCAATGTTCAGCCTATTGACTTAATAGTCACTAATTCAAAAAGTCAATTTTTCAGAATCAATTTTTGACCTAATGACCGCCCATTAACCAAATAGTTTAACTTTTGGATAAAATGTCAACTTTGGTTAAATGTCAATTTTTGCCTAATGACTAACCCATCGACTAACAGTCAACTTTCAACAAAAAGTCAACTTTAGTCAAAATGGTCAATCCTTGACCCAATGACCAACCCATCGACTCATAGGTCAACTTTTCACCAAAAAGTTAATTTTGGTCAAAATAGTCAATTTTTGACCTAATGACCAATTATCGAATCCAATAAGTTAATATCTAACAAAAAGTCAACTTCGTCAAATTAATTAATCTCGATCTAATGACTAACCCATCGACCCAATAAGTTAACTTTTAACCAAAATGTCAACTTTAGTAAAATAGATCAATCCTTGATCTAAGCAGTTAACTTTTAACGAAAACTTTATTTCGGTAAAAAGTTAATTTCGATCGACTGACTAATTATCAATCTAATAAGTCAATCTCCGACCAAAAAATTAACTTTAGTCAAAATGGTGAATCGTTGACCCAATGACCAACCCATTGACCCAATAGGTAAATTTTTTACCAAAAAGTCCAATTTTCTCAAAATGATCACTCCTTGACCCAATAATTCAACTTTTGACCAAAAAGTCAATGTTGGTAAAAAAAAGTCAATTTTGACATAATGACCCATTATTGACCCAATAGGACAACTTTTGACCAAAAGGTCAACCTTGGTCATAAACGTCAATCCTTGACCCAATAACCTACCCGTTCACCCAATAGGTCAAGTTTTAACCAACAGGTTAATTTTGGTCAAAATAGTCAAATTTTGACCTAATGACCAATTATTGACCAATTAAGTCAATCTCTGACAAAAAATTTAACTTTGGTCAAAATGGTTAATCCTTGACCCAATAGCCAACCCATTGACCCAATAGGTCAACCTATTACCAAAAAATCAACTTTGGTCAAAATGGTAAATCGTTAACCAAATGATCAACCCATTGACCCAATAGGTAAACTTTTGCCCAAAAAGACAATTTTGGTCAAAATAGTCAGCCTTTGACCTAATGACCAACAAATTTACCCAATGGGTCACATTTTGATCAAAATATCAATTTTAGTTAAAATGGTTAATCCATAAAAAAATGATATACCCATTGACCCAATTGATCAACTTTTGACGAAAAAAATAAATATTGATAAAAATAGTCAATTTTTAACCTAACAAGCACCCCATTGACGCAATTGGTCAACTTTTGACCAAAAAATTCAACTATAATTAAAATGGTCAATTTCTGACCCAATAACCAACACATTGAACAAATAGGTCAACTTTTGACCAGAAAGTCAACTTTGGTTAAAATTGTCAATCTTTGACCCAATGACCTCATTGGTCAACCTTAACAAAAAGCCAATTTTGGTCAAAATAGTCAATTTTGACCTAATGACCAATTATTGACCCAATAAATCAATCTCTCACCAAAAAGTCAACTTTTGTCAAAATGGTCAATCCTTGACTCAATGCTTAACCCATCGACCTAATAGTCAACTTTCGACCAAAAAGTCAACTTTGTTAAAATGAGCAATCTTCGACCTAATGACAACCTATTGATGCAATAGGTCAACTTTTGACTAAAAAGTCAATTTTGGTTAAAATAGTCAATTTTTAACCTAATGACCAATTATTAACCCAATAAGTCATTTTCTGACCAAAAAATCATCTTTAGTCAAAGTGGTGAATCCTAGACTCAATAACCAACCCACTGACCCGATCAGTCAACTTTTAACCAAAAAGTAAACTTTGGTTAAAATGGTAAGTCCTTGAACCAATAACCAACTTATTGACCAAATATGTCAACTTTTGACCAAAAAGTCAATTTTGGACAAAATAGTCAATTTTTAAATTAATGACTAATTATTAACCAAATAAGTCAATCCTTGACTAAAAACTCAATTTTGGTTAAAATCATCAATCCTTGACCTAATGACCAACCCATTGACCCAATAGGTCAACTTTTGAGCAAAAACGTTAACTTTGGCCGCAACGGTCAATCCTTGAGCCAATGACCAACCCATTGACCAAACTAGGTCAACTTTTGACCCAAAAAGTTAATTTTGGCCAAAATACTAAATTTTTGACCTAAGGACCACCCCATTGACTCAATAGGTTAAACAATTTACCAAAAAATCAACTTTGGTCAAAATGTATATATCGTGACCCAATAACCACTCTATTTACCTAATGGGTCAACATTCGACCAAAAATTCAACTTTGTAAAAATAAAGTTAATTTTGATTCTAATGACTAATTATCGACCCAATTAAGTCAATCTTCGAACTAAAAAGACAACATTAGTCAAAATTGTCAACTTCGAATCCAATGACCATTCCATCGATCCAACAATCAACTTTTCGACCAAAAATCAAAATAAATCACCTTGATCCAATGACTAACTCAATAACCTAATAAATCTTAACTTTTGACCAAAAAGTCAATTTTGGTTAAAATAATCAATCTTTGATCTAATGACCACCCCATCGACCTAATAAGTTAACTTTCGACCAAAATTCAACTTCAGGCAAATGGTCAAATTCTGACCCAATGACCATCCCCTTGACCCAATAAGTCAACTTATGACTAAAAAGTTAGCTTTGGCCAAAATGATGGTTGACTAATTGACCAATCCACTGTCCCAAGAGGTCAATATTTGACAAAGAAGTCAATTTTGATCAAAAAAGTCATTTTTTAACCCACTAACCAATTATTGACCAATAAGTCAATCTCTTACCAAAAAGCCAACTTTCATCAAAATAGTTAATCCTTGACCCAAAGATCAACCCATTGACTCAATAGGTCAACTTTTGACCAAAAAGTCACTTTTGGTCAAAATGGTCAATCCTTGAACCAATGACCAACTCATTGACCTAATAGGTCAACTTTTGAACAAAAAGTCAATTTTGGTCAAAATAGTCAATTTTTAATCTAATGACCACCCCATTGTCCCATTTAGTCAAGCTTTGATCAAAATATAAAGTTGGTTTAAAATTGTCAATTTCTAACCCAAAGAGCAGCTCATTAACTCAATAAGTCATCTTTTGAACAAAAAGTCAACTTTCGTCAAAATGGACATTCCTTAACCCAATGTCCAACCCATTGACCGAATATGTCAACTTTTGACCAAAAAGTCAATTTTTGTCAAAATAATCAATTTTTAACCTAATGACCAATTATTAACCCAATAAGTCAATTTCTAACCAAAAAGTCACCTTTGGTCAAAATGGTCAATCATTGACCCAATGACCAACCCATTGACCCAGTAGGTCAACTTTTGACCAAAAAGTCAACTTTGGTCAAAATGATCAATCATTGACCCAATGACCAAACCATTGACCCAATAGGTCAACTTTTGGCCAAAGAGTCAATTTTGATTAAAAAAGCCAATTTTTGAAATAATGACGAATTATAGTCCCAATAGGTCAACTTTTGACCAAAAAGTCAACTTTGTTCAAAATGATCAATCCTTGATCAAATGACCAACTCGTTGACCCAATAGGTCAAATTTTGACCAAATAGTCAACTTTTGTCAAAATTGTCAAACCTTGACACAATGGCCAACCCGTTGACCTAATAGATCAACTTATTACCAAAAAATCAACTTTGGTCAAAATGGTAAATCCTTGACCAAATGATCAACCCATTGACCCAATAGGTATACTTTTGACCAAAGAGACAATTTTAGTCAAAACTGTTAACTTTTGACCTAATGACCAATTATTGACCCAATAAATTAATCCCTTACCAAAAAGTCAACTTTGGTCAAAATGGTCAATCCTTAACCCAAAGACCAACCCATTGACCCAATAGGTCAACTTTTGACCAAAAAGTCAATTTTGGTCAAAATAGTTAATTTTTGACCTAATGACCACCCCATTGACCCAATGGGTCAACATTTAACCAAAATGTCAACATTGGTTAAAATGGTCAATTTCTTACCCAATGACCAACCCATTGACCCAAAAGGTCAACCTTTAAACAAAAACTCAACTTTGGTCAAAATGGTCTATCTTTGACGCAATAACCAACCCATTGACCCAACAGGTCAATTTTTAACCAAAAAGTCAACTTTGGTTAAAATGCTAATCCTTGACCCAATGACACAATAGGACAATCAACCTTTGACTAAAAGTTGATTTTCACCAAAATAGTTATATTTTGACTGAATGCGAAATTATTGAGCAAATAAGTCAATCACTGACCAAAAAGTAAACTTTGGTCAAAATGGTCAATCATTGACCCAATGACCAACCCATTGACCCAATAGATAAACTTTTGACCAAAAAGTTAACTTTGGTCAAAATGATTAAACCTTGACCCAATAGGTCTACTTTTGACCGAAAAGTTAATTTTGGTCAAAAAGTCAATTTTTGACAAAATGACCAATTATTGACACAATAGATCAACTTTTGACCAAAAAGTTAACTTTGGTCAAAATGGTCAACACTTGACATGATGACCAACCTGTTCACCTAATAGGCCAACTTTTAACCAAAAAAGTAATTTTGGTCAAAATAATCAATTTTTGACCTAATGACGAATTATCGAAATGGCCAACCCTTGACCCAACGGCCAACCCATTGATCCAATAGGTCAACTTATTACCAAAAAGTCAACTTTGGTCAAAATGGTCATTCCTTCACCAAATGATCAACCCATTGACCCAGTAAGTGAACTTTTGACAAAAAAGTCAATTTTTGTCAAAATAGTCAACTTTTGACCTAATGACCACCCAATTGATCTGATGGGTAAACTTTTGACCAAAATATCAATTTTAGTCAAAATGGTTAATCCTTGACACAATGACAAACTAATTGACCAAATTGGTCAACTTTTGACCAAAAAAATAAATATTGGTCAAAAAAGTCAATTTTTAACCTAACAACCATCCAATTGACCCAATAGGTCAACTTATGACCAAAAGTCAACTTTGGTCAAAATGGTCGATCCTTGACACAATGACAAACCCATTGACCGAATAGGTCAAATTTTGACAAAAAAGTCAATTTTGGTCAAAATGGTCAATTTTTGACCTAATGACCCATTATTGACCTAGTAAGTCAATCTCTGACCAAAAAGTCAACTTTGGTCAAAATGGTCAATCGTTGACCCAATAGGTAAACTTTTGACCAAAAAGTTAACTTTAGTTAAAATGATCAGTTCTTGACCCAATGACCAACCACCCAATAGGTCGACCTTTGACCAAAAAGTCAATTTTGGTCAAAAAAGTCAATTTTGGACAAAATGACCAATTATTGATCCAATAGGTCAACTTTTGACCAATGACCAACCCATTGACCCAATAGGTGAACTTTTGACCAAAAAAGTCAATTTTGGTCAAAATAGCCAATTTTTGACCTAATGACAAATTATTGACCCAATAAGTCAATCTCTGAACAAAAATTTAACTTTGGTTAAAATGGTCAATCCTTAACCAGATGGCCAACCTATAGACTCAATAGGTCAACTTATTACCAAAAGTCAACTTTGGTCAAAATGGTCAATCCTTGACCAAATAGTCAAATCATTGACCCAATAGGTGAACTTTTGACCAAAAAGTCAATTTTGGTCAAAATAGTCAACTTTTGACCTAATGACTACCCAATTGACCCAATGGGTCAACTTTTAACCAAAATATCAATTTTGGTCAAAATAGTTAATCCTTGACATAATGAAATACCAATTGACCCAATTGATCAACTTTTGACAAAAAAGTAAATATTGGTCAAAAAAAGTCAATTTTTAACCTAACAGCCATCCCATTGACCAAATCTGTCAACTTATGACGAAAAAGTCAACTTTGGTCAAAATGATCAAATCCATGACCAATTGACCAACCCATTGATCGAATAGTCAATTTTTGACCTAATGACGAATTATTGACCCAATAAGTCAATCTCTAACCAAAAATTCAACTTTAGTCACAATGGTCAATCCTTGACCAATAGACTAACCTATTGACCCAATAGATCAACTTTTAACCAAAAAGTCAATTTTGGTCAAAATGGTCAATCCATGAACCAATGACTAACCCATTGACCTAATAGGTCAACTTTTTGAACAAAACGTCAATTTTGGTCAAAATAGTTAAATTTTGACCTAATGACCACCCCATTGACCCAAGGAGTCAACTTTTGTCCAAAAAGTCAACATTGGTTAAAATGGTCAATTTCTGACCCAATGACCAACTCATTGACCGAATAGGTCAACTTTTGAACAAAAACTCAACTTTGATCAAAATGGTTAATCCTTAACCCAAAGACTTACACATTGACCCATTATGCTAACTTTTGAGCAAAAAGTTAATTTTGGTCAAAATAGTCAGTTTTGGACCTAATGACCAATTATTGACCCAATAAGTCAATCTCTGTCCAAAACTCAACTTTAGTCAAAATGGTTAATCTTTGACCCAATTACCAACCCATTGACCCAATAGGTCAACTTTTAACCAAAAAGTTAATTTTGGCAAAATAGTAAATCCTTGACCAAATGACCCAATAAGTCAATCTCTGACCAAAAAGTCAACTTTGATCAAAATGGTTAATCCTTGACCCAATGACCAACCCGTTAACCAAATAGGACAACTTTTGACAAACAGTCAATTTTGGTCAAAAAAGTCAATTTTTGACGAAATTATTAATTATTAACACAATAGGTCAACTTTTGACCAAAATGGTTAATCGTTGACCCAATAGGTCTTTTTTTAACAAAAAAGTCAATTTTGGTCAAAATTGTCAATTTTTTGACCTAATGACCAATTTTTGGCCCAATAAGTTAATCCCTGATAAAAAATTTAACTATAGTCAAAATGGTCTATTCTTGACCTAATGGCCAACCCATTGACCCAATAGGTCAACTTATTACCAAAAAGTCAGCTTTGGTCAAAACGGTCAATCCTTGACCAAATGATCAACCCTTTGACCCAATAGGTGAACTTTTTACCAAAAAGTCAATTTTGGTCAAAATAGTCAACTTTTGACCTTATGACTACCCAATTGACCCAATGGATCAACGTTTGACCAAAATATCAATTTTGGTCAAAATGGTCAATCCTTGACACAATGACATACTAATGACCCAATTGATCAACTTTTGACAAGAAGAGTAAATATTGATCAAAATAGTCAATTTTTAACATAACAACCATACCATTGACTCAATAGGTCAACTTATGACCAAAAAGTCAACTTTGGTCAAAATGATCAAATCCTTGACCAATTGACCAACATATTGACCGAATAGGTCAATATTTGTCAAAGAAGTCAATTTTTGTCAAATAGTCAATTTTTTACATAATAACCAATTATTGACCCAATAAGTTAATCTCTAACCAAAAAGTCAACTTTAGTTAAAATGGTCAATCCTTGACCCAAAGACAAACCCATTGACCCAATAGGTCAACTTGTGACCAAAAAGTCAATTTTGGTCAAAATGGCTAATCCTTGAATGAATGGCCAACCCATTGACCTAATTAGTCAACTTTTGACCAAAAAGTTAATTTTGATCAAAATAGTCAATTTTTGACCTCATGACCACCCATTGTTTCAAAAGGTCAACTTTTGACCAAAATGTCAACTTTGGTTAAAATAGTTAATTTTTGACACAATGACCAACTTATTGAAGCAATACCTCAACTTTTGAACAAAAAGTCAACTTTGTTCAAAATGGTCAATCCTTGACCCAATGACCAACCATTGACCCAATAGGTCAACTTTTGACCAAAAAATTAATTTTGGTCAAATTAGTCAATTTTTTCACCTAATGACCAATTTTTGACCCAATAAGTCAATCTCTAACAAAAAAGTCAACTTTGGTCAAAATGGTCAATCCCTAACCCAATGACCAACCCATTAACCCAGGAGGTCAACCTTTAACCAAAAAGTCAACTTTGGTCACAATGGTCAATCCTTGACCCAATGACCAAAAAGGTCAACTTTTGACGAAAAAGTCAATTTTGGTCAAAATAGTTAATTTTTGACCGAATGACCAATTATTCACCCAATAATTCCATCTCTGACCAAAAGGTCATCTTCGGTCAAAATGCTCAATCCTTGACCCAATGACCAACCCATTGACCCAATAGGTAAATTTTTGACCAAAAAGTAAACTTTGGTCAAAATGATCAATCTATGACCCAATGACCAACCCCTTACCCCAATAGGTCAACTTTTGACCGAAAAGTTAATTTTGGTCAAAAAAGTCATTTTTTGACATAATGTCCAGTTATTGACCCAATAGGTCTACTTTTGACCAAAAGTAGACCTATTTTGGTCAAAATAATCAATTTTTGATCTAAGGACCACCACGTTGACCTAATAGGTTAACTTTTGACCAAAAAGACAGCATTGGTCAAAATGATGCTTGACCAATTGACTAATCCACTGACCCAAGAGGTCAATATTTGACAAAGAAGTCAATTTTGATCAGAATAGTCATTTCTTGACCTAATAACCAATTATTGACCCAATAAGTCAATCTCTTACCAAAAAGTCAACTTTCATCAAAATAGTGAATCTTTGACCCAAAGACTAACCCATTGACCCTATAGGTCAACTTTTGACCAAAAAGTCAATTTTGGTCAAAATGGTCAATCCTTGAACCAATGACCAACTCATTGACCTAATAGGACAAATTTTGACCAAAAAGTCAATTTTGGTCAAAATAATCAATTTTTAATCTAATGGCCACCCCATTGTCCCAATAAGTCAAGTTTTGACCAAAATGTCAAGTTAGTTTAAAATTGTCAATTTCAAACCCAAAAAGTTACCCATTGACTCAATACGTCAACTTTTGAATAAAAAGTCAACTTTGATCAAAATGGTCAATCCTCGACCCAATTACCAACCCATTGACCGAATATGTCAAGTTTTGACCAATAAGTCAATTTTTGTCAAAATAATCAGTTTTTGACCTAATGACCAATTATTAACCTAATAAGACAATCCCTAATCAAAATGTCAACTTTAGTCAAAATGGTTAATCATTGACCCAATGACTAACCCATTGACCCAGTAGGTCAACTTTTGACCAAAAAATCAACTTTGGTCAAAATGATCAATCCTTGACCGAATGACCAAATCATTGACCCAATAAGTCAACATTTTGCCAAAGAGTCAATTTTGGTCAAAAAGTCAATTTTTAAAATAATGACCAATTATTGACCCAATAGGTCAACTTTTGACCAAAAAGTCAACTTTGGTCAAAATTATCAATCCTTGACCCAATGGCCAACCCATTGACCCAATAGGTCAACTTATTACCAAAAAAATCAACTTTGGTCAAAACGGTCAATCCTTGAGCAAATGATCAACCCATTGACCCAATAGGTGAACTTTTGACCAAAAAGTCAATTTTACTCAAATTTGTTAACCTTTGACCTAAAGACCACCCAATTGACCCAATGTGTCAATTTTTGACTAAAATATCAATTTTGGTCAAAATGTTCAATCCTTGACACAATGAAATACCCATTGAGCCAATTGACCAACTTTTGACAAAAAAGTAAATATTAGTCAAAATAGTCAATTTTAACCTAACAACCCCCCAATTGACCTAATAGGTCAACTTTTGACAAAAAAATCAACATTGGTTAAAATGGTCAATTTGTGACCTAATAACCAAGCCAATGACCCAATAGGTCAACTTTTGACCAAAAAATTCAACTTTGGTCAGAATGGTTAATCCTTGACCCAATGACCCCATGGGTAAAATTTAAGCAAAAAGTTAATTTTGGTCAAAATAGTGAATTTCTGACATAATAATCAATTATTGAGCCAATAAGTCAATCTCTGACCAAAAAGTCAACTTCCGTCAAAATGGTCAATCCTTGACCCAATGCTTAACCCATTGACCCAAAAGGTCAACTTTTAACAATAAAGTTAGCTTTGGTCTAAATAGTCAATCCTTGACCCAATCACTAACTCATTGACTCAAAAGATCAACTTTTGGCAAAAAATTCAACTTTGGTCAAAATGGTAAATCCTTGACCCAATGACCAACCCATTTACCTAATAGGTTAATTTTTGACAAAACAGTCAATTTTAGTCAAAATAGTCAATTTTTGAATTAATGAAAAATTATTGATCTAATAAGTCAATCTCTGACCAAAAAATCAACTTTGGTCAAAATCGTCAATCCTTAACCCAATGACCAGCCCATTGACCCAATATGTCAACTTTTGACTAAAAAGTTAACTTTTGTTCAAATGGTCAATCCTTAACCCAATGACCAACCCATTGATCAAAATAAATCAACTTTTGACCGAAAAAGTCAATTTTGGTCAAATTAGTCGACTTTTGACCTAATTACCAAAAAATGAACTTTGGTGAAAATGTTCATATTCTGACCCAATAACCACCCCATTTACCCAATGGGTCAACATTTAACCAAAATTTAAAATTTGGAAAAAATAGACAATTTTTAACCTAATGACCAATTATTGACCCAACAAGTCAATCTCCGACCAAAAAGACAACTTTGGTCAAAATGTCAATCCTTAACTCAATGACCAACCCATTAACCCAATAGGTAAACTTTGACCAAAAAATCAAAATGATCAATCCATGACTCAATGACCAACCCATTAGCCCAAAAGGCTCATCGTCTGATCAAAAAGTCAATTTTGGTCAAAATATTCAATTTTTTAATTAATGACAAATTATTGACCCAATAAGTTAATCTCTGACCAAAAAGTAAACTTTGGTTAAAATCGTCAATCCTTGACCCAATTACCAACTCATTGACCCAATAGGTCAACTTTTAACCAAAAAGTTAACTTTTGTCGAATTGGTCAATCCTTGACCCAATGAGCAACTTATTCACAAAACTAGGTCAACTTTTGATCCAAAAAATCAATTTTTGTCAAAATAGTCAACTTTTGACCTAATGACCAACACATTGACCCAATAAGTCAACTTTTAACCAAAAAATCAACTTTGGTCAAAGTGGTCATATTCTGATCCAATAACCACCCGTTTACCCAATTGTTCAAGATTTGACCAAAAATTCAACTTTCCATAAAAATAGTTAATTTTTGTCCTAAAAACCAATTATTGACCTTATAAGTCAATCTCTGACCAAAAAGACAACTTTGGTCAAAATGGTCAATCCTTAACTCAATAACCAACCCATTTACACATTAGGTCAACTTTTAACCAACAAGACAAAAGGGTCAATCCTTGACCCATTGACCAACCCATTATCCCAATGGTCATCTTTAGACCAAAAATTTAATTTTGGTCAGAATAGTCAATTTTTGATCTAATCACCACTCCAATGACCCAATAGGTTAACTTTTGACCAAAAAGTCAACTTTGGTAGAAATGGTCAATTTTTGACCCAATGACCAACCCATTGACCCAATAGGTCAACTTATGACCAAAAAGTCAACTTTGGTCAACATGATCAATCCTTGACCCAATGATCCACCCATTAACCAAATAGGTCAATATGTGACAAAGAAGTCAATTTTGGTCAAAATTTTCAATTTTTGATCTAATGACCAATTATTGACCCAATAAGTAAATCTTTTACCAAAAAGTTAACTTTGGTCAAAATGGTCAATCCTTGACCCAAAGACCAACCTATTGACCCAATAGGTAAACTTTTGACCAAAAAGTTAATTTTGGTCAAAATAGTTAATCCTTGAATCAAAGACCAAATCATTGACCAAATAAGTTAACTTTTGACCAAAAAGTCAATTTTTGTTAAAATAGTCAGTTTTTTACCTAATGACCACCCCATTGACCCAATAGGTCAAATTTTGTTAAAATGGTCTATTTCTGTCCCAATGACCATTACATTGACCCAATTGGTCAAGTTTTGACTAAAACGTCAATTTTGGCTAAAATGATCTAACGTTGACCCAATAACCAACCCATTGACCCAATAGGTTAATTTTTGACCAAAAAGTTAATTTTAGTTAAAATAGTCAATTTTTAACCTAATGACCAATTATTGACCCAATAAGTCAATCTCTAACCAAAACGTCAACTTTGGTCAGAATGGTCAATCCTTAACCCAATGACCAACCCATTGACCCAGTAGGTGAACTTTTGACAAAAAATAAACTTTGGTCAAAATGGTCAAACCTTGACCCATTAAACAATCCATTGACCCAATAGGTCAACTTTTGACCAAAAGTCAATTTTGGCCGATATAGTTAATTTTTAACCTAATGACCACCCCATTGACACAATAGGTCATCTTTTGACCAAAAAATCAATTTTGGTTAAAATGGTCAATATTTGACCTAATGAACAATTATTGACCCAACAAGTCAATCTTTGACCAAAAAGACAACTTTGGTCAAAATCAATCCTTGACCCAATTACCAACCCATTGACCCAATAGGTCAACTTTTGACCAAAAAGTCAAAATAGTGAATCCCTGACCCAATGACCAACCCCTTAAGCCAATATGTCAACTTTTGACTAAAAAGTCAATTTTGGTCAAAATAGTCCATTTTGACAAAATGACCAATTATTGACCCAACAGGTCAACTTTTGACCAAAAAGATAACTTTGGTCAAAATGGTCAATCTTTGACCCAATGACCAACCCGTTGACATAATAGGTCAACTTTTGACAAAAAAGTTAATTTTGGTCAAATAAGTCAATTTTTCACTTAATGACAAATTATTGACCCAATAGGTCAATCTCTGACCAAAAATTTAACTTTGGTTAAAATGGTCAATCCTTAACCCGATGGCCAACCTATAGACCCAATAGGTCAACTTATTACCAAAAGTCAACTTCTGTAAAAATGGTCAATCCTTGACCAAGCAATCAAACCATTGACCCAATAGGTGAACCTTCGACCAAAAAATCAATTTTGGTCAAAATAACCAACTTTCGACCTAATGACCACCCAATCGAATCCAATGAGTCAACTTTTAACCAATATATCAATTTTGGTCAAAATGGTTAATCCTCGACACCAGTAAATACCAATCGACCCAGCTTGTTCAACTTTCGACAAAAAGTAAATATTGGTCAAAAAAGTCAATTTTCAACCTAACAACCAACCCATCGACCCAATCGATCAACTTATGACCAAAAAGTCAACTTTGGTCAAAATGATCAAATCATTGACCCATTGACCAACCCATTGACTGAATAGTCAATTTTTGACCTAATGACGAATTGTTGACCCAATAAGTCAACTCTAACAAAAATTCAACTTTAGTTAAAATGGTCAATCCTTGACTCAAAGACCAACCTATTGACTCAGTAGATCAACTTTTAACCAAAAAGTCAATTTTGGTCAAAAGAGTCAATCGTTGGACCAATGACTAACCCGTTGACCTAATAGGTCAACTTTTTACCCAAAAAGTCATTTTGGTCAAAATAGTTAAATTTTGACCTAATGACGACCCCATTGACCCAATGAGTCAACTTTTGTCCAAAATGTCAAATTTAGTTAAAATGTTCAATTTCTGACCCAATGTCCAACTCATTGACCCAATAGGTCAACTTTTGAACAAAAAGTCAACTTTGATCAAAATGGTCAATCCCATTGACTCATTATGCTAACTTTTGAGCAAAAAGTCAATTTTGGTCAAAATATTCAGTTTTGGACCTAATGACCAATTATTGCCCAATAAGTTAATCTCTGACCAAAACTCAACTTTGGTCAAAATGGTCAATCTTTGACCCAATGACCAATGCTTTGATCCATTAGGTCAACTTTTAACCAAAAAGTCAACTTTGACAAAATAGTAAATCCTTGGCCAAATGACCTAATAGGTCAACTTTTAACAAAAAAGATATTTTTGTCGAAATAGTTAATTTTTGACCGAATGACAACTATTGACCCAATAAGTCAATCTCTGACCAAAAAGTCAACTTTGGTCAAAATGGGCAATCATTGACCTAATGACCAACCCATTGACCAAATAGGTCAACTTTTGACCGAAAAGTCAATTTTGGTCAAAAAAGTCAATTTTTGACAAAATTACCAATTATTAACACAATAGTTCAACATTTGACCAAAAAGTCAACCTTGGTCAAAATGGTTAATCGTTGACCCAATGACCAGGTCGTTCACCCAATATGTCTTTTTTTCACCAAAAAAGTCAATTTGGTCAAAATAGTCAATTTTTGACCTAAAGACCAATTATTGGCCCAATAAGTCAATCTCTAATAAAAAATTTAACTTTGGTCAAAATGGTCAATTATTGACCTAACGGCCAACCCATTGACCTAATAGGTCAACTTATTACCAAAAAATTAACTTTGGTCAAAATGGTCAATCCTTGACTAATGGATCAACCCATTGACCCAATAGGTGAACTTTTGACCAAAAAGTCAATTTTGGTCAAAATAGTCAACTTTTGAACTAATGACCACCCATTTCACCCAATGGGTCAAATTTCGACACAAATATCAATTTTGGTCAAAATGGTCAATCCTTGACACAATGACATACTAATTGACCCAATTGATCAACTTTTGACAGTAGGAGTAAATATTGGTCAAAATTGTTAATTTGTAACCTAACAACCATCCCATTGACTCAATACGTCAACTTATGACCAAAAAGTCAACTTTGGTCAAAATGAACAAATCCTTGACCAATTGACCAACCTATTGACCGAATAGGTCAATATATGTCAAAGAAGTCAATTTTGGTCAAAATAGTCAATTTTTGACATAATAACCAATTATTGACCCAATAAGTCAATCTCTTACCAAAAAGTCAACTTTGGTCAAAATGGTCAATCCTTAACCCAAAGACTAACCCATCGACCTAATCAGTCACTTAATCAAAAAGTCAATTTTGGTCAAAATGACTAATCCTCGAACTAATGACCAACCCATCGACCAAATCGGTCAACTTTCGACCAAAAAGTCAATTTTGGTCAAAATAGTCAATTTTTGACCTCATGACCACCCATTGTTTCAATAGGTCAACTTTTGACCAAAATCTCAACTTTAGTTAAAATAGTCAATTTCTGACCCAATGACCAACTTGTTGACCCAATATGTCAACTTTTAAACAAAAAGTCAATTTGGTCAAAATGGTCAATCCTTTAACCAATGGCCAACCATTGATTTAATAGGTCAACTTTTGACCAAAAAGTCAATTTTGGTCAAAATAGTTAATTTTTGACAACAAAAAAAGTCAACTTTTGTCAAAATGGTCAATCTTTAACCCAAATGACCAACCCGTTGATCTAGTAGGTCAACCTTTAACCAAAAAGTCAACTTTGGTCAAAATGGTCAATCCTTGACCCAATGACCAAAAAGGTTAACTTTTGACGAAAAATTCAATTTTGGTCAAAATAGTTAATTTTTGACCGAATGACTAATTATTCACCCAATAATTCAATCTCTAATAAAAAGTCAACTTTGGTGAAAATGGTCAATCGTTGACCCAATGACCAACTCATTGACTCAATAGTTAAATTTTTGACCAAAAAGTAAACTTTGGTCAAAATGATCAATATATGACCCAATGACCAACCCCTTAACCCAATAGGTCAACTTTTGACCAAAAAGTCAATTTTGGTCAAAAAAGTCAATTTTTGACATAATGTTCAATTATTGACCCAAAAGGTCTACTTTTGACCAAAAAGTCAACTTTGTTAAAATGGTCATTCCTTGACCCTATGACTAACCCGTGAACCTAATAGGTCAACTTTTGACCAAAAAAGTCAATTTTGGTCACAATAGTCAATTTTTGACCTATTGACCAATTATTGACACAATAAGTTAATCTCTAACCATAAATTTAACTTTACTAAAAAAGGTCAATCCTTGACCTAATGGCCAACCCATTGACCCAATAGATCAACTCATTACCAAAAAGTCAACTTTGGTCAAAATGGTCAATCCTTAACCAAATGATCAACCCATTGACCCAATAGGTGAACTTTTAACTAAAAAGTTAATTTTGGTCAAAATAGTCAACTTTTAACCTAATGACCACCCATTTGACCCAATGGGTCAACTTTCGATAGAAATATCAATTTTGGTCAAAATGGTCAATCCTTGACACTATGACATACCAATTGACCCAATTGATCAACCTTTAACAAAAAAGTAAATATTAGTCAAAATAGTCAATTTTTAACCAAACGACCATCCCATTGACCCAATAGGTCAACTTTAGACCAAAAAGTCAACTATGGTCAAAATGATCAAATCCTTGACCAATTGACCAAACCCATTGACCCAATAGGTCAATATATGACAAAGAAGTTAATTTTGGTCAAAATAGTCAATTTTTGAATTAATGACTAATTATTGACCAAGTAAGTCAGTCTCTTACCAAAAAGTCAACTTTGGTTAAAATGGGCAATCCTTTATCTGAAGCCCAACCCATTGACCGAATAGGTCAAATTTTGACCAAAAAGTCAATTTTGGTCAAAATGGTCAATCTTTGAACCAATGACTAATCCATTGTCCAAAAAGGTCAAGTTTTGACCAAAAAGTCACTTTGGGTCAAAATAGTCAATTTTTGAACTAATGACCACCCCATTTACCCAATAGGTCAACTTTTGAACAAAAAGTCAATTTTGTCAAAATAATCAATCCTTGACCGAATGATCAATCCACTGATCCAATATCTCAACTTTTGACCAAAAAGTCAATTTTTACTCAGAATAGTCAATTTTGACTGAATGACAAATTATTGACCCAAAAAGTCAGTATCTGACCAAAAAGTCAACTTTGGTCAAAATTATCAATCCCTTACTCAATGACCAACCCATTAACCTAATAGGTCAACTTTTAACCAAAAAGCCAACTTTCGTCAAAATGGTTAATCCTTGACCCAATGACCTAATTGGTCAACCTTTAACGAAAAGTAAATTTTGGTCAAAATAGTTAATTTTTAACCGAATGTCCAATTATTGACCCAATAAATCAATCTCTGACCAAAAAGTTAACTTTGGTCAAAATGGTCAATCCTTGTCCTAATGACTAACCCATTGAATCCAACAGTAAACTTTCGACCAAAAAGTTAACTTCGTCAAAATGGTCAATCTCGTCCCAATGAGTAACCCATCGACCCAAAAGGTAAACTTTCGACCAAAAAGTCAACTTTGGTCAAAATGATCAATCCTCGACCCAATGACCAACCCTCGAATCTAACAGGTCAACTTTTGACAAAAAAATTCAATTTTGGTCAAAATAGTCAATTTTTAACCTAATGACCAATTATTGACCCAATAAGTCAATCTCTGACCAAAAATTTAACTTTGGTTAAAATGGTCAATCCTTGACCCAATGACCAACTCATTGATCCAATAGGTCAACTTTTGACTGAAAAGTCAAAATGGTCAATCCTTGACCCAATGACCAACCCATTAACCCAATAGGTCAACTTTTGACCAAAAAGAAAATTTTAGTCAAAATAGTTATTTTTTAATCTAATGACCACCCCATTAACCTACTAGGCTAAACTTTGACCCAATGATCAAAAGGTCATTTTTTGACCCAATGATCAACCTATTGACCAAATAGGTCAACTTATGACCGAAAAGACAAGTTTGGTCAAAACGATCAATCCTTGACCAAATGACCAATCCATTGACCCAATTGGTCAATATTTAAACAAGAAGTCAATTTTGGTCAATATTGTCAATTTTTGACATAATGACCAATTATTGACCCAATAAATCAATCTCTTACTAAAAAATCAACTTTAGTCAAAATCGTCAATCCTTGACCCAAAGACCAACCTATTGATCCAATAGGTCAAATTTTGACGAAAAACTCAATTTTGGTCAAAATAGTTAATTTTTAACCTAATGACCACCCCACTGACCCAATGAGTTAACTTTTGACCAAAAAGTCAACCTTGGTCAAAATGACTTATTGTTGACCCAATGACCAACCCATTAACCAAATAGGTTAACTTTTGACAAAAAAGTCAATTTTGGTTAAAATTGTTAATTTTTTTACCTAATGACCAATTTTTGTTGACCCTATAAGTCAATCTCTGACCAAAACGTCAACTTTGGTCAGAATCGTCAATCCTTGACCCAAGGACCAACCCATTGAAGCAATAGGTCAACTTTTGATCAAAAAATAAACTTTGGTCAAAATGATCAATCCTTGACCCAAAGACCAATTTACTCACCCAATAGGTCAACTTTTGAAAAAAAAGTTAATTGTTGTCGATATCGTCAATTTTTAACTTAATCACCACCCCATCGACACAATAAGTCAACTTTTTAATAAAATGTCAACTTTGGTCAAAATGATCATATTCTGACCTAATGACCAACCTAAAGACCCAATAGGTCAGGTTTTTACCAAAAAGTTAACTTTAGTCAAAATGGTCAATTTCTGGCCGAATAACCAACATATTGACCCAATAGGTTTGCTTTTGAACAAAAAGTCAACTTTAGTCAAAATGGTCAATCCTTGACATAATGACCAATTATTGACCCTATAGGACAACTTTAGACCAAAAAGATAACTTTGTTCAAAACGGTCAATCTTTGATCCAATGACCAACCTGTTGATCCAATAGGTCAACTTTTAACCAAAAAGTCAATTTTGGTTAAAATAGTCATTTTTTGTCCGAATGACTAATTATTGACCCAATAAGTCAATCACTGACCAAAAATTTAACTTTGGTCAAAATGGTCAATCCATGACCCCCCAATGGCCAACCCATTGACCAAATTGGTTAACTTATTATCAAAAAGTCAATTTTAGTCAAAATAGTCAATTTTTTACCTAATGACCACCTCATTGATCCAATGGGTCAAATTTGGTTAAAATGGTCAATTACAGTCCCAACGACCAACCCATTGACCCGATAGGTCAAGTTTTGACCAAAAAGTCAACTTTGATCAAAATGACTTATCGTTGACTCAATGACCAACCCATTGACCCAATATGTTAACTTTTGACCAAAAAGTCAATTTTGGTTAAAAAACAATTTTGGACCTAATGACCAATAATTGACCCAATAAGTTAATCTCTGACCAAAATGTCAACTTTGGTTAGAATGGTCATCCTTGACCTAGTGACCAACCTATTGACCCAATAGGTCAACATTTGACAAAAAAATAAACTTTGGTCAAAATGTTCATTCCTTGACCCAATGACCAATTCATTAGCCCAATAGGTCAACTTTTGACCAAAAGTCAATTTTGGTCGATATAGTCAATTTTTAACCTAAAGACCACCCTATTGACACAATTGGTTAACTTTTAACCCAAAAATCACCTTTGGTCAAAATGGTCATATTCTGACCCAATGACCAACCTAAAGACCCAATAGGTCAGTTTATGACCAAGTATTTAACTTTAGTGCAAATGGTCAATCTTTGACGCAATGACTAACCAATTGACCCAGTAGGTCAACTTTTGACCAAAAAGTCAATTTTGGTTAAAATAATCATTTTTTGTCAAAATAGTCAATTTTTGTCCTAATGACCAATTATTGATCCAATAAGTCAATCTCTGACTAAAAAGTTAATTTTTGTCAAAAAGTTTAGTTTTTTGACCTAATGACCAATTATTGACCCAACAAGTTAATCTCTGACCAAAAAGATATCTTTGGTCACATAGGTCAATCCTTGACCCAATGACCAACCCATTAACCCAATAAGTCAACTTTTGACCAAAAAGTCAAAATGGTCAATTCTTGAATTAACAACAAACCCAACCCAATAGGTCAACTTTTGACCAAAAAGTCAATTTGGGTCAAAATAGTCAATTTTTGATCTAATGACCACCCATTGACCCAATAGGTTGACTTTTGACCAAAATGTTAAATTTGCTCAAAATGGTCAATTTTGGACCCAATGAACAACCCCTTGACCCAATAGGTCAACTTTGACCAAAAAGTAAATTTTGATAAAAAAAAAGTTAATTTTTGACCCAATGACCAACCCATTGACCCAATAGGTCAACGTTTAATGAAAAAATCAATTTTCGTCAAAATAGTCAATTTTTGACCTAAATACCAATTATTGACCCAATAAGTCAATCTCTGACAAAAAAGTTAACTTTTGTCAAAATGGTCAATCTTTCACCCAATGACTAACCCATTGACCCAATAAGTAAATTTTTAGCAAAAAAGCCAATTTTGGTCAAAATGGTCAATCCTTGACAAAATGACCCAATAGGTCAACTTTTGACAAAACAGTCAATTTTGGTCAAAATGGATAATTTTTAAATTAATGACCAAATATTGATCCAAAAAGTCAATCTCTGACCAAAAAGTCAACTTTGGTCAAAATCGTCAATCCTTGACCAAATGAACAACCCATTGACCCAATTGGTCAACATTTGACCAAAAAGTTAACTTTTGTCTAAATGGTCAATCCTTGACCCAATGACCAACCCATTAATAAAAATTGGTGAAATACTGACCCAAAAAGTCAATTTTGGTCAAAACAAGAACTTCTGATCTAAATACCATCTCATTGACCCAATAAGTCAACTTTTAACCAAAATATCTGCTTTAGTCAAAATGGTCATTTATTAACCCCATAACCACATCATTTACCCAAGGGGTGAACATTTCATCAAAGATTAAATTTTCATAAAAATAGTTAATTTTTGACCTAATGACCAATTATTGACCCGACAAGTTAATCTATGACCAAAAAGACAACTTTAGTTAAAAAGGTCAATCCCTAACCCGATGATCAACACATTGAACCAATAGGTCAACGTTTGATCAAAATGTTAATTTTGCTCAAAATAGTCAATTTTTTATCAAATGACCACCCCAATGACCCAATAGGTTAACTTTTGACCAAAAGATAAATTTGGTCAAAATGGTCAATTTCTGACCTAATAGGTCAACTTTTGAGCAAATAGTTTACTTTGGTCAAAATGGTCAATCCTTGACCAAATGACCAAACCATTGACCCAATATGTCAATATTTGACAAAGAAGTCTATTTTGGTCAAAATTATCAATTTTTAGCCTAATGACCAATTATTGACCCAATAAGTCAATCTCTCACTAAAAATTTAATATTGGTCAAAATGGTCAATCCTTGACCTAAAGACCAACCCATTAACCCAATAGTCAACTTTTGACCAAAAAGTCAATTTTGGTCAAAAAGGTCAATCCTTGAACCAAAGACCAACCCATGATAGTCAATTTTTGACCTAATGACCAAAACACCATCTTTGGTCAGAATGTTCAATCCTTGACCCAATGACCAACCAATTAACCCAATCGGTCAACTTTTAACCAAAAAATAAACTTTGGTCAAAATGTTCCATCCTTGACCCAATGACAATCCATTGACCCAATAGGTCAACTTTTGACCAAAAGTAAATTTTGGTCGATATAGTAAATTTTTAACTTAATGACCACCCCATAGACACAATAGGTCAGCTTCTGACCAAAAAGTCAAATTTTGTCAAAATGGTCATATTCTGACCCAATGACCAACCTAATGACCCAATAGGTCAGCTTTTCACCAAAAAGTTAATTTTGGTCAAAATGATCAATCTTTGACGCAATGACTAACCTATTGACCTAGTAGGTCAACTTTAGACCAAAAAGTCATTTTTTATCAAAATTTACCTAATGACCAATATTGATCTAATAATTTAATCTCTGACTAAAAAGTCAATTTTGGTGAAAAAGGTCAATTTTTGACCTAACAACCAATTATTGACACAATAAGTCAATCTCTGACAAAAAAGACAGCTTTGGTAAAAATGTCTAATCCTTAACCTAAAGACCAACCCATTGACCCAAAAGGTCAACTTTTGAGCAAAAAGATAAAATGGTCAATCCTTGACCCAATGACCAACCCATTAACCCAATAGGTCAACTTTGGACCAAAAAGCCAATTTTGGTCAATATAGTCAATTTTTGATCTAATGACCACCACGTTGACCCAATAGGTTAACTTTTTACCAAAATGTCACCTTTGATCAAAATGGTCAATTAATGACCCAATGACCAACCCATTGACCCAACAGGTCAACTTATGACCAAAAGTCAACTTTGGTCAAAATGATCAAATCCTTAATCAATTGACCAACCCATTGACCGAATAGGTCAATATTTAATTAAGCAGTCAATTTTTGACCTAACGACCAATTATTGACCCAAAAAGTTAATCACTTATTGAAAAGTTAATTTTGCTCAAAATGGTCAATCTTTTAACCAAAGACTACCCATTGACCAAATAGGTCAACATTTGACCAAAAACTCAATTTAAGTCAAAACAGCTAATTTTTGACCTAATGACCACCCCATTGACTCAATGGGTCAACTTTTGACCAAATTGTCAACTTTGGTTAAAATTATCAATTTCTGACCAAATGACCAACCCATTGACACAAAAGGTCAACTTTTGAGCAAAAAGTCAACTTTGGTCAAAATGTTCAATCCTTGACCCAATGACCAACTGATGGACCTAATATGTCAATATTTGACCAAGAAGTCAATTTTGGTCAAAATTATCAATTTTTTACCTGATGACCAATTATTGACCTAATAAGTCAATCTCTTACTTAAAAGTTAACTTTGGTGAAAATGGTCAATCTTTGACCCAAAGACCAACCCATTGACCCAATAGGTCAACTTTTGCTAAAAAAGTCAATTTTGGTCAAAATGGTCAATCCTTGAACCGAAGACCAACCCATTGACCAAATAGGTCATGTTTTGACCGAAATGTCAATTTTGGTCAAGAGAGTCAATTTTTGACCTAATGACCAAAACACCAACTTTGGTCAGAATGGTCAATCCTTGACCAATGACCAACCCATTGACCCAATAGGTCAACTTTTGACCAAAAATTAAACTTTGGTCAAATTGGTCCATCCTTGACCCAATGACCAATCCATTGACCCAGTAGGTCAACTTTTGACAAAAGTCAATTTTGGTCGATATAGTCAATTCTTAACCTATTGACCACCCCATTGACCCAATAAGTCAACTTTTAACCAAAATATCTACTTTGGTCAAAATGGTCATATTCTGACTCAATATTCTGATTAAATTTTCATAAAAATAGTCAATTTTGACCTAATGACCAAATATTGACCCAAAAAATTAATCTATGACCAAAAAAACAACTTTAGTCAAAAAGGTCAATCCTCAACCCAATGACCAACTCATTGACCCTATAGGTCAACTTTGATCAAAAAGTTAATTTTGCTCAAAATAATTAATTTTTGATCTAATGACCACCCCAATGACCCAATAGGTTAACTTTTGACCAAATATTAAATTTGGTCAAAATGGTCAATTTCTGACCTAATGACCAACCCATGGACCCACGAAGTCAACTTTTGAGCAGAAAGTCAACTTTGGTCAAAATGGTCAATCCTTGACCAAATGACTAACCCATTGACAATAGGTCAACTTTTTACCAAAAAGTCTATTTTGGTCAATCCTTGAACCAAAGACCAACCCATTGACCAAATAGGTTAACTTTTGTTAGAATGTTCAATCCTTGACCCAAAGACCAACCCATTGACCCAATAGGTCAACTTTTGACCAAAAAATAAACTTTTGTCAAAATGGTCCATCCTTAACCCAATGACCAATCCATTGACCCAATAGGTCAACTTTTGACCAAAAGTCAATTTTGGTCGATATAGTCAATTTTTAACTTAATGACCACCCCATTGACACTATAGGTCAACATTTGACTAAAAAGTTAACTTTTGTCAAAATGGCCATATTCTGACCCAATGACCCAATAGGTCAGTTTTTGACCAAAAAGTTAATTTTGGACAAAATTATCAATTTTTGATCTGATGACCAATTATTGACCCAATAAGTCAATCTCTTACTAAAAAGTCAACTTTGGTAAAAATGGTCAATTCTTGACCCAAAGACCAACCTATAGACCCAATAGCTCAACTTTTAACCAAAAAGTAAATTTTGGTCAATCCTTGAACAAAAGACCAACCCATTGACCAAATAGGATAACTTTGGTTAGAATGTTCAATCCTTGACCCAAAGACCAACCCATTGACCAAACAGGATAACTTTGGTTAGAATGTTCAATCCTTGACCCAAAGACCAACCCATTGACCTAATAGGTCAACTTTTGACTAAAAACTAAACTTTTGTCAAAATGGTCCATCCTTGACCCAATGACCAATCCATTGACCCAATAGGTTAACTTTTGACCAAAAGTTAATTTTGGTCGATATAGTCAATTTTTAACTTAATGTCCACCCCATTGACACTATAGGTCAACTTTTGACCAAAAAGTCAACTTTGGTCAAAATGGTCATATTCTGACCCAATGATCCAATAGGTCAGTTTTTGACCAAAAAGTTAACTTCAAAAAAAATGATCAATCTTTGACGCAATGACTAACATATTGACCTAGTAGGTCAACTTTTGACCTAAAAGTCAATTTTTGTCAAAATAGTTAATTTTTGATTGAATGACAAATTTTTGATCGAATGACCAATTTTTGATCGAATGACAAAATTATCAACTTTTGACCAAAAAGTCAACTTTGGTCAAAAAGGTCAATCCTTGACCCAATGACCAACCCGTTGACATAATAGGTCAACTTTTGACCGAAAAGTCAATTTTGGTAAAAAAAGTCAATTTTTGACAAAATTACCTATTATTGACACAATAGGTCAACTTTTGACCAAAAAGTCAACTTTGGTCAAAATGGTTAATCGTTGACCCAATGACCAACTCGTTGACCCAATAGGTCTTTTTCACCAAAAATGTCAATTTTAGTCAAAATAGTCAATTTTTGACCTAATGACCAATTATTGGCCTGATAATCTTTGATAAAAAATTTAACTTTGGTCAAAATGGTCAATTCTTGACCTAATGGCCAACCCATTGACCCAATATGTCAACTTATTACCAAAAAGTCAACTTTGGTCAAAATGGTTAATGCTTGACCAAATGATCAACCCATTGACCCAATAGGTGAACTTTTGACCAAAAAGTCAATTTTTGTCAAAATAGTCAACTTTTGACCTAATGACAACCTAATTGACCCAATTGGTCAACTTTTGACCAAAATATCAATTTTGGTCAAAATGGTCAATCCTTGACACAATGCAAACTAATTGACCCAACTGATCAACTTTTAACAAAAAGAGTAAATATTGGTCAAAATACTTAAATTTCAACTTAACAACTATCCCATTGACTCAATAGGTCAACTTATGACCAAAAAGTCAACTTTGGTAAAAATGATCAAATCCTTGACCAACTAAACAACCTATTGACCGAATAGGTCAATATTTTTCAAGGAAGTCAATTTTGGTCAAAATAGTTAATTTTTGACAAAATAACCAATTATTGACCCAATAAGTCAATCTCTTACCAAAAAGTCAACTTTGGTCAAAATGGTCAATCCTTGACCCAAAGACCAACCCATTAACCCAATAGGTCAACTTTTGACCAAAAAGTCAATTTTGGTCAAAATGGCTAATCCTTGAACAAATGACCAACCCATTGACCTAATTGATCAACTTTTGACCAAAAAGTCAATTTTCATCAAAATAGTCAATTTTTGACCTCATGACCACCCATTGTTTCAATAGGTTAACTTTTGACCAAAATGTTAACATTGGTTAAAATAGTCAATTTTTGACCCAATGACCAACTATTAACCCAATACGTCAACTTTTGAATAAAAAGTCAACTTTGGTCAAAATGGTCAATCCTTGACCCAATGGCCAACCATTGACCCAATAGGTTAACTTTTGACCAAAAAGTCAATTTTGGACAAAATAGTCAATTTTTGACCTAATGACCAATTTTTGACCCAATAAGTCAATCTGTAACCAAAAAGAGTTGACTCAAAATGGTCAATCCTTAACCAAATGACCAACCCATTGACCTAGTTGGTCAACCTTTAACCAAAAAGTCAACTTTGATCAAAATTGTCAATCCTTGACCCAATGACCAAAAAGGTCAACTTTTGACGAAAAAGTCAAATTTGGTCAAAATCGTTAATTTTTGACCGAATGAGCAATTATTCACACAATAATTCAATCTCTGACCAAAAAGTCAACTTTGGTCAAAATGCTCAATCCATGACCCAATGACCAACCCATTGACCCAATAGGTAAATTTTTGACCAAAAAGTAAACTTTGGTCAAAATGATCAATCCATGACCCAATGACCAACCTCTTAACCCAATAGGTCAACTTTTGACTAAAAAGTCAATTTTTGACCTAATGAGCAATTATTGACACAATAAGTTAATCTCTGACCAAAAATTTAACTTTAGTCAAAAAGGTCAATCCTTGACCCAATGGCCAACCCATTGATCCAATAGATCAACTTATTACCAAAAAGTCAACTTTGGTCAAAATGGTCAATCCTTAACCAAATGATCGACCTATTGACCTAATAGGTGAACTTTTGACCCAAAAGTCAATTTTGGTCAAAATAGTCAACTTTTGACCTATGACCACCCATTTGACCCAATGGGTCAATTTTCGACAGAAATATCAATTTTTGTCAAAATGGTCAATCCTTGACACAATGACATACCAATTGACCCAATTGATCAACCTTTGACAAAAAAGTAAATATTAGTCAAAATAATAAATTTTTAACGAAACAATCATCCCATTGACCCAATAGGTCAACTTTTGAACAAAAAGTCAACTTGGGTAAAAATGATTAAATCCTTGACCAATTGACCAACCCTTTGACCCAATAGGTCAATATATGACAAATAAGTTAATTTTGGTCAAAATAGTCAATTTTTGACCTAATGACTAATTATTGACCCAATAAGTCAATCTCTTACCAAAAAGTCAACTTTGGTCAAAATGGGCAATCCTTGACCCGAAGGCCAACCCATTGACCTAATAGGTCAAATTTTGACCAAAAAGTCAATTTTGGTCAAAATGCTCAATCTTTGAACCTTTGACTAATCCATTGACCAAAAAGGTCAACTTTTGACCAAAAAGACAAATTGGGTCAAAATAGTCAATTTTTGACCCAATGACCACCCCATTGACCCAATAGGTCAACTTTTGAACAAAAAGTAAACTTTGCCAAAAAGGTCAATCCTTGACCGAATGACCAACCCATTGAACAAAAATGTCAACTTTTGACCAAAAAGTCAATTTTACTCAGAATAGTTATTTTTTGACCGAATGACCAATTATTTACCTAATAAGTCAATATCTGACCAAAAAGACAACTTTGGTCAAAATTGTCAATCCCTTACTCAATGACCAACCCATTAACCCAATAGGTCAACTTTTAACCAAAAAGCCAACTTTTGTCAAAATGGTTAATCCTGACCCAATGACCCAATTGGTCAACTTTTAATGAAAAAGTTAACTTTGGTCAAAATAGTTAATTTTTGACCTAATGTCCAATTATTGACCCAATAACTCAATCTCTGACCAAAAAGTTAACTTTGGTTAAAATGGTCAATCCTTGACCCAAAGACCAACCCATTGACCCAATAGGCAAACTTTTGACCAAAAAGTCAACTTTGGTCAAAATGAACAATCCTTGACCCAATGACCAACCCCTTGACCCAATAGGTCAACTTTTAACAAAAAAAGTCAATTTTGGTCAAAAGAGTCAATTTTTGAACTAATGACCAATTATTGACCCAATAAGTCAATCTCTGACCAAAAATTTAACTTTGGTTAAAATGGTCAATCCTTGACCCAATGACCAACCCATTGATCCAATAGGTCAACTTTTGACTGAAAAGTCAAAATGGTCAATCCTTGACCCAATGACCAACCCATTAACCCAATAGGTCAACTTTTGACCAAAAAGAAAATTTTAGTCAAAATAGTCAATTTTTAATCTAATGACCACCCCATTGATCTAATAGGTTAAATTTTGACTAAAAAGTCAACTTTTGTCAAAAAGGTCAATTTCTAACCCAATGACTAATCCATTGACCCAATAGGTCAACTTATGACCAAAAAGTCAATTTTGGTCAATACGATCAATCCTTTACCCAATGACCAACCCATTGACCCAATAGGTCAATATTTGAACAAGAAGTCAATTTTGGTCAATATTATTAATTTTTGACATAATGAACAATTATTAACCCAATAAATCAAAGACCAAAAAGTCAACTTTGGTCAAAAATCGTCAATCCTTGACCCAAAGACCAACCCATTGATCCAATAGGTCAACTTTTGACCAAAAAGTCAATTTTTGTCAAAATGGTCAATCCCTGATCCAATGAACAACCCATTGACCAAATAGGTCAAGTTTTAACCAAAAAGTCAAGTTTGGTCAAAATAGTCAATCTTTGACCTAATGACCACCCCATTGTCTGAATAGGTTAAATTTAGTTAAAATGGTCAATTTTTGTGCCAACGACTCACCCATTAACCCAATAGGTCAAGTTTTGACCAAAAAGTCAACCTTGGTCAAAATGACTTATTGTTGGCCCAATGACCAACACATTAACCAAAAAGGTTAACTTTTGACAAAAAAGTAAATTTTGGTTAAAATAGTCAATTTTTGAGCTAATGACCAATTTTTATTGACCTAATATGTCGATCTCTGACCAAAACATCAACTTTGGTCAGAATCGTCGATCCTTGACCCAATGACCAACCCATTGACTCAATAGGTCAACTTTTGACCAAAAGATAAACTTTGGTCAAAAAGGTCAATCCTTGATCCAAAGACCAATCCACTGACCCAATAGGTCAACTTCTGAAAAAAAGTCTATTATGGTTGATATAATCAATTTTTAACCTAATGACCACCCCATTGACACAATAGGTCAACTTTTAACTAAAAAGTCAACTTTGATCAAAATGATCATATTCTGACTTAATGACCCAATAGGTCAGTTTTTGACCAAAAAGTTTCCTATTTCTGACCGAATGACCAACCCATTGACCCAATAGGTTAGCTTTTGAAAAAAAGTAACCCTTAGTAAAAATGGTCAATCCATGACAGAATGACCAAATATTGACCCAATAGGACAACATTTGACCAAAAAGTCAACTTTGTTCAAAATGTTCAATCTTTGACCCAATGACAAACCTGTTGATCCAATAGGACAACTTTTGACCAAAAAGTCAATTTTGGATAAAATAGTCATTAGTTGTCCTAATGACTAATTATTGACCCAATAAGTCAATCACTGAAAAAAAATTTAACTTTGGTCAAAATGGTCAATCCTTGATCCAATGGCCAACCCATTGAGCCAATAGGTTAACTTTTTACCAAAAAGTCAATTTTTTACCTAATGACAACCTCATTGACCCAATTGGCAAATTTGGTTAAAATGATCAATTTCTATCCCAACGAACAACCCATTGACCCGATAGGTCAAGTTTTGACCAAAAAGTCAACTTTGTTCAAAATGATCTATCGTTGACCTAATGACCAACCCAATAACCAAATAGGTTAACTTTTGACCAAAAAGTCAATTTTGGTTAAAAAAAGTCAATTTTTGATCTAATGACCAATTATTGATCCAATAAGTCAATCTCTGACCAAAATGTCAACTTTGGTCAGAATGGTCAATCCTTGACCTAGTGACCAACCTATTAACCCAATAGGTCAACATTTGACCAAAAAATAAACTTTGGTCAAAATGTTCAATCCTTGACCCAATGACCAATTCATTAGCCCAATAGGTCAACTTTTGACCAAAAGTTAATTTTGGTCGATATAGTCAATTTTTAACCTAAAGACCACCCTATTGACACAATATGTCAACTTTTAACCAAAAAATTAACTTTGGTCAAAATCGTCATATTTTAACCCAATGACCAACCTGAAGACCCAATATGTCAGTTTATCACCAAAAAGTTAACTTTAGTGAAAATGGTCAATCTTTGATGCAATGACTAACCAACTGACTTAGTAGGTCAACTTTTGACCAAAAAGTCCATTTTGGTCAAAATAGTCAATTTTTGACTTAATGACCAATTATTGATCAAATAAGTCAATCTCTGACTAAAGTGTCAATTTTTGTCAAAATGTTCATTTTTTGACCTAATGACCAATTATTGACCCAACAAGTCAATCTCTGACAAAAAATATAACTTTGGTCAAATATGTCAATCCTTGACCCAATGACTAACCCATTGACCAATAGGTCAACTTTTGACCAAAAAGTCAAAATGGTCAATCCTTCACTTAACGATCAACCCAACCTAATCGGTCAACTCTTGACAAAACTGTCAATTTTCGTCAAAATGGATAATTTTTGAAATAATAACTAAAAATTAATCCAAAAATTCAATCTCTGACCAAAAAGTCAACATTGGTCAAAATCGTCAATCCTTGACCAAATGATCAAACCATTGACCCAATAGATTAACTTTTGACCAAAAAGTTATTTTTTTGTCGAATTGGTCAATCCTTGACCCAATGACTAACCCATTGATCAAAATAGGTCAACTTTTGACCCAAAAAGTCAATTTTGGTCAAAATAGTCAACTTCTGATCTAATGACCATCCCATTGACCCAATAAGTTAACTTTTAACCAAAATATCTACTTTAGTCAAAATGGTCATATTTTGACCCAACAACCACACCATTTACCCAAGGGGTGAACATTTCATTAAAGATTTAATTTTCATAAAAATAGTCAATTTTTGACATAATGACCAATTATTGACCCGACAAGTTAATCTATGACAAAAAAGACAACTTTAGTCAAAAAGATCAATCCTTAACCCATCAACCCATTGACTCAATAGGTCAACTTTTGACCAAAAAGTCAATTTTGCTCAAAATAGTCAATTTTTTATCTAATGACCACCCCAATGACCCAATAGATTAACTTTTGACCAAAAGTTAAATTTGGTCAAAATGGTCAATTTCTGACCGAATAACCAACCCATTGACCCAATAAATCAACTTTTGATCAAAAAGTTTACTTTGGTCAAAATGGTCAATCCTTAACCAAATGACCAACCCATTGACCCAATATGTCAATATTTGACCAAGAAGTCAAGTTTGCTCAAAATTATCAATTTTTAACCTGATGACCAATTATTGACCCAATAAGCCAATCTCTTACTAAAAAGTCATCTTTAGTCAAAATGGTCAATCCTTGACCCAAAGACCAACCCATTTACCCAATAGTCAACTTTTGACCAAAAAGTAAATTTTGTCAACATGGTCAATCCTTGAACCAAAGACCAACCCATTGACCAAATAGTTCAACTTTTAACCAAAATGTTAATTTTAGTCATGATAGTCAATTTTTGACCTAAATGATCAATCCATGACCCAATGACAAACCCATTGACCGAATAGGTCAACATTTGACCAAAAAATAAACTTTGGTCAAAATGGTCATCCTTGACACAATGACAATCCATTGACCCAATAGGTTAACTTTTAACCAAAAGTCAAATTTAGTCGATATAGTCAATTTTTAACTTAATGACCACCCCATTAACACAACAGGTCAACTTTTGACTAAAAAGTCAAATTTGATCAAAATGGTCATATTTTGACCCAATGAACAGCCTAATGACCCAATAGGTCAGTTTTTGACCAAAAAGATAACTTTAGTCAAAGTGATCCATCTTTGACGCAATGTCTAACCTTTTGACCTCGTAGGTCAACTTTCGACCAAAAAGGTAATTTTGGTCAAAATTTAGTTAATTTTTGACCTAGTAACAAATTATTGACCCAATAAGTTAATCTCTGACTAAAAACTTAATTTTGGTTAAAAAGGTCAATTTTTGACCTAACGACCAATTATTGACCCAACAAGTCAATCTCTGACCAAAAAGACAACTTTGGTCAAAATGACCAATCCTTAACTCAATGACCAACCCATTGACCCAAAAGGTCAACTTTTGACCAAAAAGTCAAAATGGTCAATCCTTGACCCAATGACCAACCCATTAACCCAATAGGTCAACTTTTGACCAAAAAGCCAATTTTGGACAAAATAGTCAATTTTTGATCTAATGACCACCCCGTTGACCCAATAAGTTAACTTTTTACCAAAAGTCAACTTTAGTCAAAAAGGTCAATTACTGACCCAACGACCAACCCATTGACCCAACAGGTCAACTTATGACCAAAAGTTAACTTTGGTCAAAATGATCGAATCCTTGACCATTTGACCAACCCATTAACCGAATAGGTCAATATTTAATAAAGCAGTCAATTTTTTACCTAATGACAAATTATTGACCTAATAAGTCAATCACTTACCAAAAAAGTCAATTTTGGTCAAAATAGTCAATCCTTGAACCTAAGATCAACCCATTGACCCAATAGGTCAACTTTTGACCAAAAACTCAATTTCGGCCAATATAGTTAATTTTTGACCTAATGACCACCCCGTTGACCTAATTGGTCAACTTTTGACCAAATTGTCAACTTTGGTTAAAATGGTCAATTTCTGACCTAATGCCAACCCATTGACCCAAAATGTCAACTTTTGAGCAAAAAGTCAACTTTGGTCAAAATAGTCAACAATCACCTAATGATCACCCATTCACCTAATATGTCAATATTTGATAAAGAAGTCAATTTTGGTCAGAATTATCAATTTTTTACCTGATGACCAATTAATGACCTAATAAGTCAATCTCTTACTAAAAAGTCAACTTTAGTCAAAATGGTCAATCCTTGACCCAAAGACCAACCCATTGACCCAATAGGTTAACTTTTGACTAAAAAGTCAATTTTCGTCAAAATGGTCAATCCTTGAACCAAAGATCAACCCATTGACCAAATAGGTCAACTTTTGACCAAAATGTCAATTTTGGTCAAGATAGTCAATTTTTGACCTAATGACCAAAAAGCCAACTTTGGTCAGAATGGTCAATCCTTGACCAATGACCAACCCATTAACCCAATACGACAACTTTTGACCAAAAAATAAACTTTGGTCAAAATGGTCCATCCTTGACCCAATGACCAATCCATTGACTAGTAGGTAAACTTTTGACCAAAAGTAAATTTTGGTCTATATAGTTAATTTTTAACCTAATGACCACCCCATTGACCCAATAAGTCAACTTTTAGCTAAAATATCTACTTTGGTAAAAATGGTCATATTCTGACCCAATAACCACCCGATTTACCCAATGGGTGAACATTTGACCAAAGATTAAATTTTCATAAAAATAGTCAATTTTTGACCTAATAACCAATTATTGACCCAACAAATTAATCTATGACCAAAAATATAACTTTAGTCAAAAAGGTCGATCCTTAACCCAATGATCAACCCATTGACCCAATAGGTCAACTTTTGACTAAAAAGTCAATTATGCTCAAAATAGTCAATTTTTTCTCTAATGACCACCCCGACGACCCAATAGGTTAACTTTTGACCAAAAGTTAAATTTGATCAAAATGGTCAATTTTTGACCCAATGACCACCCAATGGACCCAATAGGCCAACTTTTGAGCAAAAAGTCAACTTTGGTCAAAATGGTCAATCATTGACCAAATGACCAACCCATTGACCCATTATGTCAATATTTGACCAAGAAGTCAATTTCGGTCAAAATTTTCAATATTGGACCTGATGACCAATTATTGACCCAATAAATCAATCTCTTACTAAAAAGTTAACTTTGGTAAAAAGGGTCAATCCTTGACCCAAAGACAAACCCATTGACCCAATAGGTTAACTTTTGACCAAAAAGTCAATTTTGGTCAATCCTTGAACCAAAGACCAACCCATTGACCAAATAGGTCAACTTTTGACCAAAATGTTAGTTTTGGTCAAGATAGTCAAATTTTGACCTAATGACCAAAATGCCAACTTTGGTCAGAAAGTTTAATCCTTGACCCGATGACCAACCCATTGAGCCAATAGGTCAACTTTTGAGCAAAAAATAAACTTTTGTCAAAATGGTCCATCCTTGACCCAATGTCCAATCTATTGACCCAATAGGTCAACTTTTGACCAAAAGTTAATTTTGGTCGATATAGTCAATTTTTAACTTAATGACCACCCTATTGACACAATAGGTCTACTTTTGACAAAAAGTCAACTTTGGTCAAAATGGTCATATTCTGACCCAATGACCAACCTAATGACCCAATAAGTCAGTTTTTGACCAAAAAGTTAACTTTAGTCAAAATGATCAATCTTTGACGCAACGACTAACCTATTGACCCAGTAGGTCAACTTTTGACCAAAAAGTCAATTGTGGTCAAATTTTAGTCAATTTTTTACCTAATGACCAATTATTGATCCAATATGTCATTCTCTGACTAAAAAGTCAATTTTTGTCAAAATGGTCAATTTTTGACCTAACAACCAATTATTGACCCAACAAGTCAATCTCTGACCAAAAAGAAAAGTTTGGTCAAAATCGCCAATCCTTAACGCAATAACCAACCCATTGACCCAAATGGTCAACTTTTGACCAAAAAGTCAAAATGGTCAATCCTTGACCCAATGACCAACACATTAACCCAATAAGTCAACTTTTGACCAAAAAGCTAATTTTGATCAATATAGTCATTTTTGATCTAATGACCACCCCGATGACCCAATAGGTTAACTTTTTACCAAAAGTCATCTTTGGTCAAAATGGTCAATTACTGACCCAATGACCAACCCATTGACGTAGTAGGTCAACTTATGACCAAAAGTCAACTTTGATCAAAATGATCAAATCCTGCAACCATTGACCAACCCATTGACCGAATAGGTCAATATTTAATAAAGAAGTTAATTCCTGACCTAATGACCAATAATTGACCCAATATGTCAAACACTTACCAAAAAGTCAATTTTGGTCAAAATGGTTAATCCTTGAACCAAAGACCAACCCATTGACCAAATAGGTCAACTTTTGACTAAAAACTCAATTTTAGTCAAAATAGTTAATTTTTGACCTAATGACCACTCCATTGACACAAAGGGTCAATTTTGTCCAAATTGTCAACTTTGGTTAAAATGGTCAATTTCTGACCTAATGACCAACCCATTGGCCCAAAAGGTCAACATTAGAGCAAAAAGTCAACTTTCGTCAAAATGGTCAATCCTTGACCCAATGACCAACCCATTGACCCAATATGTCAATATTTGACCAAGAAGTCAATTTTGGTCAAAACTATCAATTTTTTATCTAATGACTAATTATTGATCCAAAAAGTCATTCTCTTACTAAAAAGTCAACATTGGTCAAAATGGTCAATCCTTGACGCAAAGACCAACTCATTGACCCAATAGGTCAACTTTTGACTAAAAAGTCAATTTTGGTCAAAATGGTCAATCGTTGAACCAAAGACCAACCCATTGACCAAATAAGTCAACTTTTGACCGAAATGTCATTTTTGGTCAAGATAGTCAATTTTTGACCGAATGACCAAAACACTAACATTGGTCAGAATGGTCAATCCTTGACCAATGACCAACCTATTGACCCAATAGGTCAACTTTTGACCAAAAAATAAACTTTGGTCAAAATGGTCCATCCTTGATCCAGTAGGTCAACTCTTGACCAAAAGTCTATTTTGGTCGATATAGTAAATTCTTAACCTAATGACCACCCAATAAGTCAACTTTTAACCAAAATATCTACTTTGGTCAAAATGGTCATATTCTGACCTAATGACCATCCTAATGACCCAACAGGTCAGTTTTTGACCAAAAAGTTAACTTTAGTCAAAATGATCAATCTTTGATGGAATGACTAACCTATTGACCTAGTAGGTCAACTTTTGACCAAGAAGTCAATTTTGGTCAAAATTTAGTCATTTATTTTTTAACCTAATGACCAATTATTGGTCAAATAAGTTAATCTCTGACTAAAAAGTCAATTTTGGTTAAAAAGATCAATTTTTGACCTAACGACCAATTATTGACCCAACAAGTCAATCTTTGACCAAAAAGACAACTTTGGTCAAAATGGTCAATCCTTAACCCAATGACCAACCCATTGACCCAAAAGGTCAACTTTTGACCAAAAAGCTAAAATGATCAATCCTTGACCCAATGACCAACCCATTAACCCAATAGGTCAACTTTTATACCAAAAAGCCAATTTTGGTCAAAATATATAATTTTTGATCTAATGACAACCCCGTTGACCCAATAGGTTAACTTTTACCAAAAAGTCAGCTTTCGTCAAAATGATCAATTACTGAACCAATGACCAACCCATTGACTTTGCAGGTCAACTTATGACCAAAAGTCAGCTTTGGTCAAAATGATCAAATCCTTAACCAATTGACCAACCCAATGACCGAATAGGTCAATATTTAATAAAGAAGTCAATTTTTGACCTAATGACCAATTATTGACCAAATAAGTCAATCACTTACCAAAAAGTCAATTTTGGTCAAAATGGTCAATCCTTGAACCAAAGACAAACCCATTGACCCAAAGGTCAACTTTTGACCAAAAACTTAATTTTGGTCAAAATAGTTAATTTTTGACCTAATGACCACCCCGTTGACCCAATGGGTCAACTTTTGACCAAATTGTCAACAATGGTTAAAATAGTCAATTTTTGACCTAATGACCAACCCATTGACCCAAAGGGTCCAATTTTGAGCAAAAATTCAACTTTGATCAAAATGGTCAATCCTTCACCTAATGACCACCCATTGACCTAATATGTCAATATTTGACCAAGAAGTCAATTTTAGTCAAAATTATCAATTTTTTACCTGATGACCAATTATTGACCTATATTCAACTTTTGACCAAAATATAAACTTTGGTCGAAATGGTCCTTCTTTGACCCAATGACCAATCCATTGACCCAGTAGGTCAACTTTTGACCAAAAGTCAATTTTGGTCGATATAGTCAATTCTTAACCTAATGACCACCCCATTGACCCAATAAGTCAACTTTTAACCAAAATATCTACTTTGGTCAAAATGGTCAAATTCTGACCCAATAACCACCCCATTTATCCAATGGGTGAACATTTGACCAAATATTAAATTTTCATAAAAATAGTCAATTTTTGACCTAATGACCAATTAGTGACCCAATAAATTAATCTATGACCAAAAAGACAACATTAGTCAAAAAGGTCAATCCTTAACCCAATGACCAATCCATTGACCCAATAGGTCAACTTTTGACCAAAAAGTCAATTTTGCTTAAAATAGTCAATTTTTGATCTAATGACCACCCCAATGACCTAATAGGTTAACTTCTGACCAAACGTTAAATTTGGTCAAAATGCTTATTTTCTGATCTAATGACCAACCCATGGACCTAATAGGTCAACTTTTGAGCAAAAGGTCAACTTTGGTCAAATTGGTCAATACTTGACCAAATGACCAGCCCATTGACCCTATATGTCAATATTTGACCAAGAAGTCAATTTTGGTCAAAATTATCAATTTTTGACCTGGTGACCAATTATTGTCCCAATAAGTCAATCTCCTTCTAAAATTCAATTTTGGTCAAAATGGTCAATCCTTGACCCAAAGACCAACCCATTGACCCAATAGGTCAACTTTTGACCAAAAAGTCATTTTTGGTCAATCCTTGAACCAAAGACTAACTCATTGACCAAATAGGTTAAGTTTTGACAAAAATGTTAATTTTGGTCAAGATAGTCAATTTTTGACCTAATGACCAAAATGCCATGTTTAGTCAGAATGCTCAATCCTTGACCAACCCATTGACCTAAAAGGTCAACTTTTGACAAAAAAATAAACTTTTATCAAAATGGTCCATCTTTGACCTAATGACCAATTCATTGACCCAATAGGTCAACTTTTGACCAAAAGTCAATTTTAGTCGATATAGTCAATTTTTAACTTAATGACCACCCCATTGACACAATAGGTCAACTTTTGACCAAAAACTCAACTTTGCTCAAAATGGTCATATTATGACCCAATGACCAACCAAATGACTCAAAAGGTCAGCTTTTGACCAAAAAGTTAACTTTAGTAAAAATGATCAATCTTTGACGCAATGACTAACCTTTTGACCTAGTAATTCAACTTTTGACCAAAAAGTCAATTTTGGTCAAAATAGTTAAATTTTGACCAAATGAACAATTATTGACCCAATAAGTCAATCTCTGACCAAAAAGTCAACTTTGGTCAAAATGGTCAATCCTTGACCCAATGACCAACCCGTTGACCAAATAGGTCAACTTTTGACCGAAAAATCAATTCTGGTCAAAAAGTCAATTTTTGACAAAATTACCATTTAATGAAATAATAGGTTAACTTTTGACTGAAAAGTTAACTTTGGTCAAAATGGTTATTCGTTGACCCAATGTTCAACTCGTTGACCCATTAGGTCTTTTTTTCCCAAAAAAAGTCCATTTTGGTCAAAATAGTCAATTTTTGACCTAATGACCAATTATTGGCCCAATAAGTCAATCTCTGATAAAAAATTTAACTTTGGTCAAAATGGTCAATTCTGGACCTAATGGCCAACCCATTGACCCAATAGGTCAACTTATTACCAAAAAGTCAACTTTGTTCAAAATGGTCAATCCTTGACCAAATAATCAACCCATTGACCCAATAGGTGAAATTTTGACCAAAAAGTCCATTTTGGTCAAAATAGTCAACTTTTGACCTTATGACCACCCAAAAGACCCATTGGGTCAACTTTTGACCAAAATATCAATTTTGGTCAAAATGGTCAATCCTTGACACAATGACATACTAATTGATCCAATTGATCAACTTTAGACAAAATGAGTAAATATTGGTCAAAATAGTCAATTTTTAACCTAACTACCATCCCATTGACTCAATATGTCAACTTATGTCCAAAAAGTCAACTTTGGTCAAAATGATCAAATCCTTGACCAATTGACCAACCTATTGACCAAATATGTCAATATTTGTCAAAGAAGTCAATTTTGGTCAAAATAGTCAATTTGTGACATAATCACCAATTACTGACCCAATAAGTCAATCTCTTACCAAAACGTCAACTTTGGTCAAAATGGTCAATCCTTGACCCAAAGACCAACCCATTAACCTAATAGGTCAACTTTTGTCCAAAAAGTAAATTTTGGTTAAAAAGGCCAATCCTTGAACTAATGACCAACCCATTGACCTAATTGGTCAACTTTTGACTAAAAAGTCAATTTTGGTCAAAATAGTCAATTTTTGACCTCATGACCACCCATTGTTTCAATAGGTCAACTTTTGACCAAATTGTCAACTTTGGTTAAAATAGTCATTTTGTGACCCAATGACCAACTTGTTGACCCAATACGTCAACATTTGAACAAAAAGTCAACTTTGGTCAAAATGGTCAATCCTTGACCCAATGACAAACCATTGACCCAATAGGTCAACTTTTGACCAAAAAGTTAATTTTGGTCAAAATAGTTAATTTTTGACCTAATGACCAATTTTTGACCCAATAAGTCAATCTGTAACCAAAAAGTCAACTTTGGTCAAAATGGTCAATCCTTAACCCAATGACCAACCCATTGACCCAATAGGTCAACCTTTAACCAAAAAGTCAACTTTGGTCAAAATGGTCAATCCTTGACCCAATGACCAAAAAGGTAAACTTTTGACGAAAAAGTCAATTTTGGTCAAAATAGTTAATTTTTGACCGAATGACCAATTATTCAGCCAAAAAGTCAATCTCTGACCAAAAAGTCAACTTTGGTCAAAATGCTCAATCTTTGACCCAATGACCAACCCATTGACCCAATAGGTAAATTTTTGACCAAAAAGTAAACTTTGGTCAAAACGATCAATCTACGACCCAATGACCAACCCCTTAACCCAATGACCAACCCCTTAACCCAAAAGTCAATTTTAGTCAAAAAAGTCGATTTTTGACATAATGTCCAATTATTGACCCAATAGATCTACTTTTGACCAAAAAGTTAACTTTACTAAATGGTCACTACTTGACCCATGACTAACCCGTTAACCAAATAGGTCAACTTTTGACCAAAAAAGTCAATTTTGATCACAATAATGAATTTTATACTTAATGACCAATTATTGACACAATAAGTTAATCTCTGACCAAAAATTTAACTTTAGTTAAAAAGGTCAATCCTTGACCCAATGGTCAACCCATTGACCCAATTGATCAACCCATTGACCCAATTGATCAACTTATTAGCAAAAAGTGAACTTTGGTCAAAATGGTCAATCCTTAACCAAATGATCGACCTATCGACCCAATAGGTGACCTTTTGACCAAAAAGTCAATTTTGGTCAAAATAGTCAATTTTTGACCTAATGACCACCCATTTGACCCAGTGGGTCAACTTTAGACAGAAATATCAATTTTGGTCAAAATGGTTAATCCTTGACGCAATAACATACCAATTGACCCAATTGATCAACCTTTGACAAAAAAGTAAATATTAATCAAAATAGTCAATTTTTAACCAAACAACCATCCCATTGACCCAATAGGTCAACTTTTGTGAAAATGATCAAATCCTTAACCAATTGACCAACCCATTGACCCAATAGGTCAATATATAACAAAGAAGTTAATTTTGGTCAAAATAGTCAATTTTGGTCAAAATAGTCAATTTTTGACCTAATGACTAATTATTGACCTAATAAGTCAATCTCTTACCAAAAAATCAACTTTGGTCAAAATGGGCAATCCTTGACCCAAAGGCCAACCCATTGACCTAATAGGTCAAATTTTGACCAAAAAGTCAATTTTGGTCAAAATGGTTAATCTTTGAACCAATGACGAATCCATTGACCAAAAAGGTCAACTTTTGACCAAAAAGTCAATTTGGGTCAAAATAGTCTTTTTTTGACCCATTAGGTCAACTTTTAATCAAAAAGTAAACTTTGTCAAAATGGTCAATCCTTGACCGAATGACCAACCCATTGACCCAATATGTCAACTTTTAACCAAAAAGTCAATTTTACTCAGAATAGTCATTTTTGGCCAAATGACCAATTATTGACCCAATAAGTCAAATTTATCAATCCCTTACTCAATGACCAACCCATTAACCCAATAAGTCAACTTTTAACAAAAAAACCAACTTTGGTCTAAATGGTTAATCCTTGACCTAATGACCCAATTGGTCAACTTTTAACGAAAAAGTCAATTTTTGTCAAAATAGTTAATTTTTGACAAAATGTCCAATAATTGACCCAATAACTCAATCTCTGACCAAAAAGTTAACTTTGGTTAAAATGGTCAATCCTTGACCCAATGACCAACCCATTGACCCAATAAGTAAAATTTTGACCAAAAAGTCAACTTTGGTCAAAATGATCAATCTTTGACCCAATGACCAACACCTTGACCGATTAGGTCAACTTTCGGCAAAAAAATCAATTTTGGTCAAAAGAGTGAATTTTTGACCAATTGACCAATTATTGACCCAATAAGTCAATCTCCGACTAGAAATTTAACTTTGGTTAAAATGGTCAATTCTTGACCCAATGACCAACCCATGATTCAATAGGTCAACTTTTGACCTAAAAGTCAAAATGGTCAATCCTTGACCCAATGACCAACTCGTTAACCCAAAAAGTCAACTTTTGACCAAAAATAAAATTTCAGTCAAAATAGTCAATTTTTAATCTAATGAACACACCATTGACCTAATAGGTTACATTTTGACCAAAAAGTCAACTTTGGTCAAAAAGGTCAATTTTCGACCCAATAACCAACCCATTGACCCAATAGATCAACTTATGACCGAAAAGTCAACTTTGGTCAATACGATCAATCCTTCACCCAATGACCAATTCATTGACCCAATTGGTCAATATTTGAACAAAAAGTCAATTTAGTCAATATTGTCAATTTTTGACATAATGATCAATTATTGACCCAATAAGTCAATCTCTCCCCAAAAAGTCAACTTTGGTCAAAATTGTCAATCCTTGACCCAAAGACCAACCCATTGATCCAATAGGTCAACTTTTGACCAAAAAGTCAATTTTTGTCAAAATGGTCAATCTCTGATCCAATGAACAACCCATTAACCAAGTAAGTCAAGTTTTGACCAAAAAGACAAGTTTGGTCAAAATAGTCAATCTTTGACCTAATGACCACCCCATTGTCCGAATAGGTTAAATTTTGTTAAAATGGTCAATTTGTGTGCCAATGACCAACCATTGACCCAATAGGTCAAGTTTTGACAAAAAAGTCAACCTTGGTAAAAATGACTTATTGTTGACCCAATGACCAACCCAGTAACCCAATAGGTTAGCTTTTGAACAAAAAGTAAATTTTGGTTAAAATAGTCAATTTTTGACCTAATGACCAATTTTTATTGACCCAATAAGTCGATCTCTGACCAAAACGTCAACATTGGTCAGAAGCGTCAATCCTTGACCCAATGACCAACCCATTGACGCAATAGGTCAACTTTTGACCAAAAAATAAACCTTGGTCAAAATGGTCAATCCTTGACCCAAAGACCAATCCACTAACCCAATAGGTCAACTTTTAAAAAAAAAGTCAATTATGGTCGATATAGTCAACTTTTAAGCTAATGACCACCCAATTGACACAATAGGTCAACTTTTAACTAAAAATTTTACATTGGTCAAAATGATCATATTCTGACCTAATGACCCAATATGTCAGTTTTTGACCAAAAAGTTAAATTTAGTCAAAGTGGTCAATTTCTGACTGAATGACCAACCCATTGACCCAATAAGTTAGCTTTTGAACAAAAAGTCAACTTTAGTGAAAATGGTCAATCCTTGACATAATGACCAATTATTGTCCCAATAGGACAACCTTTAACCAAAAAGTCATGTTTGTTCAAAATGTTCAATCTTTAACCCAATGACCAACCTGTTGATCCAATAGGTCAACTTTTGACCAAAAAGTCAATTTTGGTTAAAATAGTCATTTTTTGTCTTAATGACTAATTATTGAACCAATAAGTCAATCACTGACAGAAAATTTAATTTTGGTCAAAATGGTCAATCCTTGACCCAATGGCCAACCCATTGACCCAATAGGTTAACTTATTACCAAAAAGTCAATTTTGGTCAAAATAGTCAATTTTTTACCTAAGTACCACCTCATTGACCCAATTGGTCAAATTTGGTTAAAATGTACAATTTCTGTCCCGACGAACAACCCATTGACCCGATAGATTAAGTTTTGACCAAAAAGTCAACTTTGGTCAAAATGATCTATCGTTGACCCATTGACCAACCCAATGACCCAATAGGTTAACTTTTGACCAAAAAGACAATTTTGGTTAAAAAACTCAATTTTTGACCTAACGACCAATTATTGACCCAATAAGTCAATCTTCGACCAAAATGTCAACTTTGGTCAGCATGGTCAATCATTGAACTAGTGACCAACCTATTGACCCAATAGGTCGACATTTGACAAGAAAATAAATTTTGGTTAAAATGTTCAATCCTTGACCCAATGACCAATTCATTAGCCCAATAGGTCATCTTTTGACCAAAAGTCAATTTTGGTCGTATAGTCAATTTTTAACCTAAAGACCACGCTATTGACACAATAGGTCAACTTTTAACCAAAAAATCAACTTTGTTGAAAATGGTCATATTCTACCTAATGACCAACCTAAAGACCCAATAGGTCAGTTTATAACCAAAATGTTAACTTTAGTGAAAATGGTCAATCTTTGACACAATGACTAACCAATTGACCCAGTAGGTCAACTTTTGACCAAAAAGACCATTTTGGTCAAAATAGTCAATTTTTGACCTATTGACCATTATTGATCCAATAAGTCAATCTCTGACTAAAAAGTCAATTTATGTCAAAATGTTCATTTTTTGACCTAATGACCAATTATTGACCCAACAAGTCAATCTCTGACCAAGAACATAACTTTGGTCAAATAGGTCAATCCCAATGACCAACCCATTGACCTAATAGGTCAACTTTTGACCAAAAAGTCAAAATGGTCAATCCTTGACATAACGACCAACCTAACCCAATAGGTCAACTTTTGACCAAAAAGTCAATTTCGGTCAAATGACCAACCCACTGACCTAATAGGTTGACATTTGACCAAAAAGTTAAATTTGCTCAAATTGGTCAATTTTTTACCCAATGAACAACCCCTTGACCCAATAGGTCAACTTTTGACCAAAAAGTAAATTTTGGTAAAAAAAGTTAATTTTTGACCCAAAGATCAACCCATTGACCTAATATGTTAACGTTTAATGAAAAAGTCAATTTTCGTCAAAATAGTAAATTTTTGACCTAAATACCAATTATTGTCCCAATAAGTCAATCTCTGAAAAAAAAGTCAACTTTGGTCAAAATGGTCAATCTTTGACCCAATGACCAACTCATTGACCCAATAAGTCAATTTTTAGCCAAAAAGTCAATTTTAGTCAAAATAGTCAATCCTTGACCTAATGATCCAATATGTTAACTTTTGACAAAACAGTCAATTTTGGTCAAAATGGATAGTTTTTTAATAATGACCAAATATTGATCCAAAAAGTCAAGCTCTAACCAAAAAGTCAACTTTGGTCAAAATTGTCAATCCTTGACCAAATGATCAAACCATTGACCCAATAGGTTAACTTTTGCCATTGATCAAAATAGGTCAACCTTTGACCTAAAAAGTCAATTTTGGTCAAAATAGTCAACTTCTGATCAAATGACCACCCCATTTACCCAATAAGTCAACTTTTAACCAAAATATCTACTTTAGTCAAAATGGTCATATTTTGACCCAATAACCACACCATTTACCCAAGGGGTGAACATTTCATCAAAATTAAATTTTCATAAAAATAGTCAATTTTTGACCTAATGACCAATTATTGACCGGACAAGTTAATCTATGACCAAAAAGACAACTTTAATCAAAAAGATCAATCCTTAACCTAATTTTCAACCTATTGACCCATTAGGTTAACTTTTGACCAATAAGTCAATTTTGTTTAAAATAGACACTTTTTTATCTAATGACCATCCCAATGACCCAATAGGTTAACTTTTGACCAAAAGTTAAATTTGGTCAAAATCATCAATTTCTGACCGAATGACCAACCCATTGACACAATAGGTCAACTTTTGAGCAAAAAGTTTACTTTGGTCAAAATGGTCAATCCTTGACCAAATGACCAACACAATGACCCAATATGTCAATATTTGACCAAGAAGTCAATTTTGTTCAAAATTATCAATTTTTAACCTGATGACCAATTATTGACCCAATAGTGAATCTCTTACCAAAAAGTCAACTTTGGTCAAAATGGTCAATCCTTGACCCGAAGACCAACCCATTGACCTAATAGTTAACTTTTGACCAAAAAGTCAATTTTTGTCAGAATGGTCAATCCTTGAACCAAAGACCAACCCATTGACCAAATAGGTCAACTTTTGACCAAAATGTTAATTTTGGTCATGACAGTCAATTTTGACCTAATGACCAAAACGCCAACATTGGTCAAAATGTTCAATCCTTGACCCAATGACCAACCCATTGACGCAATAGGTTAACTTTTGACCAAAAAATAAACTTTAGTCAAAATGCTCCATCCTTGACCCAATGACAATTCATTGACGCAATAGGTCAACTTTTGACCATAAGTCAATTTTGGTCAATATAGTCAATTTTTAACTTAATGACCACCCCATTGACAAAATATGTCAACTTTTGACTAAAAAGTCAAATTTGGTCAAAATGGTCATATTCTGACCCAATGACCAACTTAATGACCCAATAGGTCAGTTTTTGACCAAAAAGTTAACTTTTGTCAAAATGATTAATCTTTGACGCAATAACTAACCTATTGACTTTGTAGGTCAACTTTTGACCAAAAAGTCAATTTTGGTCAAAATTTAGTCAATTTTTGACTTAATGACCAATTATTGATCCAATAAGTTAATCTCTGACTAAAAAGTCAATTTTGGTCAAAAAGGTCAATTTTTGACCTAACGACCAATTATTGACCCAACAAGTCAATCTCTGACCAAAAAGACAACTTTGGTCAAAATGGTCAATCCTTAACCCAATGACCAACCCGTTGACCCAAAAGGTCAACTTTTGACCAAAAAGTCAAAATGGTCAATCCTTAACCCAATGACAAACCCATTAACCCAATAGGTCAACTTTTGACCAAAAAGCCAATTTTGGTAAAAATAGTCAATTTTCTACCTAGTGACCACCCCGTTGACCCAATAGGTTAACTTTTTACCAAAAAGTCAGCTTTGGTCAAAATGGCAAATTACTGACCCAATGACAAACCCAATGACCCAACAGTCAACTTATGACCAAAAGTCAACTTTGGTCAAAATGATCAAATCCTTGACCAATTGACCAACCCATTGACCGAATAAGCCAATTTTTAATAAAGAAGTCAATTTTTGACCTAATAACCAATTATTGACCCAATAAGTCAATCACCTACCAAAAAGTCAATTTTGGTCAAAATGGTCAATCCTTGAACCAAAGACCAACCCATCGACCCAATAGGTCAACTTTTGACCAAAAACTCAATTTTGGTCAAAATAGTTAATTTTTAACCTAAAGACTACCTCTTCGACCCAATGGGTCGACTTTTGACCAAATTGTCAATTTTAGTTAAAATGGTCAATTTCTGACCTAATGATCAATCCATTGACCCAAAAGGTCAACTTTTGAGCAAAAAAGTCAACTTTGGTCAAAATGGTCAATCCTTCACCCAATGACCACCCATTGACCTAATATGTCAATATTTTACCAAGAAGTCAATTTTGGTCAAAATTATCAATTTTTTACCTGATGACCAATTACTGACCTAATAAGTCAATCTCTTACTAAAAAGTCAACTTTGGTCAAAATGGTCAATCCTTGACCCAATAACCAACCCATTGACAAATAGGTCAACTTTTGACTAAAAAGTCAATTTTGGTCAAAATTGTCAATCCTTGAATCAAAGACCAACCCATTGACCAATAGGTCAACTTTTGAAAAAAATGTCAATTTGACCTAATTACCAAAACGCCAACTTTGGTCAGAGTGGACAATCCTTAACCAATGACCAACCCATTGACCCAATAGTTCAACTTTTGACCAAAAATTAAACTTTGGTTAAAATGGTCCATCCTTGACCCAATATCCAATCTATTAACCCAGTAGGTCAACTTTTGACGAAAAGTCAATTTTGGTCGATATAGTCAATTTTTAACCTAATGACCACCCGATTGACCCAATAAGTTAACTTTTAGCCAAAATATCTACTTTGGTTAAAATGGTCATATTCTGACACAATAACCACCCCATTTACCTAGTGGGTGAACATTTGACCAAAGATTAAATTTTCATGAAAATAGTCAATTTTTGACCTAATGACCAATTATTGACCCAAAAAATTAATCTATGACCAGAATGACAACTTTAGTCAAGAAGGTCAATCCTTAACCCAATGACCAACCCATTGACCCAATAGGTCAACTTTTGACCAAAAAGTGAATTTTTCTCAAAATAAACAATTTTTGATCTAATGACTACCCCAATGACCCAATAGGTTAACTTTTGACCAAAAGATTAATTTGGTCAAAATGGTTAATTTCTGACCCAATGACCAACCCATGGACCCAATAGGTCAACTTTTAAGCAAAAAGTCAACTTTGGTCAAAATGATTCATCATTGATCAAATGACCAACCCATTGACCCAATATGCCAATATTTGACCAAGAAGTTAATTTTGGTCAAAATTATCAATTTTTGAACTGATGACCAGTTATTGACCCTATAAGTCTATCTCTTACTAAAAAGTCAACTTTTGTCAAAATTGTCAATCCTTGACCAAAAGACCAACCCATTGACCCAATAGGTCAATTTTTGACCAAAAAGTTAAATTTTGTCAATCTTTGAACCAAAGACCAACCCATTGACCAAATAGTTCAACTTTTGACCAAAATGTTAATTTTGGTCAAGATAGTCAAATTTCGACCAAATGACCAAAAAGCCCACTTTGGTCAGAATGTTCAATCCTTGACCCAATGACCAACCATTGACCCAATAGGTCAACTTTTGACCAAAAAAAAACTTTGGTCAAAATGGTCCATCCTTGACCCAATGACCAATCCATTAACCCAATAGGTCAACTTTTGACCAAAAGTCAATTTTGGTCGATATAGTCAATTTTTAACTTAATGACCAGCCCATTAACACAATAGGTCAACTTTTGACCAAAAAGTCAACTTTGGTCAAAATGGTCATATTCTAACCCAATGATCAACCTAATGACCCAATAGGTCAGTTTTTGACAAAAAAGTTAACTTTAGTCAAAATGATCAATCTTTGACGCAATGACTAACCAATTGACCTAGTAGGTCAACTTTTGACCAAAAAATTAATTTTGGTCAAAATCTAGTCAATTTTTGACCTAATGACCAATTATTGATCCAATAAGTCAATCTCTGACTAAAAAGTCAATTTTTGTTTAAATGGTTGATTTTTGACCTAACGACCAATTATTGACCCAACAAGTCAATCTCTGACCAAAAAGACAACCTTGGTCAAAATTGCCAATCCTTAACCCAATAACCAACCCATTGACTCAAAAGGTCAACTTTTGACCAAAATGTCAAAAAGGTCAATCCTTGACCCAATGACCAACCCATTAACCCAATAGGTCAACTTTTGACCAAAAAGACAATTTTGGTCAATATAGTCAACTTTTGATCTAATGACCAACCCGTTAATCCAATAGGTTAACTTTTTACCAAAAAGTTAACTTTGATCAAAATGGTCAATTACATACCCAATGACCAACCCATTGACCCAATAGGTCAATTTTTGACTAAAAGTCAACTTTGGTCAAAATGATCAAATCCTTGACCAGTTGACTAACCCATTGACCGAATAAGTCAATCACTTACAAAAAAGTCAATTTTGGTCAAAATGATTAACTTTTGACCTAATGACCAATTATTGACCTAATAAGTCAATCACTTACCAAAAAGTCAACTTTGGTCACAATGGTCAATCCTTGAACCGAAGACCAACCAATTGACCCAATAGTTCAACTTTTGACCAAAAACTCAATTTTGGTCAGAATAGTTAATTTTTAACCTAATGACTACCCCATTAACCCAATGAGTCAACAATTGACCAAATTGTCAACTTTGGTTAAAATGGTCAATTTCTAACCTAATGACCAACCATTGACCCAAAAGGTCAACTTTTCAGCAAAAAGTCAACTTTGGTCAAAATGGTCAATCCTTCACCCAATGACCACCCATTGACCTAATATGTCAATATTTTACCAAGAAGTCAATTATGGTCAAAATTATCAATTTTTAGTCTGATGACCAATTATTGACCCAATAAGTCAATCTCTTACTAAAAAGTCAACTTTGGTCAAAATGGTCAATTCTTGACCCAAAGACCAACCCATTGACCCAATAGTCAACTTCTGACCAAAAACTCAATTTTGGTCAAAATGGTCAATCTTTGAACCAAAGACCAACCATTGATCAAATAGGTCAACTTTTGACCAAAATGTTAATTTTGGTCATGATAGTCAATTTTTGACTTAATGACCAAAACGCTAACTTTGGTCAAAATGTTCAATCCTTTACCCAATAGGTTAACTTTTGACCAAAAAATAAACTTTGGTCAAAATGGTCCATCCTTGACCCAATGACAATCCATTGACCCAATAGGTCAACTTTTGATCATAAGTCAATTTTGGTCGATATAGTCAATTTTTAATTTAAATGACCACCGCATTGACAAAATAGGTCAACTTTTGACCAAAAAGTCAAATTTGGTCAAAATGGTCATATTCTGACCCAATGACCAACTTAATAACCCAATAGGTCAGTTTTTGACTAAAAAGTTAACTTTGGTCAAAATGATCAATCTTTGACGCAATGACTAACATATTGACCTAGTAGGTCAACATTTGACCAAAAAGTCAATTTTGGTCAAAATTTAGTCAATTTTTGACCTATTGACCAATTATTGATCTGATAAGTTAATCTCTGACTAAAAAGTCAATTTTGGTCAAAAATGTCAATTTTTTATCTAACGACCAATTATTGACCCAACAAGTTAATCTCTGACAAAAAAGACAACTTTGGTCAAAATGGCCAATCCTTAACCCAATGACCAACCCGTTTACCCAAAAGGCCAACTTTTGACCAAAAAGTCAAATGGTCAATCGTTGACCCAATGACCAACCCATTAACCCAATAGGTCAACTTTTGACCAAAAAGCCAATTTTGGTCAAAATAGTCAATTTTTGATCAAATGACCACCCCATTGAGCCAATAGGTTAACTTTTTACCAAAAAGTCAGCTTGGGTCAAAATGACAAATTACTGACCCAATGACAAACCCATGACCCAACATGTCAACTTATCACCAAAAGTCAACTTTGGTTAAAATGATCAAATCCTTGACCAATTGACTAACCCAATGACCGAATAGGTCAATATTTAATAAAGAAGTCAATTTTTTACCTAATGACCAATTATTGACCCAATAAGTCAATCACTTACCAAAAAGTCAATTTTGGTCAAAATGGTCAATCCTTGAACCAAAGACCAACCCATTGACCCAATAGTTCAACTTTTAACCAAAAACTCAATTTTGGTCAAAATAGTTAATTTTTGACCTAATAAATACCCAATTGACCCAATGGGTCAACTTTTGACCAAATTGTCAATTTTAATTAAATTGGTCAATTTCTGACCTAATGACCAATCCATTGACCCAAAAGGTCAACTTTTGAGCAAAAAGTCAACTTTGGTCAAAATGGTCAATCCTTCACCCAATGACCACCCATTGACCTAATATGTCAATATTTTACCAAGAAGTCAATTTTGGTCAAAATTATCAATTTTTTACCTGATGACCAATTACTGACCTAATAAGTCAATCACTTACTAAAAAGTTAACTTTGGTCAAAATGGTCAATCCTTGACCCAAAGACCAACCCATTGACCCAATAGGTTACCTTTTGACTAAAAAGTCAATTTTGGTCAAAATGGTCAATCCTTGAACCAAAGACCAACCCATTGCCCAAATAGGTCAAGTTTTAACCAAAATGTCAATTTTGGTAAGATAGTCAATTTTTTTTACCTAATAACCAAAACGCCAACTTTGGTCAGAATGGTCAATGCTTGACCAATTACCAACCCATTGACCCAATAGGTTAACTTTTGACCAAAAATAAACTTTGGTCAAAATGGTCCATCCTTCAGCCAATGACCAATCCATTGACCCAGTAGGTCAACTTTTGACCAAACGTCAATTTTGGTCAATATAGTCAATTTTTAACCTAATGACCACCCGATTTACCCAATAAGTCAACATTTAGCCAAAAAATCAACTTTGGTCAAAATGGTTAGACCCCATTTACCCAAGGGGTGAACATTTGACCAAAGATTAAATTTTCATAAAAATAATCAATTTTTGACCTAATGACCAATTATTGACCAAAAAAATTAATCTATGATCAAAAGACATCTTTAGTCAAAAAGGTCAATCCTTAACCCAATGACCAACCCATTGACCCAATAGGTCAACTTTTGACCAAAAAGTCAATTTTGCTCAAAATAAACAATTTTTGATCTAATGACCACCCAAATGACCCAATAGGTTAACTTTCGACCAAAAGTTAAATTTGTATAAAATGGTTAATTTCGGACCCAATGACCAACCCAAGGACCCAATAGGTCAATTTTTAAGCTAAAAGTCAACTTTGGTCAAAATGGTCAATCCTTGACCAAATGACCAACCCATTCACCCAATGTGTCAATATTTGACCAAGAAGTCAAATTTGGTCAAAATTATCAATTTTTGACCTGATGACCAATTATTGACCCAATAAGTCAATCACATGCTAAAAAGTCAACTTTGGTCAAAATTGTCAATCCTTGACCCAAAGACCAACCCATTGACCCAATAGGTCAACTTTTGACCAAAAAGTAAATTTTGGTCAATCCTTGAACCGAAGACCAACCCATTGACAAAATAGGTCAACTTTTGACCAAAATGTTAATTTTAGTCAAGATAGACAATTTTTGACCAAATGACCGAAACAACAACTTTGGTCAGAATGTTCAATGCTTGACCCAATGACCAACCCATTGACCTAATAGGTCAACTTTTGACCAAAAAATAAACTTTTGTCAAAATGGTCCATCCTTGATCCAATGACCAATCCATTGACCCAATAGATCAACTTTTGACCAAAAGTCAATTTTGGTCGATATAGTCAATTTTAACTTAATGATCACCCCAATGACACAATAGGTCAACTTTTGAACAAAAAGTCAACTTTGGTCAAAATGGTCATATTCTGACCCAATGACTAACCTATTACCTAGTAGGTCAACTTTTGGCCAAAAATTCAATTTTGGTCAAAATTTAGTCAATTTTTGACCTAATGACCAATTATTGATCTAATAAGTCAATCTCTGACTAAAAAGTCAATTTTGGTTAAAATGGTCAATTTTTGACCTAACGACCAATTATTGACCCGACATGTCAATCTCTGACCAAAAAGACAACTTTGGTCAAAATCGCCAATCCTTAACCCTATAACCAACCCATTGACCCAAAAGGTCAACTTTTGACCAAAAAGTCAAAATGGTCAATCCTTAACCCACTGACCAACTCATTAACCCAATAGGTCAACTTTTGATCAAAAAGCCAATTTTGGTCGATATAGTCAATTTTTGATCGAATGACCACCCCGTTGACCTAGTAGGTTAACTTTTTACCAAAAAGTCAACTTTGGTCAAAATGGTCAATTACTGACCCAATGACCAACCCATTGACCCATGAGGTCAACTTTTTACAAAAAGTCAACTTTGGTTGGTCAAAATGATTAAATCCTTGACAATTGACCAACCCATTGACCGAATAGGTCAATATTTAATAAAGAAGTTAATTTTTGACTTAATGACCAATTATTGACCCAATAAGTCAATCATTAACCAAAAAGTCAATTTTGATCAAAATGGTCAATCCTTGAATCAAAGACCAACCCATTGACCCAATAGGTCAACCTTTGACCAAAAACTCAATTTTGGTCAAAATAGTTAATTTTTGACCTAATGACCACCCCACTGACCCAATGGGTCAACTTTTGACAAAATTCTCAACTTTGGTTAAAATTGTTAATTTCTGACCCAATGACCAACCCATTGACCCAAAAGGTCAACTTTAAAGCAAAAAATCAACTTTGGTCAAAATGGTCAATCCTTGACCCATGACCAACGCATTACCCAATATGTCAATATTTGATCAAGAAGTCAATTTTGGTCAAAATTATTAATTATTTACATGATGACTAATTTTTGATCCAATAAGTTAATCTCTTACTAAAATGTCAACTTTGGTCAAAATGGTTAATCCTTGACGCAAAGACCAACCCATTGACCCAATTGGTCAACTTTTGACTAGAAAGTCAAATTTGGTCAAAATGGTCAATCCTTAAACCAAAGACCAACCCATTGACAAATTGGTCAACTTTTGACCAAAATGTCAATTTTGGTCAAGATAAATAATTTTTGACCTAATAAACAAAACGCCAACTTTTGTCAGAATGGTCATTCCTTGACCAATGACCAACCATTGACCCAATAGGTCAACTTTTGACCAAAAAGTAAACTTTTGTCAAAATGATCCACCTTTGACCCAATGACCAATCCATTGAGACAGTAGGTCAACTTTGGACCAAAAGTCAATTTAGATTGATATAGTCAATTCTTAACCTAATGATCACCCTATTGACCCAGTAAGTCAACTTTTAACCAAAATATCTACTTTGGTCAAAATGGTCATATTCTGACCCAATAACCACCCTATTTACCCAATGGGTGAACATTTGACCAAAGATTAAATTTTCATAAAAATAATCAATTTTTGACCAAATTACCAATTATTGACCCAATAAGTCAATCTCTGATAAAAAATTTAACTTTGGTCAAAATGGTCAATTCTTGACCTAATGGCCAACCCATTGACCTAATAGGTTAACTTATTACCAAAAAGTTAACTTTGGACAAAATCGTCAATCCTTGACCAAATGATCAACCCATTGACCCAATAGGTGAACTTTTGACCAAAAAATTAATTTTGGTCAAAATAGTCAACTTTTGACCTTATGACCACCCAATTGACCCAATGGGTCAACTTTTGACCAAAATATCAATTTTGGTCAAAATGGTCAATCCTCGACACAATGACATACTAATTGACCCAATTGATCAACTTTTGACAAAAAAAGTAAATATTGGTCAAAATAGTCAATTTTTAACCTAACAACCATCTCATTGACTCAATAGGTCAACTTATGACTAAAAAGTCAACTTTGGTCAAAATGATCAAATCCTTGACCAATTGACCAACCTATTGACCGAATAGGTCAATATTTGTCAAAGAAGTCAATTTTGGTCAAAATAGTCAATTTTTGACATAATAACTAATTATTGTCGCAAAAAGTCAATCTCTTACCAAAAAGTCAACTTTGGTCAAAATGGTCAATCCTTGACCCAAAGACCAACCCATTGACCCAATAGGTCAACTTTTGACAAAAAGTCAATTTTGGTCAAAATGGCTAATCCTTGAACTAATGACCAACCCATTGACCTAATTGGTCAACTTTTGACCAAAAAGTCAATTTTGGTCAAAATAGTCAATTTTCTGACCTCATGACCACCCACTGTTTCAGTAGGTTAACTTTTGACCAAAATTTCAACTTTGGTTAAAATAGTCAATCTCTGACCCAATGACCAACTTGTTGACCCAATACGTCAACTTTTGAACAAAAAGTCAACTTTGGTCAAAATGGTCAATCATTGACCCAATGACCAACCATTGACCCAATAGGTTAACTTTTGACCAAAAAGTCAATTTTGGTCAAAATAGTCAATTTTTGACCTAATGACCAATTTCTGACCCAATAAGTAAATCTGTAACCAAAAAAGTCAACTTTGGTCAAAATGGTCAATCCTTAACCCATTGACCAACCCATTGACCCAGTAGGTCAACCTTTAACCAAAAAGTCAACTTTGGTAAAAATGGTCATTCTTTGACCCAATGACCAAAAAAGACAATTTTGGTCAAAATAGTTAATTTTTTACCAAATGACCCATTATTCACCCAATAATTCAATCTCTGACCAAAAAGTCAACTTTGGTCAAAATGCTCAATCCTTAACCCAATGACCAACCCATTGACTCAATAGGTAAATTTTTAACTAATAAGTAAAATTTGGTCAAAATGATCCATCTACGGTCCAATGACCAACCCCTTAACCCAGTAGGTCAACTTTTGACCGAAAAGTCAATTTTGGTCAAAAAAGTCAATTTTTGACACAATGTTCAATTATTGACCCAATAGATCTACTTTTGACCAAAAAGTCAACTTTGCTAAAATGGTCAATCCTTGACCTAATGACAAACCTGTTAACCCAATTGGTCAACTTTTAACCGAAAAAGTCAATTTTGGTCACAATAGTCATTCCTTGACCCAATGACCAACCCATTGACCCAATGGATCAACTTATTACTAAAAAGTCAACTTTGGTCAAAATGGTCAATCCTTAACCAAATGATCGACACATTGACTCAATAGGTGAATTTTTGACCAAAAAGTCAATTTTGGTCAAATAGTCAACTTTTGACCTAATGACCACCCATTTGACCCAATGGTTCAACTTTTGACAGAAATATCAATTTTGGTGAAAATGTACAATCCTCGACACAATGACATACCAATTGACCAAATCGATCAATCTTTGACAAAAAAGTAAATATTAGTCAAAATAGTCAATTTTTAATGAAACAATAATCTCATTGACCCAATAGGTCAACTTTTGACCAAAAAGTCAACTTTGGTCAAAATGATCAACTCCTTGACCAATTGACCAACCCACTGACCCAATAGATCAATATATGAAAAAGAAGTCAATTTTGGTCAAAATTATCAATTTTTTACCTAATGACAAATTATTGACCCAATAAGTCAATCTCTTAACAAAAAGTCAACTTGGTCAAAATGGACAATCCTTGACCCGAAGGCCAACCCATTGACTAATAGATTTCATTTTGACCAAAAAGTCAATTTTGGTCAAAATGGTCAATCTTTGAACCAATGACTAATCCATAGACCAAAAAGGTCAACTTTTGACCAAAAAGTCAATTTGGGTTAAAATAGTCAATTTTTGACCCAATGATCACGCATCGACCCAATATGTCAACTTTTGAACAAAAAGTAAACTTTGTCAAAATTGTCAATCCTTGACCGAATGACCATCCCATTCACCCAATATGTCAACTTTTGACCAAAAAGTCAAATTTACTCAGAATAGTCATTTTTGACCGAATGACCAATTACTGATCCAATAAGTCAATATGTGACCAAAAAGTCAACTTTGGTCAAAATTGTCAATCCCTTACTCAATGACCAACCCATTAACACAATAGGTCAAATTTTAACCAAAAAAGCCTACTTTGGTTAAAATGGTTAATCCTTGACCCAATGACCCAATTGGTCAACTTTTAATGAAAAAGTCAATTTTGGTCAAAATAGTTAATTTTTGACCGAATGTCCAATTATTGACCCAATAACTCAATCTTTGACCAAAAACTTAACTTTGGTCAAAATGGTCAATCTTTGACCCAATGACCAACCCATTGGCCCAATAGGTAAACTTTTGACCAAAAAGTCAACTTTGGTCAAAATGATCAGTCCTTGACCCAATGACCAACCCTTGACCCAATAGATCAACTTTTGACAAAAAAAGTCAATTTTGGTCAAAAGAGTCAATTTTTGACCTAATGACCAATTATTGACCTAATAAGTCAATCTCTGACAAAAAATTTAACTTTGGTTAAAATGGTCAATCCATGACCCAATGTCCAACCATTTGATCCAATAGGTCAACTTTTGACAAAAAAGTCAAAATGGTCAATCCTTGACCCAACAGTGACCAACTCATTAACCCAATAGGTCAACTTTTGACCAAAAAGAAAATTTTAGTGAAAATAGTCAATTTTTAATCTAATGACCACCCCATTGACCTAATAGGTTAAAATTTGACCAAAAAGTCAACTTTGGTCAAAAAGGTCAATTTCTGACCCAATGACTAACCCATTGAGCCAATAGGTCAACTTATAATTGAAATGTCAACTTTGGTCAATACGATCAATCCTTGACCAAATGACCAACCCATTAACCCAATATGTCAATATTTAAACAAGAAGTAAATTTTGGTCAATATTGTCAATTTTTTACATAATGACCAATTATTGACTCAATAAGTCAATCTCTTACCAAATGTCAACTTTGGTCAAAATCGTCAATCCTTGACCCAAAGACCAACCCATTGATCCAATAGGTCAACTTTTGACCAAAAAGACAATTTTTGTCATAATGGTCAATCCCTGATCCAATGAACAACCCATTGACCAAATAGGTCATGTTTTGACCAAAAAGTCAAGTTTGGTCAAATAGTCAATCTTTGACCTAATGACCACCCCATTGTCCGAATAGGTTAAATTTAGTTAAAATGATCAATTTATGTGCCAATGACCAACCCATTGACCCAATAGGTCAAGTTTTGACCAAAAAGTCAACCTTGGTCAAAATGACTTATTGTTGACCCAATGACCAACCCATTAACCCAATAGGTTAACTTTTGACCAAAAAGTCAATTTTGGTTAAAATAGTCAATTTTTGACCTAATGACCAATTTTGTTGACCCAATAAGCCGATCTCTGACCAAAACGTCAACTTTGGTCAGAATCATCAATCCTTGACCCAATGACCAACCCATTTACGCAATAGGTCAAATTTTGTCAAAAAATAAACTTTGGTCAAAATGGTCAATCATTGAGCCAAAGACCAATCCATTGGCCAAATAGGTCAACTTTTGAAAAAAGTCAATTATGGTTGATATAATCAATTTTTAACCTAATGAACACCCCATTGACACAATAGGTCAACTTTTAACTATAAAGTCAACTTTGGTCAAAATGATCATAGTCTGACCTAATGACCAACCTAATGACCCAATAGGTCAGTTTTTAACCAAAAAGTTAACTTTTGTCACAATGGTCAATTTCTGACCGAATGACCAACCCATTGACCCAAAAGGTTAGCTTTTTAACAAAAAGTCAACTTTAATCAAAATGGTCAATCCTTGACATAATGACCAATGATTGACCCTATAGGACAACTTTTAACCAAAAAGTCAACTTTTTTCAAAATGGTATCTTTTACCCAATGACTAACCCGTTGATCCAATAGGTCAACTTTTGACAAAAAAGTCAATTTTGGTTAAAATAGTCATTTTTTGTCCTAATGACTAATTATTGACCCAATAAGTCAATCACTGACCAAAAATTTAACTTTGGTCAAAATCGTCAATCTATGACCCAATGGCCAACCCATTGACCCAATAGGTTAACTTGTTACCAAAAAGTCAATTTTGGTCAAAATAGTCAATTTTTTACCTAATGACCACCTCATTGACCCAATTGGTCAAATTTGGTTAAAATGGTCAATTTCTGTCCCAACGACCAACCCGTTGACCTGATAGGTCAAGTTTTGACCAAAAAGTCAACTTTGGTCAAAATGATCTATCTTTGACCCAATGACCAACCCATTGACCCAATAGGTTAACTTTTGACCAAAAAGTCAATTTTGATTAAAAAAAAGTCAATTTTTGATCTAATGTCCAATTATTGACCTAATAAATCAATCTCTGACCAAAATATCAATTTTGGTCAGAATGGTTAATCCTTGACCTAGTGACCAACCTATTGACCTAATAGGTCGACATTAGACCAAAAATAAACTTTGGTCAAAATGTTCATTCCTTGACCCAATGACCAATTCATTAGCCCATTAGGTGAACTTTTGACCAAAAGTCAATTTTGGTCGATATAGTCAAATTTTAACCAAAAGACCACCCTATTGACACAATATGTCAACTTTTAACCAAAAAATCAACTTTGGTCAAAGTGGTCATATTCTGACCCAATGACCAACCTAAAGACCCAATAGGTCAGTTTATCACAAAAAAGTTAACTTTAGTGAACATGGTTAATCTTTGACGCAATGACTAACCAATTGACCCAGTAGGTCAACTTTTGACAAAAAAGTCCATTTTGGTTAAAATAGTTAATTTTTGACCTATTGACCAGTTATTGATCCAATAAGTTAATCTCTGACTAAAAAGTCAATTTTTGTCAAAATGTTCATTTTTTGACCTAATGACCAATTATTGATCCAACAAGTCAATCTCTGACCAAGAAGATAACTTTGGTCAAATAGGTCAATCCATGACCCAAAGACCAACCCATTGACCTAATAGGTCAACTTTTGACCAAAAAGTCAAAATGGTCAATCCTTGACTTAATGCCAACCCAACCCAATAGGTCAACTTTTGACTAAAAACTCAATTTAGGTCAAAATAGTCAATTTTTAATCTAATGAATACCCCTTGACCCAATAGGTCAACTTTTGACCAAAAAGTGATTTTTTATCAAAAAAGTTAATTTTTGACCCAATGACCAACCCATTGACCCAATAGGTTAACGTTTAATGAAAAAGTCAATTTTCGTCAAAATAGTCAATTTTTTACATAAATACTAATTATTGACCCAAAAAGTTAATCTCTGACAAAAAGTCAACTTTGGTCAAAATGGTCAATCTTTGACCCAATGACCAAACCATTGACCCAATAAGTCAATTTTTAGTCAAAAAGTCAATTTTTAGTCAAAATGGTCAATCCTTGACCTAATGACCCAATAGATCAACTTTTGATAAAACAATCAATTTTGGTCAAAATGGATAATTTTTGAATTAATGACCAAATATTGATCCAAAAAGTCAATCTCTGACCAAAATGTCAACTTTGGTAAAAAATCATCAATTCTTGACAAAATGATCAACCCGTTGACCCAATAGGTTAGCTTTTGACCAAAAAGTTAACTTTTGTCGAAATGGTCAACCCTTGACCCAATGACCAACCCATTGATCAAAATAGGTCAACTTTTGACCCAAAAAGTCAATTTCGGTCAAAACAGTCAACTTCTGATCTAATGACCACCCCATTGACCCAACAAGTCAACTTTTAACCAAAATATCTACTTTAGACAAAATGATCATATTTTGACCCAATAACCACACCATTGACCCACGGGCTGAACATTTCATCTAAGATCAAACTTTCATAAAAATAGTCAATTTTTGACCTAATGACCAATTATTGACTCGACAAGTTAATCTATGACCAAAAAGACAACTTTAGTCAAAAAGGTCAATCCTTAACCCAATGATCAACCCATTGACCCAATAGGTCAACTTTTGACCAAAAAGTCAATTTTGCTCAAAATAGTCAATTTTTTATCTAATGACCACCCCAATGACCCAATAGGTTAACTTTTGACCAAAACTTAAATTTGGTCAAAATGGTCAATTTCTGACCGAATGACCAACCCATTGACCCAATAAGTCAACTTTTGAGCAAAAAATTTACTTTGGTCAAAATGGTCAATCCTTGACCAAATGACCAACCCATTGACCCAATAGGTCAACTTTTGACCAAAAAGTCAAATTTGGTCAAAATGGTCAATCCTTGAACCAAACACCAACCCATTGACCCAACGGGTCAACTTTTGACCAAATTGTCAACTTTGGTTAAAATGGTCAATTTTTGACCCAACGACCAACCCATTGACCCAAAAGGTCAACTTTAGAGCAAAAAGTCAACTTTGGTCAAAATAGTCAATCCTTTACCCAACGACCAACACATTGACCCAATATGTCAATATTTGACCAAGAAGTCAATTTTAGTCAAAATTATCAATTTTTACCTGATGACTAATTATTGATCCAATAAGTTAATGTCTTACTAAAAAGATAATTTTGCTCAAAATCATCAATCCTTGAACCAAAAACCAACCCATTGATCAAATAAGTCAACTTTTGACCGAAAAGTCAATTTTGGTCAAGATAGTCAATTTTTGACCTAATGACCAAAACGCCAACTTTGGTCAGAATGGTCAATCCTTGACCCAGACCAACTCATTGACCCAAATTGTCAACTTTTGACCAAAAGATAAACTTTGGTCAAAATGGTCCATTCTTGACCCAATGACCAATCCATTGACCTAGTAGGTCAGCTTTTGAGCAAAAGTCAATTTTGGTCGATATAGTCAATTCTTCACCTAATGACCACCCCATTGACCCAATAAGTCAGCTTTTAACCAAAATATCTACCATGGTCACAATGGTCAAATTCTGAACCAATAACCACCCCCTTTACCCAACGGGTGAACATTTGACCAAAGATTAAATTTTCATAAAAATAGTCAATTTTTGACCTAATGACCAATTATTGACCCAATAAATTAATCTATGACCAAAAAGACAACTTTAGTTAAAAAGGTCAATCCTTAACCCAATGACCAACCCATTGACCCAAGATGTCAACTTTTGACAAAAAAGTTAATTTTGCTCAAAACAGTCAATTTTTGATCTAATGACCACCCCAATGACCCAATAGGCTAACTTTTGAGCAAAAGTTAAATTTGATCAAAATGGTCAATTTCTGACCCAATGACAAATCCATGGACCCAATAGGTCAACTTTTAAGCAAAACGTTAACTTTGGTCAAAATGGTCAATCCTTCACCAAATGACCAACTCATTGACCCAATATGTCAATTTTTGACCAATAAGTTAATTTTGGTCAAAATTATAAATTTTTAACCTGATGACCAATTATTAACCCAATAAGTCAATCTCTTACGAAAAAACCAACTTTGGTCAAAATGGTCAATCCTTGACCCAAAGACCAACCCATTGACCCAATATGTTAACTTTTGACTAAAAAGTTAATTTTGCTCAATCCTTGAACCAAAAAACCAACCCATTAACCAAATAGGTCAACTTTTGACCAAAATATTAATTTTGGTGAAGATAGTCAATTTTTGACCTAATGACCAAAACGCCATGTTTGGTCAGAATGTTCAATGCTTGACCCAATGACCAACCCTTTGACCCAATAGGTCAACTTTTGACCAAAAAATAAACTTTTGTCAAAATGGTCCATCCTGGACACAATGACCAATTCATTGACCTAATAGGTCAACTTTTGACCAAAAGTCAATTTTGGTCGATATAGTCAATTTTTAACTTAATGACCACCCCATTGACACAATAGGTCAACTTTTGACCAAAAAGTCAACTTTGGTCAAAATGGTCAGATTCTGACCAAACCTAATGATCCAATAGGTCAGTTTTTGATCAAAAAGTTAACTTTAGTAAAAATGATCAATCTTTGACGCAATGACTAACCTATTGACCTAGTAGGTCAACTTTTGACCAAAAAGTCAATTTTGGTCAAAAAACTTTATTTTTGACCGAATGACCAATTATTGACCTAATAAGTCAATCTCTGACCAAAAAGTCAACTTTGGTCAAATGGTCAATCCTTGACCGAATGTCCAACCCGTTGATCAAAAAGGTCAACTTTTGACCGAAAAGTCAATTTTGGTCAAAAAAGTTAATTTTTGATAAACTTACCAATTATTGACACAATAGGTCAACTTTTGACCAAAAAGTCAACTTTGGTCAAAATGGTTATTCGTTGACCCAATGATCAACTCGCTGACCCATTAGGTTTTTTTTTCACCAAAAAAGTTCATTTTGGTCAAAATAGTCAATTTTTGAACAAATGACCAATTATTGGCCCAATAAGTCAACCTCTGATAAAAATTTAACTTTGGTCAAAATGGTCAATTCTTCACCTGATGGCCAACCCATTGACCCAATAGGTCAACTTATTACCAAAAAGTCAACTTTGGTCAAAATGGTCAATCCTTGACCAAATGATCAACCCATTGACCCAATAGGTGAACTTTTGACCAAAAAGTCCATTTTGGTTAAAATAGTCAATTTTTGACCTTATGACCACCCAATTGACCCAATGCGTCAACTTTTGTCCAAAATATCAATTTTGGTCAAAATGGTCAATCCTTGACACAATGACATACTAATTGACCCAATTGATCAACTTTTGACAAAAAGAGTAAATATTGGCCAAAATAGTCAATTTTTAACCTAACAACCATCTCATTGACTCAATAGGTCAACTTATGACCAAAAAGTCAACATTGGGCAAAATGATCAAATCCTTGACCAACTGACCGAATAGGTTAATATTTGTCAAAGAAGTCAATTTTGGTCAAAATAGTCAATTTGTGTAATAATAACCAATTATTGACCCAATAAGTCAATCTCTTACCAAAAAAGTCTACTTTGGTCAAAATGGTCAATCCTTGACCCAAAGACCAACCCATTGACCCAATAGGTCAACTTTTGTCCAAAAAGTAAATTTTGGTCAAAATGGCTAATCCTTGAACTAATGACCAACCCATTGACCTAATTGGTCAACTTTTGACCAAAAAGTCAATTTTGGTCAAAATAGTTAATTTTTGACCTCATGACCACCCATTGTTTCAATAGGTCAACGTTTGACCAAATTGTCAACTTTAGTTAAAATCATCAATTTCTGACCCAATGACCAACTTGTTGACCCAATATGTCAACTTTTGAACAAAAAGTCAACTTTAGTCAAAATGGTCAATACTTGACCCAATGACTAACCATTGACCCAATAGGTCAACTTTTGACAAAAAAGTCAATTTTGGTCAAAATAGTTAATTTTTGACCTAATGACCAATTATTGACCCAATAAGTCAATCTGTAACCAAAAAAGTCAACTTTGGTCAAAATCGTAAATCCTTGACCCAGTAACCAACCCTTTGACCGAGTAGGTCAACCTTTAACCAAAAAGTAAACTTTGGTCAAAATGGTCAATCCTTGACCCAATGACCAAAAAGGTCAACCTTTGACGAAAAAGTCAACTTTGGTCAAAATGCTCAATCCTTTACCTAATGACCAACCCATTGACCCAATAGGTAAATTTTTGACAAAAAAGTAAACTTTAGTCAAAACGACTAATCTATTACCCAATGACCAACCCCTTAACCCAATACTTTAACTTTTGACCAAAAAGTCAATTTTGGTCAAAAAAGTCAATTTTTGACATAATGTCCAATTACTGACCGAATAGATCTACTTTTGACCAAAAAGTCCACTTTGCTAAAATGGTCAATCCTTGACCCAATGACTAACCAATTAACCCAATAGGTTAACTTTTGACCAAAAAAGTCAATTTTGGTCACAATAGTCAATTTTTTACTTAATGACCTATTGTTGAAACAATAAGTTAATCTCTTACCAAAAATTTAACTTTAGTCAAAAAGGTCAATCCTGACCCAATGGTCAACCCATGACCCAATAGATCAACTTATTGCCAAAAAGTCAACTTTGGTCAAAATGGTCAATCCTTAACCAAATGATCAACCCATTGACCCAATAGGTGAACTTTTGACCAAAAAGTCAATTTTGGTCAAAATAGTCAACTTTTGACCTAATGACCACCCATTTGACCCAATGGGTCAACTTTCGACAGAAATATCAATTTTGGTCAAAATGATTAATCCTTGACACAATGACATACCAATTGACCCAATTGATCAACCTTTGACAAAAAAGCTAATATTAGTTAAAATAGTCAATTTTTAACCAAACAACCATCCTATTGACCCAATAGGTCAACTTTTGACCAAAAAGTCAACTTTTGTCAAAATGATCAAGTCCTTGACCAATTGACCAACCCATTGACCCAATAGGTCAATATATGACGAAGAAGTTAATTTTCGTCAAAAATAGTCAATTTTTGATCTAATGACTAATTATTGGCCCAATGAGTCAATCTTTACCAAAAAGTCAACTTTGGTCAAAATGGGCAATCCTTGGCCCGAAATCCAACCCATTGACCTAAGAGGTCAAATTTTGACCAAAAAGTCAATTTTTGTCAAAATGGTTAATCTTTGAACCAATGACTAATCCATTGACCAAATTGGTCAACTTTTGACCAAAAAGTCAATTTGGGTAAAAAAAGTCAATTTTTGACCCAATGACCACCCCATTGACCCAATAAGTCAACTTTGCACAAAAAGTAAACTTTGTCAAAATGGTCAATCCTTGACCGAATGACCAATCCATTGACCCAATTTGTCAACTTTTGACCAAAAAGTCACTTTTACTCAGAATAGTCATATTTTATCGAATGACTAATTATTGACCCATTAAGTCAATATGTGACCGAAAAGTCAACTTTGGTCAAAATTGTCAATCCCTTACTCAATGACCAACCAATTAACCCAATAGGTCAACTTTTAACCAAAAATCCCACATTGATCAAAATGGTTAATCCTTGACACAATGACCCAATTGGTCAACTTTTAAAGAAAAAGTCAATTTTGGTCAAAATAGTTAATTTTTGACCGAATGTCCAATTATTAACCCAATAACTCAATCTCTGACCAAAAGTTAACTTTGGTCAAAATGGTTAATACTTGACCCAATGTCCAACCAAGTGACCAAATAGGTAAACGTTTGACTAAAAAGTCAACTTTGGTCAAAATGATCAATCCTTGACCCAATGACCAAACCCTTGACCCAAAAGGTCAACTTTTGACAAAAAAGTCAATTTTAGTCAAAAGAGTCAATTTTTGACCTAATGACCAATTATTCACCCAATAAGTCAATCTCTGACCAAAAATTTAACTTTGGTTAAAATGGTCAATCCTTGACCCAATGACCAACCCATTAATCAAATAGGTCAACTTTTGACCGAAAAGACAAAATCGTCAATCCTTGACCCAAAGTCCAACCATTGATCCAATAAGTCAACTTTTGACCAAAAAGTCAATTTTTGTCAAAATGGTCAATCCCTGATCCAATGAACAACACATTGACCTAATAGGTCAAGTTTTGACCAAAAAGCCAATTTTGGTCAAAATAGTCAATTTTTAACCTAATGACCACCTCATTATCCGAAAAGGTTAAATTTAGTTAAAATGGTCAATTTCTATGCCAACGACCAGCCCTTTGACCCAATAGGCCAACTTTTGACCAAAAAGTCAACTTTTGTCAAAATGGTCCATCCTTGACCCAATGACCAATCCATTGACCCAATAGGTCAACTTTTGACCAAAAGTCAATTTTGGTCGATATAGTCAATTTTTAACTTAATGATCACCCTCATTGACACAATAGGTCAACTTTTGACTAAAAGTCAAATTTGGTCAAAATGGTCATATTCTGACCCAATGACCAACATAATGACCCAATAGGTCAATTTTTGACCAAAAAGTTAACTTTAGTCAAAATGATCATTCTTTGACGCAAAGACTAACCTATTGACCTAGTAGGTTAACTTTTGACCAAAAAGTCAATTTTGGTCAAAATTTAGTCAATTTTTGACCTAATGACCAATTATTGATCCAATAAGCTAATCTCTGACTATAAAGTCAATTTTTGTCAAAAAGATCAATTTTTGACATAACGACTAATTATTGACCCAACAAGTTAATCTCTGACCAAAAAGACAACTTTGGTCAAAATGGCCAATCCTTAACCCAACCACCAACCCGTTTACCCAAAAGGTCAACTTTTGACCAAAAAGTCAAAATGGTCAATCCTTGGCCCAATGACCAACCCCTTAACCCAATAGGTCAACTTTTGACCAAAAATCTAATTTTGGTCAAAATAGTCAATTTTTTATCTAATGACCACCCCGTTGACCCAATTGGTTAACTTTTTACCAAAAAGCCAGCTTTGGTCAAAATGGCAAATCACTGACCCAATGACCCAACAGGTCAACTTATGACCAAAAGTCAACTTTGGTCAAAATGATCAAATCCTTGATCAATTGACCAATCCATTGACCGAACAGGTCAATATTTATTAAAGAAGTCAATTTTTTACCTAATGACCAATTATTGACCAAATAAGTCAATCACTTACCAAAAAGTAAATTTTGGTCAAAATGGTCAATCCTTGAACTAAAGACCAACCCATTGACCCAATAGGTCAACTTTTGACCAAAAACTCAATTTTGGTCAAAATAGTTAATTTTTGACTTAATGACTACCCCATTGACCCAATGGGTCAACTTTTGACCATATTGTCAACTTTGGTTAAAATGGACAATTTCTGACCTAAATGACCAACCCATTGCCCTAAAAGGTCAGCTTTTGAGCAAAAAGTCAACTTTGGTCAAAATGGTCAATCCTTCACCAATGACCAGCCATTGACCTAATATGTCAATATTTTACCAAGAAGTCAATTTTAGTCAAAATTATCAATTTTTTACCTGATGACCAATTATTGACCTAATCAATCAATCTCTTACTAAAAAGTCAACTTTGGTCAAAATGGTCAATCATTGACCCAAAGACCAACCCATTGGCCCAATAGGTCAACTTTTGACTAAAAAGGTAATTTTGGTCAAAATGGTTATCCTTGAAACAAAGACCAACCAATTGACCAATAAGGTCAACTTTTGACCAAAATGTCAATTTTGGTTGAGATAGTCATTTTTTGACCTAATGGCAAAAACACTAACATTCGTCAAAATCGCCAATCCTTGACCAATGACCAACCCATTGACCCAATAGGTCAACTTTTGACCAAAAAATTAACTTTGGTAAAAAAAATCCATCCTTGACCTAATGACCAATCCACTGACCCATTAGGTCAACTTTTGACCGAATGTCAATTTGGGTCGATATAGTCAATTTTTAACCTAATGACCACCCGATTGACCCAATAAGTCAACTTTTAGCCAAAATATCTACTTTGGTCAAAATGGTCATATTCTGACCCAATAACCACCCCATTTACCCAATGGGTGAACATTTGACCAAAGATTAAATTTTCATAAAACTAGTCAATTTTTAACCTAATGACCAATTATTGACCAAAAAAATTAATCTATGACCAAAAGACAACTTTAGTCAAAATGGTTAATCCTTAACCAAATGACTAACCCATTGACCCAATAGGTCATCTTTTGACCAAAAAGTCAATTTTGCTCAAAATAATCAATTTTAATCTAATGACCACCCTAATGACCCAATAGATTAACTTTTGACCAAAAGTTAAATTTGGTCAAAATGGTTAATTTCTGACCCAATGACCAACCCATGGACCCAATGGTCAACATTTGAGCAAAAAGTCAACTTTGGTCAAAATGGTCAATCCTTGACCAAATGACCAACCCATTGACCCAATATGTCAATATTTGATTAAGAAGTCAATTTTCGTAAAAAATTATCAATTTTTGACCTGATGATCAATTATTGACCCAATAAGTCAACTTCTTACTAAAAAGTCAACTTTGGTCAAAATTGTCAATCCTTGACCCAAAGACCAACCCATTAACCCAATAGATCAACTTTTGACCAAAAAGTCAATTTTGGTCAGTCCTTGAACCAAAGACCAACCCATTGACCAAATAGGCCAACGTTTGACCAAAATGTTAATTTTGGTCAAGATAGTCAATTTGTGACCAAATTACTAAAACACCAACTTTGGTCAGAATGTTCAATCCTTGACCCAATGACCAACTCATTGACCCAGTAGGTCAACTTTTGACGAAAAAATAAACTTTTTTCAAAATTGTCCATCCTTGACCCAATGACTAATCCATTGACCCAATAGGTCAACATTTGACCAAAAGTCAATTTTGGTCGATATGGTCAATTTTTAACAAAATGACCACCCCATTGACACAATAAGTCAACTTTTGACCAAAAAGTCAACTTTGGTCAAAATTGTCATATTCTGACCTAATGATCAACCAAATGGCCCAATAGGTCAGTTTTTGACTAAAAAGCTAACTTTAGTCAAAAAGATCAATCTTTGAAGAATGACTATCCTATTGACCTAGTAGGTTAACTTTTGACCAAAAATTCAATTTTAGTCAAAATTTCTTCAATTTTTGACCTATTGACCAATTATTGATCCAATAAGTCAATCTCTAACTAAAAAGTCAATTTTGGTTAAAATGGCCAATTTTTGACCTAACGACTAATTATTGACCCAAGAAGTCAATCTCTAACCAAAAATACATCTTTGGTCAAAATCGCCAATTCATAACCCAATAACCAACCAATTGACCCAAAAGGTCAACTTTTGACCAAAAAGTTAAAATGGTCAATCCTTGACCCAATGACCAACCCATTAACCAAATAGGTCAACTTTGGACCAAAAAGCCAATTTTGGTCGATATAGTCAATTTTTGATCTAATGACCACCCCGTAGACCCAATAGGTTAACTTTTTACCAAAAAGTCAACTTTGGTCAAAATGGTTAATTACTGACCCAATGACCAACCCACTGACCCAATAGGTCAACTTTTGACCAAAAGTCAACTTTGCTCAAAATGATTAAATCCTTGACCAATTGACCAACCCATTGACCGAATAGGTCAATATTTAATAAATAAGTTAATATTTTAACTAATGACCAATTATTGACCCAATAAGTCAATCCTTACCCAATAGTCAATTTTGGTCAAAATGGTCAATCCTTGAACCAAAGGCCAACCCATTGACCCAATAGGTCAACTTTTGACCAAAAACTCAATTTTGGTCAAAATAGTTAATTTTTGACCTAATGACCACCCCATTGACCCAGTGGGTCCACTTTTGACCAAATTGTCAACTTTGGTTAAAATGGTCAATTTCTGACCCAATGACCAACCCATTGACCCAAAAAGTCAACTTTAGAGCAAAACGTCAACTTTGGTCAAAATGGTCAATCCTTGACCCAATGACCAACCCATTGACCCAATATGTCAATATTTGACCAAGAAGTCAATCTTGGTCAAAATTATCAATTTTTAACCTCATGACCAATTATTGGCCCAATTAGTCAATCTCATACTAAAAAGTAAACTTTGGTCAAAATGGTCAATCCTTGACCCAAAAACTCAATTTTGGTCAAAATGGTCAATCCTTGAACCAAGGACCAACCCATTGACCAAATAGGTCAACTTTTGACCTAATGACCAAAACGCTAACTTTCGTCAGAATGTTTAATCCTTGACCTAATGACCAACACATTGACCTAATAGCTCAACTTTTGACCAAAAAATAAACTTTGGTCAAAATGGTCAATCCTTAACCCAATGACAATCCATTGACCCAATAGGTCAACTTTTGACCAAAAGTCAATTTTTAACTTAATTACCACCCCATTGACACAATTGGTCAACTTTTAACCAAAAAGTCAAATTTGGTCAAAATGGTCATATTCTGACCTAATGACCCAATAGGTCAGTTTTTGACCAAAAAGTTAACTTTAGTCAAAATGATCAATCTTTGACGCAATGACTAACTTATTGACCTAGTAGGTCAACTTTTGACCAAAAAGTCAATTTTGGTCAAAATTTAATCAATTTTTGACCTAATAACCAATTATTGATCCAATAAGTTAATCTCTGACTAAAAAGTCAATTTTGGTCAAAAATGTCAATTTTTGACATAAACGACCAATTATTGACCCAAAAAGTCAATCTCTGACCAAAAGGACAACTTTGGTCAAAATGGTTAATCCTTAACCCAATGACCAACCCGTTGACCCAAAAGGTCAACTTTTGACCAAAAACTCAAAATAGTCAATTCTTGACCCAATGACCAACCCATTAACCTAATAGGTCAACTTTTGACCAAAAAGCTAATTTTGGACAAAATAGTCAATTTTTGATCTAATGACCACCCTGTTGACCCAATAGTTTAACTTTTTACCAAAAAGTCAGCTTTGGTCGAAATGATCAATTACTAACCCAATGACCAACCCATTGACCCAACAGTCAACTTTGGTCAAAATGATCAAATCCTTGACCAAATGACCAACCAATTGACCAAATAGGTCAATATTTAATAAAGATGTCAATTTTTGACCAAATGACCAATTATTGACCCAATAAGTCAATCACTTACTAAAAAGTTAATTTTGGTCAAAATGGTCAATCCTTGAACCAAAGACCAACCCATTGACCCAATAGGTCTACTTTTGACCAAAAACTAAATATTGGCCAAAATAGTTAATTTTTGACCTTATGACCACCCCATTGATCCAATGGGTCAACTTTCGACCAAATTGTCAACTTTGGTTAAAATGGTCAATTTCGACCTAATGATTAACCCGTCGACCTAAAAGGTCAACTTTCGAGTAAAAATCAACTTTGGTCGAAATGAGTCAATCCTTCACCCAATGACCACCCATCGGCCTAATATGTCAATATTCGACCAAGAAGTCAATTTTGGTCAAAATTATCATTTTTTTACCGGATGACCGATTATCGACCTAATAAGTCAATCTCTTACTAAAAAGTCAACTTTGGTCAAAATGGTCAATCCTTGACCCAAAGACCAACCCATTGACCCAATAGGTCAACTTTTGACTAAAAAGTCAATTTTGGTCAAAATGGTCAATCCTTGAACCAAAGACCAACCCATTGACCAAATAGGTCAACTTTTGACAAAAATGTCAATTTTGGTCAAGATAGTCAATTTTTGACCTAATGACCAAACACCAACTTTGGTCAGAATGGTCAATCCTTAACCAATGACCAACTCATTGACCCAATAGGTCAACTTTTGACCAAAATATAAACTTTGGTCGAAATGGTCCTTCCCTGACCCAATGACCAATCCATTGACCTAGTAGGTCAAATTTTGACCAAAAGTCATTTTTGGTCTATATAGTCAATTGTTAACCTAATGACCACCCCATTGACCCAATAAGTCAACTTTTAACCAAAATATCTACTTTGGTCAAAATGGTCATATTCTGATCCACTTAGAACCCCATTTACCTAATGGGTGAAGATTTGACCAATGATTAAATTTTCATAAAAATAGTCAATTTTTGGCTTAATGACCAATTATTGACCACATAAATTAATCTATGACCAAAAAGACAACTTTAGTAAAAAAGGTCATTCCTTAATCCAATAACCAACCCATTGACCCAATAGGTCAACTTTTGACCAAAAAGTCAATTTTGCTCAAAATAGTCAATTTTTTATCTAATGACCACCCTAATGACCCAATAGGTTAACTTTTGACCAAAAGTTAAATTTAGTCAAAATGGTCAATTTCTGACCTAATAACCAACCCATGGACCCAATAGGCCAACTTTTGAGCAAAAAGTCAACTTTCGTCAAAATGGTAAATTCTTAACTGAATGACCAACCCATTGACCCATATGTCAATATTTGACCAAGAAGTCAATTTTGGTCAAAATTATCAATTTTTGACCTGATGACCAATTATTGACCCAATAAGTCAATCTCTTACTAAAATGTCAACTTTGGTCAAAATGGTCAATCCTTGACCTAAAGACCAACCCATTGACCTAATATGTGAACTTTTGACCAACAAGTCAATTTTGGTCAATCCTTGAACCAAAGACCAACCCATTGACCAAATAGGTGAACCTTTGACTAAAATGTTAATTTTTGTCAAGATAGTCAATTTTTGACCTAATGACCAAAATGCCAACTTTGGTCAAAATGTTCAATCCTTGATCCAATGACGAACCCATTGACCCAATAGGTCAACTTTTGACCAAAAAATAAACTTTTGTCAAAATGGTCCATCCTTGAACCAATGACCAATCCAATGACCCAATGATTCAACTTTTAACCAAAAGTTAATTTTGGTCGATATAGTCAATTTTTAACTTAATGACCACCCCATTGACCATTAGGTCAACCTTAGACCAAAAAGTCAACTTTGGTCAAAATGGTCATATTCTGACCCATGACCAACCTAATGACCCAATAGGTCAGTTTTTGACCAAAAAGTTAACTTTAGGTCAATTTTTGATGCAATGATTAACCTATTGACCTATTAGGTCAATTTTTGACAAAAAAGTTAATTTTGGTCAAAATTAAGACAATTTTTGACCTGATGACCAAGTATTGATCCAATAAGTCAAACTCTGACTAAAAAGTCAATTTTGGTCAAAATAGTCAATTTTTGAGCTAACGACCAATCATTGACCCAACAAGTCAATCTCTGACAAAAAAGACAGCTTTGGTCAAAATGGCCAATCCTTAACCCAATTACCAACTCATTAACCCAAAAGGTCAACTTTTGACCAAAAAGACAAAATGGTAAATCCTTGACCCAATGACCAACCCATTAACCCAATAGGTTAACTTTTGACCAAAAAGCCAGTTTTGGTCAATATAGTCAATTTTTTATCTAATGACCACCCTGTTGACCCAATAGGTTAACTTTTTACTAAAAAGTCAACTTTTGTCAAAATGGTGAATTTCTGACCCAATGACCAACCCATTTACCTAATAGGTCAACTTATGACCAAAAGTCAACATTGGTCAAAATGATCAAATCATTGACCAATTGAACAACCCATTGACCGGATAGGTCAATATTTAATTAAGAAGTCAATTTTTGACCTAATGACCAAATATTGACCCAATAAGTCAATCACTTACCAAAAAGTCATTTTTGATCAAAATGGTCAATCCTTGAACCAAAGACCAACCATTGACCCAATAGGTCAACTTTTGACCAAAAACTCAATTTTGGTCAAAATAGTTAATTTTTGACCTAATGATCACCCCATTGATCCAATGGGTCAACTTTTGAACAAATTGTCAACTTTGGTTAAAATGGTCAATTTCTAACCCAATGGCCAACCCATTAACCCAAAAGGTCATCTTTAGAGCAAAAAGTCAACTTTGGTCAAAATGGTCAATCCTTGACCCATTGACCAACCCATTGACCCAATATGACAATGTTTGACCAAGAAGTCAATTTTGGTCAAAATTATTAATTTTTTACTTGATGACTTATTATTGATCCAATAAGTTAATTTGTTACTAAAAAGTTAACTTTGGTCAAAATGGTCAATCTTTGACGCAAAGACTAACCCATTGACCTAATAGGTCAACTGTTAACCAAAATGTCAATTTTGGTCAAAATGGTTAACCCTTGAACCAAAAACCAACCCACTGACCAAATAGGTCAGCTTTTGACCAAAATGTCAATTTTGGTCAAGATAGTCAATTTTTGACCTAAGGACCAAAACACCAACTTTGGTCAGAATGGCATATCCTTGACCAATGACCAACCCGTTGACCCAAGAGGTCAACTTTTGACAAAAAATAAACTTTGGCCAAAATGGTCCATCCTTGACCCAACGACCAATCCATTGACCCAGTAGGCCAGCTTTTGACCAAAAGTCAATTTTAGTCGATAAAGTCAATTTTTAACCTTTTGACAACCCCATCGACACAATAGATTAACTTTTAACCAAAAAGTCAACTTTCGTCAAAATGGTCATATTCTGACCCAATGACCAACCTGTGAACTTAATAGGTCAGTTTTTGACCAGAAAGTCAACTTTTGTCAAATTGGTCAATCCTTGACCCAAACACCAACCCATTGACCCAATAGGTCAACTTTTGACCAAAAAGTCAATTTTAGTCAAAATGGGTAATCCTTGAACAAATGACCAACCCATTAACCTAATAGGTCAACTTTTAATCTAAAACTCAATTTTGGTCAAAATAGTTAATTTTTGACCTAATGACCACCCCATTAACCTAGTGGGTCAACTTTTGACCAAAATGTCAACATTGATTAAAATGGTCAATTTCTGACCCAATGACCAACTCATTGACCCAATAGGTCAACTTCTGAACAAAAGGTCAACTTTGGTCAAAATGGTCAATCCTTAACCCAATGTCCAACCTATTAACCCAATAGGTGAACTTTGACCAAAAAGTCAATTTTGTTCAAAATAGTTAATTTTTAACCTAATGACCAATTATTGACCCAATAAGTCAATCTCTGTCCAAAAAGTCAATTTTAGTCAAAATGGTCAATCTTCGACCTAATAATCAACCTATTTACCCAATAGGTCAACTTTTAACCAAAAAGTCAACTTTGGTCAAAATAGTCAATCCTTGACCCAATGACCCAAATAGGTCAACTTTTAACAAAAAGTCAATTTTGGTGAAAATAGTTAATTTTTGACCGAATGACCAATTATTGACCCAATAAGTCAATCTCCGACCAAATAGTCAACTTTGGTCAAAATGTTCGATCCTTGACCGAATGACGGCCCATTGACCCAATAAATTGACTTTTGCGCCAAATAGTTAACTTTGGTCAAAATAATCAATCCTTCACCCAATAACAAACCCCTTAATCCAATAGGTCAACTTTTGACCGAAATGTCAATTTTGGTTAAAAAGTACCAATTATTGATACAATAGGTCAACTTTTAACCAAAAAGTCAACTTTGGTCAAATGGTCAATCCTAGACCCAATGACCAACCCGTTTAACCAATAGGTTAACTTCAAACCAAAAAAATTAATTTTGGTCAAAATAGTCAATTTTTGACCTAATGACCAATTATTCATCCAATAAGTCGATCTCGGACCAAAAATTTAAAGTTGGTCAAAATGGTATGTTATGCAGCCCAATAAGTCAACTTATTACCAAAACGAGCCATTGGTCAAAATGCGATCACTCGACCGAATGATGAAACCATTGGCCCAATAGGTGAACATTTGACCAAAAAGTCAATTTTGGTCAAAATAGTCAACTTTTGACCTAATGACCACCCAATTGACCCAATGGGTTAACTTTTTACCAAAATATCAATTTTGGTCAAAATGTTCAATCCTTGACATAATGACTTATCAATTGACCAATTTGATCAACTTTTGACAAAAAATCTAAATATTGGTCAAAACAGTCAATTTTTAACCTAACAACCATCCCATTGACTCAATAGGTCAACTTAAGACCAAAAAGTCAACTTTGGTAAAATGATCAAATCATTGCCATTTGACCAACCCATTAACCTAATATGTTAATATTTGATAAAGAAGACAAAATTAGTTAAAAGTCAATTTTTGACCTAATGACTAATTATTGACCGATTAAGTCAATCTCTTACCAAAAAGCCAACTTTGGTCAAAAATGGTCGATCCTTGACCCAAAACCAACCATTGACCCAATAAGTCAATTTTTTACCAAAAAGTTAATTTTGGTCGAAAATGGTCGATCCTCGAACCGATGGCCGACCCATTGCTTAATAGAGACTAACTTTTGACCAAAAAGTCAATTTTGGTCAAAATAGTCAATTTTGGTCAAAATAGTCAATTTTTGACCTAATGACAACCACATTGACCCATTAGGTCAACTTTTGACCCAAATGTAAACTTTGGTTAAAATGGTCAATTTCTGACCCAATGACCAACCCATTGACTTAATAGGTCAACTTTGGTCAAAATGGTTAATCCTTAACCCAATGACTAACACATTGACTACTAGGTCAACTTTTGACCAAAAAGTCAATTTTGGTCATAATAGTAAATTTTTAACCGAATGACCAATTATTGACCCAATAAGTCAATATCTGACCAAAAAGTCAACTTTGGTCAAAATGATCAATCCTTGACTCAATGACTAACCCATTGACCTAATTGGTCAACTTTTGAATAAAAAGTCAACTCCAGTCAAAATGGTCAACATTTACCCAATGACCCATGAGGTTAACTTTTGACGAAAAAGTTAATTTTTATCAAAGTTTAATTTTTGACCGAACGACCAATTATTGATCCAATAAGTCAATCTCTGATTAAAAAGTCAACTTTGGTTAAAAAAGTCAATCCTTGACCCAATGACCAACCCATTGACCCAATAGATAAACTTTTCACCAAAAAGTCAACTTTGGTCAAAATAATCAATCCTTGACCCAATAGGTCAACTTTTGACCGAAAAGTCAAATTTGGTTAAAAAAGTACCAATTATTGACACAATAGGCCAAATTTTGACCAAAAAGTCAACGTTGGTCAAAATGGACAATCCTTGACCCAATGACCAACTCGTTGACCCAATAGGTCAACTTTTGACCAAAAAAGTTAATTTTGGTCAAAATAGTCAATTTTTTACCTAAGGACCAATTATTGATCAAATAAGTTAATCACCGACTAAAATTTTAACTTTGGTCAAAATAATCAATCCTTAACCCAATGACGAACCCATTGACCCAATAGGTCAACTAATTACCAAAAAAGTCAACTTTAGTCAAAATGGTCAATTCTTGACCAAATGATCAACCTATTGACCTAATCGGTGAAGTTTTGACCAAAAAGTCAATTTTGGTCAAAATAGTCAACTTTTGACCTAATGCCACCCAATTGACCCAATGGGTCAAGTTTTGACCAAAATATCAGTTTTGGTCAAAATGGTCAATCCTTAACACAATGAAATACCATTTGACCCAATTGATCAACTTTTCACAAAAAAAGTCAACTTTGGTCAAGATGAACAAATCCTTGACCAATTGACCAACCCATTGACCCAATAGGACAATATTAGACAAAGAGGTCAATTTTTCATCAAAATAGACAAAAAAGAAGTCAATTTTGGTCAAAATAGTCAATTTTTGACCTAATGACTAATTATTGACCCAATAAGTCAAACTCTTATCAAAAAATTAATTTTATTCAAAATGGTCAATCCTTGACCCAAAGACCAACCCATTGATCCAATAGGTGACATTTGACCAAAAAGTCAATTTTGGTCAAAATGGTCAATCCTTGAACCATTGACAGACCAATTAACCTTATAGGTCAAGTTTTGACCAAAAAGTCAATTTTGGTCAAAATAGTTAATTTTTGACCTAATGACCACCCCATTGACGCAATAGGTCAACGTTTGACCAAAATGTTAACTTTAGTTAAACTGTTCAATTTCAGACCCAATGACCAATCCATTGACCCAATAAGTTAACTTTTGAACAAAAAGTCAACTTTGGTCAAAATTTTTAATCCTTGACCCAATGACCAACCTATTGACCCAATAGGTCAACTTTTGGCTGAAAAGTCAACTTTGGTCAAAATAGTTAATTTTTGACCAAATGACCAAATATTGACCCAATAACTCAATCTCTGACAAAAAAAGTCAACTTTGGTTAAAATGGCCAATCTTTGATCAAATGACCCAATAGGTTAACTTTTAACCAAAAATTCAACTTTGGTCAAAATGGTCGTTCCTTGACCCAGTTACTCAATGGGTGGGTCAAATTTTGACAAAAAAGTTAATTTTGGTCAAAATAGTTAATTTTTAACCAAATGACTAATTATTGACCCAAAGGTCTATCTCTGACCAAAAAGTAAACTTTGGTCAAAATGGTCAATACTTGACCCAATGACCAACTCATTGACCCAATCGGTCAACTTTTGATGAAAAAGTTAAATTTGGTCAAAATGATCAATCCTTGACCTAATGAATAACCCCTTGAACCAGTAGGTCAAGTTTGACCAAAAAGTCAACTTTGGTCAAACTGATCAATCTTGAACCAATGACCAACCCATTAACCCAATGTCCTAATAGGACAACTTTTGAGCAAAAAGTCAACTTTAGTCAAAATGGTCAATGCTTGACCCAATGACCAACCCATTGACCCGATAGGTCAACTTTTGCCCAAAAAGTCAATTTTGATCAAAATACTCAATCCTTCAACAATTGACCAACCCAATTACCTCATAAGTCAACTTTCGACCAAAAAATAAATTTTTGTTTAAATAGTTAATTTTTGACCTAATGACCACCCCATTGACCCAATAGGTCAACTTTTGACTAAAACGTCAACTTTAGTTAAAATGGTCAATTTCTGACCCAATGACCAACCCATTGACCTAATAGGTCAACTTTTAAATAAAAAGTTTACTTTGGCCAAAATGCTCAATACTTGACCCAATGACCAACCCATTGACCCAATAGGTCAACTTTTGGCCAAAAAGTCAACTTTGGTCAAAATAGTCAATTTTTTACCTAATGACCATATATTGACCCAATAAGTCATTTTGTGATAGAAAAAGTCAACTATGGTCAAAATGGTTAATATTTGACCCAATGACCAACCCATTGACCTAATAGGTCAACTTTTAACCAAAAAGTCAGTTTTGGTCAAAATGTTCGATCCTTGACCCAATTACCCAATGGGTTAACTTTTGACCAAAAAGTCAATTTTTATTAAAATGGTCATTCCTTGACCCAATGACCTACCCATTGACCCAATAGGCTACCTTTTGACCAAAAAATAAACTTTGGTCAAAATGGTCAATCCTTTACCCAATGACGAATCCATTGACCAAATATGTCAACTTTTAACTAAAAGTCAATTTTGGTCGATATGGTCAATTTTTAATCTAATAGGTTAACTTTTGACCAACAAGACAACTTCAGTCAAAATAGTCATATTTTACCAAATGACCAACCTAATGATCCGATAGATCGAGCTTTGACCAAAAAGTTAGTCGTGGTCGAAAATGGTCAATCTTCGACGTAATGACTAACTTCTTCGACCCAGTAGGTCAACTTTTGACAAAAAAGTCAATTTTGGTCAAAATTATCAATTTTTGACCTATAGACAAATTATTAATCCAATAAGTCAATCTCTGACTAAAAAGCCAATTTTGGTCAAAATGGTCAATTTTCGACCTAATGAACAATTATTGACCCAACAAATCAATCTCTAACCAAAAAGACAACTTTGGTAAAAAATGGTGCATCCTTGACCCAATGACCAATCCTTTGACCCAATTGGTCAACTTTTGACCAAATAGTCAAAATGGACAATCCTTGACCCATTTACCATCCCACTAATCCAATATGTCAAATTTTAACCAAAAAATCAATTTTGGTCAAAATAGTTAATTTTTGATCTAATGACCGCCTCATTGACCCAATGGGTCAACTATTGACCAAAAAGTCAACTTTGGTCAAAATGTTTTTTGTCAAAATGGTCAATTTCTGACCGAATGACCAACCCATAGACCCAATAGGTCAAATTTTGAACAAAACGTCAACTTTGGTCAAAATGGTCAATCCTTGACATAATGACCAATTATTGACCCAATATGTCAATTTTTGACTAAAAAGTCAACTTTATTCAAAATGGTCAATCCTTGACCCAATGACCAACATGCTGACACTATAAGTCAACTTTTGACAAAAAAATCAATTTTGGTCAAAATAGTCATTTTTTGACCTAATGGCCAATTATTGACCCAATAAGTCAATCTCTGACCAAAATTTTAACATTGGTAAAAATCGTCAATCCTTGACCCATTGGCCAAACCATTGACCCAAAAGGTCCACTTATTACCAAAAAGTCAATTTTGGTCAAAATAGACAATTTTTGACCTAATTGACCACCCCATTGACCCAATAGGTCAAACTTGGTTAAAATGGTCAATTTCTGTCCCAACGACCAACACATTAACCCAAAAGGTCATGTTTTGACCAAAAAGTCAACTTTGGTCAAAATGATCTATCATTGACCCAATGACCAACCCATTGACCCAATAGGTTAACTTTTGACCAAAAAGTCAATTTTGGTTAAAATAGTCTTTTTTTAACCTAATGACCATTTCTTGTCCCAATAAGTCAATTTCTTACCAAAAAGTCAACATTAGTCAAAATGGTCAATCCTTGACCCAAAGACCAACCCATTGACCCAAAAGGTCAACTTTTAACTAAAAAGTCAATTTTGGTCAAAATGGTCAATTCATAAACCAATGAGTAACTCATTGACATAATATGTCAACTATAGACCAAAAAGTCAATTTTGGTCAAAATAGTCATTTTTGGTCAAAATGGTCAACTTTTGACAAAATGACCACCCCATTGATCCAATGAGTCAACTTTTGACCAAAATGTCAACATTTTTTGAAATAGTTAATTTCTGACCCAATGACCAACTCATTGACCCAATATGTCAACTTTTGAAAAAAGCCAACTTTGGTCAAAATGGTTAATCCTTGACCCAATGACCAACCCATTAATTAAAAGGTCAACTTTTGACCAAAAAGTCAATTTTGGTCAAAATAATTAATTTTTGACCTAATGACCAATTATTGACTCAATAATTCAATCTCTGACAAAAAAGTCAACTTTGGTCATAATGGTGCATCATTGACCCTATGACCAACCAATTGACCAAATTTGTAAACTTTTGACCAAAAAGTAAACTTCGGTCAAAATGATCCATCCTTGACCCAATGACCAACCTCTTGACCCAAGAGGACAACTTTTGACTAAAAAGTCAATTTTGGTCAAAAAAGTCAATGTTTGACATAATGACCACTTGTTGACCCAATAGGTTAACATTTGATCAAAAAGTCAACTTTAGTCAAAATGGTCAATCTTTGACCTAATGACCAACCCGTTGACCCAATATGTAAACTTTTGACCAAAATAGTCAATTTTGGTCAAAATAGTCAATTTTTTACCTAATTTTCATTAATTGACACCATAAGTTAATCTCTGACAAAAAATTTAACTTTGGTCAAAATCGTCAATTTCCGTCTCAATCGAATAATCCATTGACCTAATAAGTCAAGTTTTGATCGAAAAGTCAACTTTCGTGCAAAATGATTTATTGTTGATTCATCAATCTAACAGTTAACTTTTGACCAAAAAGTCAATTTAGGTTAAAATAGTTAATTTTTGACCAAATAACCAATTAGTCACCCAATAAGTCAATCTCTGACCGAAACGTCAACTTTGGTCTGAATAGTCAATCCTTGACCCAATGACCAACCCATTGACCCAATAGGTCTAATTTTGACCAAAAAATAAACTTTGGTCAAATTGGTCAATCCTTGACCCAATGGCCAACCCATTGACCAAATAGGTCAACTTATTACCAAAAAGTCAATTTTGGTGAAAATAGTCAATTTTTTACCTAATGACCACCCCATTGACCCAATCAGTCAAATTTGATTAAAATGGTCAATTTCTATCCGAACAACCAACCCATTGACCCAACATGTCAACTTTTGACTAAAAAGTTAAATTTGGTCAAAGTGATCTATCGTTGACCCAATGACCGACCCATTGACCCAATATGTTAACTTTTGACCAAAAAGTCAATTTTGGTTAAAATAGTCAATTTTCTTACCTAATGACCAATTATTAAGCCAGTAAGTCAATCTCTAACCAAAACATCGACTTTTGTCAGAATGGTCAACCCTTGACCCAATGACCAACCCGTTGACCCAATAAGTCAACATATGACCCAAAAATAAACTTTGGTCAAAATGGTCAATCCTTGACCCAATGACCAATCCATAGACTCAATAGGTCAACTTTTAACCAAAATTCAATTTTGGTAAATATTATCAATTTTTAACTTAATGACCACCCCATTGACACAATATGTTAACTTTAAACCAAAAGTCAACTTTAGTCAAAATGGTCATATTCTGACCCAATGAGCAACCTACTGACCCAATACGCCAGTTTTTTACAAAAAGTTAACTTTAGTCAAAATGGTCAATCTTTGAAGCAATGACTAACCAATTAACCTAAAAAGTCAAGTTTAGACCAAAAAGTCAACTTTGGTCAAAATAGTCATTTTTTTGACCTAATGACCAATTATTGATTCTATAAGTCAGTCTCTCACTAAAAAGTCAATTTTAGTCAATATGGTTAATTTTTGATCTAATGACCAATTATTGACCCATCAAGTCAATTTCTGATCAAAAAGACAACTTTAGTCAAAATGGTCAATCGTTGACCTAATGACCAACCCATTGACCCAATAGGTCAACTTTAGGCCAAAAAGTCAAAATGGTCAATCATTGACCCAATGACCTAATATTGGTTAAAATTGTCAATCCTTGACCGAAAGACCAACTCTTTGACCCAAAAGGTCAACTTTTAACCAAAAAGTCAATTTTGGTCAAAATGGTCAATCCATAAACCAATGACCAACCCATGACCTAATATGTTAACTTTTAACCAAAAAGTCAATTTTGGCCAAAATAGTCAATTTTGGTCAAAATGGTTAATTTTTGACCAAATGACCGCCTCATTGACCCAATGGGTCAACTTTTGACCAAAATGTCAACATTTTTTAAAATGGTCAATTTCTAACCCAATGACCAACTCATTGACCCTATATGTCAACTTTTGATCAAAAAGTCAACTTTAGTCAAAATGGTTAATCCTTGACCCAATGACCAACCCATTGACCTAAAAGGTCAACTTTTAACCAGTAAGTCAATTTTGGTCAAAATAGTCAATTTTTAACCTAATGACCAATTTTTGACTCAATAATTTAATCTCTGACAAAAAAGTCAACTTTGGTCAAAATGGTGAATCATTGACCCTATGACCAGCCCATTGACCCAATTTGTAAACTTTTGACCAAAAAGTAAACTTTGGTCAATATGATCAACCCCTTGACCCAATGACCAACCCCTTGACCCAAGAGGTCAACTTTTGACTGAAAAGTCAATTTTGGTAAAATAAGTTAATATTTGACATAATGACCAATTATTAACCCAATAGGTTAACTTTTGACCAAAAAGTTAACTTTGGTCAAAATGGTCAATCTTTGACCCAATGACCAACAGGTTGACCCAATAGGTCAACTTTTGACCAAAATAGTCAATTTTGGTCAAAATAATTAATTTTTGACCTAATTTCCATTAATTGACACCATAAGTCAATCTCTCACAAAAAATTAACTTTGGTCAAAATGATTAATTTCTGTCCCAATGACTAATCTGTTGACTCAATAGGTCAAGTTTTGACCTAAAAGTTAAATTTGGTCAAAATGATTTATTGTTGACTCTTTGACCCAATAGGTTAACTTTTGACCAAAAAGTCAATTTTGGCTAAAATAATCAATTTCTGACCTAATAACCAATTATTCACCTAATATGTCAAACTCTGACCAAAACGTCAACTTTGGTCAAAATAGTCAATCCTTGAGCAAATGACCAACCCATTGACCCAATAGGTCAAATTTTAACTAAAAATAAACTTTGGTCAAATTGGTCAATCCTTGACTAAATGGCCAACCCATTAACCCAATTGTTCAACTTATTACCAAAAAGTTAATTTTGGTCAAAATAGTTAATTTTTTACCTAAAGACCACCTCATTCACCCATTCAATCAAATTTGGTTAAAATTGTCTATTTCTATCCCAATGACCAACCCATTAACCTAATAGGTCAAGTTTTGACCAAAAAGTCAACTTTAGTCAAAATGATCTATTGTTGACCCAATGACCGACCCATTGACCCAATATGTTAACTTCTGACCAAAAAGTCAATTTTGGTTAAAATAGTCAGTTTTTCACCTAATGACCAATTATTTAGCCAATAAGTCAATCCTAACAAAAACGTTAACTTTTCCCATAATGGTCAGTCCTTGACCCAATGACCAACCCATTGACCCAATAGGTCAACATTTGACCAAAAAAAACTTTGGTCAAAATGGTCAATCCTTCACCCAATGACCAATCCATTGACCCAATAGGTCAACTTTTAACCAAAAGTCAATTTTGGTCGATATTGTCAATTTTTATCCTAATGACCACCACATTGATACAATATATCAACTTTAAACCAAAAAAATAAACTTTAGTCAAAATGATCATATTCTGACCCAATGACCAACCTACTGACCCAATATGTCAATTTTTTACAAAAAAATTAACTTTAGTCAAAGTGGTCAATATTTGACGTAATGACTAACCAATTGACCCAGTAAGTCAAGTTTAGATCAAAAAGTCAACTTTGGTGAAAATAGTCAATTTTTTACCTAATGACCAACTATTGAATATTAGTCAAAATGGTCAATATTTGGCATTATGACCAATTATTAACCCATCAAGTCAATCTGTGACCATAAAGACAACTTTGGTCAAAATGATTAAACCTTGACCCAATGTCCAACCCATTGACCTAATAGGTCAACTTTTGACCAAAAAGTCAAAATGATCAATCATTGACCCAATGACCATCCAAACAACCCAATAGGTCAACTTTTGACAAAAAAGTCAATTTTTGATCTAATGATCACGCAACTGAACCAATAGGTTAACTTTTGATCAAAAACATAACTTTAGTCAAAATGGTCTTTTTTTGACCTAATGACCAACCATTTGACCTAATAGGTCAACTTTCAACAAAAAAATTAATTTTGGTAAAAAAAGTCAATTTTTGACCCAATAACCAACCCATTGAACCAATAGGTAAACGTTTGACGAAAAAGTCAACTTTGATCAAAATAGTCATCTTTTTACCTAAATACTATTTTTGACTCAAAAAGTTAATCTATGCCAAAAAATGTCAACTTTGGTCAAAATGGTCAATCTTTGACCTAATGACAAACCCATTGACCCAATAGGTCAACTTTTAACCAAAAGTCAACTTTGGTCAAAATGATCAATCCTTGACCCAATGACCCAATAGGTCAACTTTTGACAAAACTGTCAAATTTGGTCAAAATAGTTAGATTTTGATCGAATCACCAATTATTGACCCAATAAGTCAATCTCTGACCAAAAAGTGAACTTTGGTCAAAATCATCAAATCCTTGAACCAATGACCAACATATTGACTTAATAAGTCAACTTTTGACCAAAAAGTCAATTTTGGTCAAAATAATCATATTTTGAATTAATGACCAATTATTAACTCGAAAAATCAATCTCTGACCAAAAAGTCAACTTTGCTCAAAATCATCAATCCCTGACCCAATGACCAACGCATTGACCAAAATAGGTCAACTTTTGACCCAAAAAGTCAATTTGGTCAAAATAGTCAACTTTTAACCTAATGACCACCCATTGACCCAATAAGTCAACTTTTGACAAAAAAACAACTTTAGTACACATGGTCATATTCTGACCCAATAACCACCCCATTTACTCAATGGCTACATTTGACCAAAAATTCACCGTTCGTAAAAATAGTCAATTTTTTACTTAAAGACTAATTATTTACCCAACAAGTTAATCACTAACAAAAAAGACAACTTTGGTCAAAATGGTTAATCTTTAACCCAATCACTAACACATTCACCCTATAGGTCAAACTTTGACCAAAAAGTCAAAATTGTCAATCTTTGACCCTATTACTAATCCATTAAACCAAAGATCAACTTTTGACCAAAACAACAATTTTGGTCAAAATAGTCAATTTTTGATCAAATGACTACCTCAATGACCCAATAGGTTAACTTTTGATCAAAAGTCAACTTTGGTCAAAATGGTCTATTTCTGACCTAATGACCAACCCATTGACCCAATTGGTAAACTTATGAACAAAAGTCAACTTTGGTTAAAATGGTCAATCCTTGACTCAAAGACCAACCCATTGACCCAATAGGTCAACTTTTGACTAAAAAGTCAATTTAGGTCAAAATTGTCAATCCTTGTACTAAAGACAAACCTATTGACCAAATATGTCAATTTTTGACCAAAATTTCAATTTTGGTCAAAATAGTCAATTTTTGACCTAATGACCAACCCATTAACCCAATATGTCAAATTTGGTTAAAATAGTCAATTTTTGTCCTAATGAGTAGCCCTTTGACCCAATATGTCAAGTTTTGACCAAAAGTCAACTTTGATTAAGATGATCTTTCATTGACCCAATGACCAACTCATTGACCCAATAGGTGAACTTTTGACCAAAAAGTTAATTTTCGTTAAAATAGTCAAGTTTAAACCTAATGACCAATTATCGACCCAATAAGTCAATCTCTGACCAAAACGTCAACTTTGGTCAGAATGGTCAATACTTGACCCAATGACCAACCCACTGACCCAATATGTCAATCCTTGACCGAATGACCAACCATTGACCCAATATGTCAACTTTTGAACAAAAGACAATTTTGGTCGATGTAGTTAGTTTTTAACCTAATGACAACCTCATTGACACAATAGGTCAACATTTGACCAAAAAGTTAACATTGGTCAAAATGGTCATAATCTGACCTAATGACCATCCTAATGACCCGATAGGTTTGTTATTGACCAAAAAGTTAACTTTAGTCAAAATGGTCAATCTTTCAAGCAATGTCTAACCATTTGACCCAGTAGTGCAACTTTTGACCAAAAAGTCAATTTTGGTCAAAATTTAGTAAATTCTTGATCTAATGACCAATTATTGATCCAATAAGTCAATCTCCGACTAAAAAGTCAATTTTGGTCAAAATGGTCAATTCTTGACCTAATGACCAATTATTAACCTTCTGACCAAAAAGACAACTTTGGTCAAAATGGTCAATCCTAGACCCATGACCAACCCAATGACCCAATAGGTCAACTTTTGACCAAAAAATCAAAATGGTCATTCCTTGACCCAATTACCAACCAATTAACTGAATAGGTAAACTTTTGACCAAAAAGTCAATTTTGGTCAAAATAGTCAATTTTAATCTAATGACCACCCCACTGACCCAATAGGTTAAGTTTTGACCAAAAAGTCAACTTTGGTCAAAATGTCAATTACTCACCCAATGACCAACCCATTGATCCAATATGTCAACTTATGATCAAAAGCCAACTTTTGTCATAATGATTAAATCCTTGACCAATTGACCAACCCATTGACCGAATAGGTCAATACCTGATAGAGAAGTCAATTTTTGACCTAATGACCAATTATTGACTCAATAACTCAATCTCTTTCCAAAAAGCGAACTTTGGTCAAATTAGCCAATCCTTGACCTAAAGACCAACCCAATTACCTAATAGGTCAACTTTTGACCAAAATGTGAATTTTATTCAAAATGGTCAATCCTTGAACCAATGACCAACCCATTAACCTAATATGTCAGCTTTTGACCAAAAAGTCAATTTTGGTCAAAATAGTTAATTTTTGACCTAATGACCACCCCATTGACCAAATGGGTCAACTTTTGACCAAAATGTCAAAGTTGGTTAAACTAGTCAATTTCTTACCCAATGACCAACCCATTAACCCAATAGGTCAACTTTTGAACAAAAAGTTAACTTTAGTCAAAAAGGTCAATCCTTGACTCAATGACCAACCCATTGACCCAATAGGTCAATTTTTGACTAAAAAGTCAATTTTGGTCAGAATTGTCAATCCTTGTACCAAAGACCAACCAATTGACCAAATATGTCAACTTTTGACCAAAATTTCAATTTTCGTCAAAATAGTCAATTTTTGACCTAATGACCACCCCATTAACCCATAGGTCAAATTTGGTTTAAATAGTGAATTTCTGTCCTAACGACCAACTCACTGACGCAATAGGTCAAGTTTTGACCAAAAGTCAACTTTGGTTAAGATGATTTATCATTGACCCAATGACCAACCCATTGACCCAATAGGTTAACTTTTGACCAAAAAGTCAATTTTCGTTAAAATAGTCAATTTTTGACCTAATGACCAATTATCGACCCAATAAGTCAATCTCTGACCAAAACATCAACTTTAGTCAGAATGGTCAATCCTTTAGCCAATGACCAACCCACTGACCAAAAAATAAACTTTGGTCAAATTGGTCAATCCTTGGCCGAATGACCAATCCATTGACCCAATAGGTCAACTTTTGACCAAAAGTCAATTTTGTTCGATATAGTTAATTTTTAACCTAATGACAACCTCATTGACACAATAGGTCAACATTTGACCAAAAAATTAACATTGGTCAAAATGGTCATATTCTGACATAATGACCATCCTAATGATCCAATAGGTTAGTTATTGACCAAAAAGTTAACTTTAGTCAAAATGGTCAATCTTTGATGCAATGTCTAACCAATTGACCAAATAGTGCAACTTTTGACCAAAAAGTCAATTTTGGTCAAAATTTAGTAAATTTTTTACCTAAAGACCAATTATTGATTCAATAAGTCAATCTATCACTAAAAAGTCAATTTTGGTCAAAATGGACAATTCTTGATCAAATGACCAATTATTGACCCTCTGACCAAAAAGACAACTTTGGTCAAAATGGTCAATCCTTGACCCAATGACCAACCCAATAGGTAAACTTTTGACCAAAAAATCAAAATGGTCATTCCTTGACCCAATGACCAACCAATTAACTGAATAGGTCAATTTTTGACCAAAAAGTCAACTTTGGTCAAAATAGTCAATTTTAATCTAATGACCACCCCACTAACCCAATAGGTTAACTTTTGACCAAAAAGTCAACTTTGGTCAAAATTGTCAATTACTGACCCAATGATCAACCCATTGATCTAATAGGTCAACTTATGACCAAAAGTCAACTTTGGTCAGAATGATTAAATCCTTGACCAATTGACCAACCCAATGACCGAATAGGTCAATACTTGACAGAGAAGTCAATTCTGGACCTAATGACCAATTATTGACCCAATAACTCAATCTATTTCCAAAAAGCCAACTTTGGTCAAATTGGTCAATCCTTGACCCAAAGACCAACCCAATTACCTAATAGGTCAACTTTTGACCAAAAAGTTAATTTTGTTCAAAATGGTAAATCCTTGAACTAATGACCAACCCATTAACCTAATCTTTCAGCTTCTGACCAAAAAGTCAATTTTGGTCAAAATAGTTAAATTTTAACCAATGACCACCACATTGACCAAATGGGTCAACTTTTGACCAAAATGTCAACATTGGTTAAACTGGTCAATTTCTGACCCAGTGACCGACCCATTAACCCAATAGGTCAAATTTTGAACAAAAAGTCAACTTTAGTCAAAAAGGTCAATCCATGAGTCAATGACCAACCCATTGACTTAATTGGTCAACTTTTCACCAAAAAGTCAATTTTAGTCAAAATAATCAATTTTTGACCTAATGACCAAGTAATGAACTAATAAGTCAATCTCTGACCAAAAGGTTAACTTTGGTGAAAATCGTCAATCTTTGACCCAATGACTAACCCATTGACCCAATAGGTCAACTCTTACCCAAAAGGTCAACTTTGGTCAAAATAGTCAATCCTTGACTCAATGACCCAATTGGTGAACTTTTGACAAAAAAAGTCAATTTTGGTCAAAATAGTTAATTTTTTATCGAACGACCAATTATTGACCCAATAAGTCAATCTTTGACAAAAAAGTCAACTTTGGTCAAAATGGTCAATCATTGACCCAATGACCAACCCATTCACCCAATAAGTAAACTTTTGACAAAAAACTCAACTTTGGTTGAAATTATCAATCCTTGACCCGATAACCAACCCCTTGACCCAACATGTAAACTTTTGACCGAAAAGTCAATTTTGGTCGAAAAAGTAATTTTTTGACAAAATGACCAAAAAGTCAGAAAAGTCAACTTATTACCCAAAAGCTAAATTTTGTCAAAATGATGAATCCTTCACCAAATGATCAACCCATTAATCAAAGAGGTAAACTTTTGACCAAAAAGTAAATTTTGCTCAAAATAGTCAACTTTTGAGCTAATGACCTCCCAATTGACCCATTGGGTCAACTTTTGACCAAAATATCAATTTTGGTCAAAATGGTCAATCTTGGCACAATGAAATAACAATTGTCCTTATTGATCAACTTTTGACAAAAAAAGTAAATATTGGTCAAAATAGTCTATTTTTAACCTAACAACCATCCCATTGACCTAATAGGTCAACTTATGACTAAAAAGTCAACTTTGGTCAAAATGATCAAATCCTTGACCAATTGACCAACCCATTCACCGAATAGGTCAATATTTGACAAAGAGGTCAAATTTGGTCAAAAGTTAATTTTTGACCTAATGACCAATTATTGACCCAATGTCAATCTCTTACAAAAAAGTCAACTGTAGTCAAAATGGTCAATCCTTCACCCAAAGACCAACCCATTGACCAAATAGGTCAACTTTTAACCAAAAAGTCAATTTTGGACAAAATGGTCAATCCTTAAACCAATGACCAACCCATTGACCTAACAGGTCAACTTTTGACCAAAAAGTCAATTTTGGTCAGAATAGTTAATTTTTTAACTAATGACCACCCCATTGACCCAATGGGTCAACTTTTGACCAAAATGGCAACATTTTTTAAAATGGTCAATTTCTGACCCAATGACTAACTCATTGACGCAATATGTCAACTTTTGAACAAAAAGTCAACTTTGGTCAAAATGGTCAATCCTTGACACAATGACCAACCCATTGACCCCTTAGGCCAACTTTTGATCTAAAGTCAATTTTGGTTAAAATAGTCAATTTTTTACCTAATGACTAATTATTGACTCAATAATTCAATCTCTGACCAAAAGTCAACTTTGGTTAAAATGGTGAATCCTTGACCCAATGACCAACCCATTGACCCAATATGTAAACTTTTGACCAAAAAGTAAACTTTGGTCAAAATGATCAATTCTTGACCCAATGACCAACCCCTTGATCCAATAGGTCAACTTTTAACTGAAAGGTTAATTTTGGTCAAAAAGTCAATTTTTGACATAATGACCAATTATTGACCCAATAGGTTAACTTTTGACAAAAAAAGTCAACTTTGGTCTAAATGGTCATTCTTTGACCAAATGAACAATTCGTTGACTTAATATGTCAGCTTTTAACCAAAAAAGTCAATTTTGGAAATAGTCAATTTTTCACATAATTTCCATTTATTGACACAATAAGCCAATTTCTGACAAAAAATTTAACTTTCATTAAAATGGTCATTCCTTGACCCAATGGCCGACCCATTGAACCAGTAGGTCAACTTTTTACTAAAAAGTCAACTTTGGTCAAACTGGTCAATAATTAACCAAATGATCAACCCATTGACCCAATAGGAGAACTTTTGATCAAAAAGTCAATTTTGGTCAAAAAAGTCAACTTTTGACCTAATGACCACCCAATTGACCCAATGGATCAACTTTTGACAAAAATATCAATTTTGGTCAAAATGGTCAATCCTTGATTCAATGACATACCAATTGACCCAATTAATCAACTTTTGAAAAAAATGTAATTATTGGACAAAATAGACAATTTTTTACCATCCCATTGACCCAATAGATCAACTTTTGACCAAAAAGTTAACTTTGGTCAAAATGATCAAATCCTTGACTAACTGGCCAATCCATTGACCCAATAGGTCAATATTTGACAAAGAAGTCAATTTTGGTGAAATTTGTCAAATTTTCACCTAATGACCAATTATTGCCCAATAAGTTAATTTCTTACGAGAAATCAACATTGGTCAAAATGGTTAATCATTGAGCCAAGCAATAACCCATTGACCCAATAGGTCAACTTTTGACAAAAAAAAATCAATTTTGGTCAAAATGGTCAATCCTTGAACCAATGACCAAACATTGACCTAATAGGTCAACTTTTGACCAAAAGGTCTATTTTGGTCAAAATAGTCAATTTTTGACCTAATGACCACCCCATTGGCTCAATAGATCAACTTTTGACCAAAACGTCAAATTTGGTTAAAATGGTTAATTTCTAACCCAATGCTCAACCCATTGACTTAATAGGTCAACTTTTGAATAAAATGTCATGTTTGGTTAAAATGGTTAATCCTTGACCCAATCACTAACCCATTGACCCAATAGGTCAACTTTTGGCCAAAATTAAATTTTTGTCGGAATAGTCAATTTTTAACCGAATGACCAATTATTGACCTAATAAGTCAATATCCGACCAAAAGTCATCTTTGGTCAAAATGGTTAATCCTTGACTTAATAACCAACCCATTGACCCTATAGGTCAACTTTTAACCAAAAAGTCAACTTTGGTCACAAAGGTCAATTCTTGACCTAATGACCCAGTAGGTCAATATTTGTCAAAGAAGTCAACTTTGGTCAAAATAGTCAATTTTTAACCTAATGACCAATTATTGACCCAATAAGTCATTCTTTGACAAAAAATCAACTTTGGTCAAAATGATCAATCCTTGGCCCAATGACCAACCCATTGACCCAATAGCTAAACTTTTTACTAAAATGTAAACTTTAGTCAAACTAATCAATCCCTGACCTAATGACCAACCCCTTGACCCAATAGGTCAGCTTTTAACCAAGAAAAGTAATTTTGGTAAAAAACCTCATTTTTTTACATAATGGCAAGTTATTGACCCAATAGGTCAACTTTTGACCAAAAAGTCATTTTTTTCAAAATTTTTAATACCCCATTGGCTAACACAATGACCCAATAGGTCAACATTTGACCAAAAAGTCAATTTTTTTCAAAATTATTAATACCCCAACGACTAACACGTTGACCCAAAAGGTCAACTTTTGACCAAAAAGTGAATTTTTGTGAAAGAGTCAATTTTTGACCTATGACAAATTATTAATCCAATAAGTCGATCTCTGACCAAAAATTTAACTTTGGTCAAAATAGTCAATCCTTGACCCAATGACTAACCCATTGGCCTAATAAGGCAACTTTTGACGAAAAAGTTAAAATGGTCAATCCTTGACCCAATGACCAACCCGTTAACCCAACAGGTCATCTTTTGACCAAAAACTCAATTTTGGTCAAAATAGTCAATTTTTAATCTAATGACCATCCCATTGACCCAATAGGTTAAATTTTGACCAAAAACTTAACTTTGGTCAAAAAGTTCAATTTCTGACCCAATGACCAACCCATTGACCCAATAGGTCAACTTATGATTAAAAGTTCAAATTTGGTTAAAATGATCAATCCTTGATCCAATGACCAACCCATGGACCCAATAGGTGAATATTTTAAAAAGAAGTCAATTTTGGTCAAAATTGTTAATTTTTGACGTAATGACCAATTATTGACCCAATAAGTCAATCCCTTACATAAAAGTCAACTTTGGTCAAAATGGGTAATCTTTGACCTAAAGACCAACCCATTGACCCAATAGGTAACTTTTGACTAAAAAGTCAATTTTGGTCAAAATGGTCAATTCATGAACTAAGGACCAACCCATTGACTAAATAGGTCAAGTTTTGACCAAAAAGTCAATTTTGGTCAAAATAGCCAAATTTTGACCTAATGACTACCCCAATTACCCAAAGGACAAATTTTGTTAAAATGGTCAATTTATGTCCCAACGACCAACCCATTGACCCAATATGTGACCAAAGAGTTAACTTTGGTTAAAATTATTTAATGTGTACCCAATGACCAGCCCAATGACCCAATATGTTAACTTTTGACCAAAAAGTCAATTTTGGTTAAAATACTCAATTTTTTACCTAATGACCAATTATTCACCCAATAAGTCAATCTCTGACAAAAGCGTCAACTTTGGTCAGAATGGTCAATCCTTGTCCCAATGAACAAACCATTAACCCAATATGTCAACTATTGACCAAAAAAAAAGTTTGGTCAAAATGGTCTATCCTTGACCCAAAGACCAATCCATTGACCCAATCGTTAACTTTTGACCAAAAGTCAATTTTGGTCGATATGGTCAATTATTAACCAAATGACCACCCCTTTGACACAATAGGTTATCTTTTGATCAAAAAGTCAACTTTGGTCAAAATGGTCACATTCTGACCCAATAACCAACCTAATGACCCAATATGTTAGTTTTTGACAAAAAATTTAACTTTAGTTAAAATGGACAATCTTTGACGCAATGACTAACTTATTGACCCAGTAAGTCAACTTTTGACCAAAAAGTCAATTTTGGTCAAAATAATCAATTTTTGACCTAATGACCAATTATTGATCCAATAAGTCAATCTCTGACTAAAAAGTCAATTTTGATCAAATTGGTCAATTTTGGTCAAAATGACAATTTCGACGTAATCACCAATTATCGAATCCAACAAGTCATTCTACATCAAAAGACAACTTTAGTCAAAATGGTCAATCCTCGACCAAATGACCAACCCATTGACCCAATAAGTCAGCTTTTGATCAAAAAGTCAATTTTAGTCAAAATAGTCAATTATTGATCTAATTGACCAACCCATTGACCCATTAGTTTAACTTTTGACCAAAAAGTTCACTTTGGTTAAATTGGTCAGTTTCTGACCTAATGACCAACCACTTGACCCAATAGGCCAACTTTTAACCAAAAAGTCAATTTTGGTAAAAAAAATCAACTTTTGACCCAATGACCAACCCATTGACCAAATAGGTCAACTTTTGACTAAAAAATCAATTTTGGTCAAAATAGTCAATTTTGGACCTAATCACAAAATATCGATCTAATGAGTCAATCTCTTAACCAAAAAGTCAACTTCTGGCAAAATGGACAATCTGACCCAAAGACCAACCTATCAATCTAATCAGTCAACTTTTAACCAAAATGTCAACTTTAACAAAATTACTAATCTTTCGATCTAATTTGACCAACGAAGTCAACTTTCGACAAAATAAATCAATTTCTGCTCAAAATATTTAATTTTTGATCGAATGATCACAATTATCAATCTAATAAATTAATCTCTCACTAAAGGTTAATTTCGGTCAAATCAGTCGTAATCTTAACAGTCAACCTTCGATCTGAAAAAGTCAATTTTGGGTTAAAATCGTCAATTATCGACCTAATGACCAACCATTGATCTAATAAGTCAATCTCTAACCAAAAAGTCAACTTTGGTCAAAATGGTCAATCTTGATCCAATGACCAACCCATCGATCCAATAGCTCAACTTTCAACCAAAAAGTCAATTTCGCCAAATTACCAATCTTCGACCTAATGATTCAATCAAAGTCAACTTTTGACAAGATAGTCAAATTTGCAAAAACAATTAATTTTTGATCAATGACCAATTATCAGTTCTAATATGTCAATTCTGACCAGGAAGTTAACTTTCGGTCAAAATGGTCAACTTTCAATCTAACGACCAACCCATCGACTCCAACTAGTCAATCTTCGACCAAAAACACAACTTTGTCAAAATAAACTAATTTTCGAATCAATAACCACCCATCGATTCAGATAGTCAACTTCGACAAAAAGTCAACTTTCAACAAAAAGTCAACTTTGGTCAAGATGGTCATGTTCTGTCCCAATGACCAACCCATTGATCGAATAGGTAAACTTTTAACCAAAAACTCAACATTGGCTAAAATGGTCAATTCTTGACCCAGAGACCAAGTCATTGACCCAATAGGTTAGCTTTTGACCCAAAAAGTCAACTTTGGTCAAAATGGTCAATTCTGACCCAATATCAACCCGATTGACCCAATAGTCAATCTCATCGTACCAACAAGTCATTCTACGTAAAGATCAATTCGACCCAATGAACAACCCATTCACCCATAGTATCAATATCTTCACCAAAAAGTCAATTTTGATCAAAATTGTTAATTATCGACGTAATGACTAATTATCGAATTCAATCAGTCAATCTCTTACTAAAAAATCAATTTTATTCAAACTAGTCAATTCACCTAAAGATCAACTACCCATCTGACTCAATAATAGTCAACTTTCGACCAAAAGTTAATTTCAATCGAATGACCTATATTATTGACCCAATAAGTCAAACTCCGACCAAAAAGTCAACTTGGTTGAAATGGTCAAGCCTTGACGAAATGACCAACCCAATGACCCAACATGCCAACTTTTGATCAAAAGTAACACTTCGCATAATAATCATCGACCTAATGAATAACCTAATGACCCAATTGAGTCAAATCTCGACCAAAAGTTAATTTGGTCAAAATACCAATTTTCGACCTAACGACCACCCATCGAGGAATAAGTCAACGTTCAACAAAAAGTCAACTATGGTCAAATGGCCAACTCGACCCAATGACTTACCAATCTAACAGTGCAACTTTCGAATAAAGTCTACCTTAAGTCAAAATAGCAAGTTTCGACAAATGACCAATTATCGACCACAATAAGTCAATCCCCGACGCAAAAAGTCAACTTCGTCATAATGTTTAATCTCGACTCAATGACTACACCCGATTGATCCAATATTTCAACTTCGGACTAAACAATAAACTTTGTCAAAATGGTCATTCTCGATCTAATGACTAACCCATTTCAATCTAATTAGTAACATCTCGACTAAAAAGTCATTTTGGTCAAAATAATCAATTTTGATCGAATGACCCATTATCGACCCAATAAGTCAATCTCTAACTAGAAAGTCAACTTCTGTCAAAATAAGCTAATCCTTCGACCCAATGACATAATCATTAACCAATCGAGTCAACTTATGACCGTAAAATCAACTTTGACAAAATAATAACCTCGACCTAATGAACAACCTATCGACCAAATAAGTCAACTTTTGATCAAAAAGTCAATTTTGATAAAAATAGTTAATTTTTGACCTGATGATCACCACATTGAACCAATAAGTTAAATTTTGTTAAAATGGTAAATTTATGTCTAAACTACCAACCCATTGATCCAATAGGTCAAGTTTTAACCAAAAAGTCAACTTTGGTCAGAATGATCTAATGTTGACCCACTGACGAACCCATTGACCCAATATGTTATCTTTTGACCAAAAAGTCAACCTAGTCAGAATGGTCAATCCTTGACCCAATGACCAACCCATTGACCCAATCGGTCAGCTTTTGACAATAAAATAATCTTTGGCCAAAATGGTAAATCCTTGACCCAATGACGAATCCGTTGACCCAATCGGCCAACTTTTGACCAGAAAGTCAATTTTGGTCGATATTGTATATTTTTAACCTAATAATCGAAGAGTCAACTATGGTCAAAATGGTCAACTCTTGACCCAATGACCAACTCATTGACCCAATAGGTCAACTTTTGAAAAAAATGGTCAATTTTGGTCAGAATTGTCAATTTTTTACAAAATGACCAATTATTCACCCAATAAGTCAATCACTGACCAAAAAGTCACCCAATGTCCAACCCATTGACCCAATAGTTCAACTTTTGAATAAACAGTAAACTTTGGTCAAAATGGTCATTCCTTGACCCAATGACTAAACCCTTTGACCCAATAGGTCAACTTTTGACCAAAAAGTCAATTTTGGTCAAAATAATCATTTTTTATTTAATGACCAATTATTGACCAAATAAGTCAATCTCAAATTAAAAAGCCAAATTTTGTCAAATTAGTCAAACTTTGACCCTATGACCAACCCATCGACCCAATAGGTCAACTTCTGACGAAAAAATCATTTGTGGTGAAAGTGGTGAATTCTTGACCCAAAGACCAACCAATTGACCAAATAGGTCAACTTGTGACAAAAAAGTTAATTTTGGTCAAAATAGTCAATTTTTGACCTAATGACCACCCCATTGACCCAATAGTCAAATTTGGTCAAAATGGTCAATTTCGGCACCTAACGACCAACCCAACGGCCCTAATAGTCAAGTTTTCACCAAAAAGTCAACTTTAATCAAAATGATCTATCATTGACCCAATGACTAACCAATTGACCCAATAGGTTAACTTTTGATTGAAAAGTCCATTTTGGTTAAATTAGTCAATTTTTTACCAAATGACCAATTATTGATCTAATAAGTGAACCTCTAACCAAAACATCAACTTTAGTCAGCAATCCACAATCCTGAATCCAACGACCAACCCATCGATCCAATAGGTTAACCATTCACCAAAAATCAACTTTGGTCAAAATGGTCAATCCTTAACTCAACGACAATCCATCAGTCCAACAGTCAACTTTTTATACAAGTCAATTTCGTCGAAATATGGACTTTAACTTAACGAGCACGTATTTCGACTAATGATGTTTTCGACCATAAAGTCAACTTTCGGCCAAAATGGTCACATTCTAACCCAATGCACCAACCTAATGACCTAATAGTGTCAACTTTTTCCAAAAAGTCTAACTTTAGTCAAAATGATCAATCTTCGACGCAATGACTAACCTATCGATCCAACAGTCAACTTTTCAACCAAAAATTTAATTTTAAGATACTACACTTCGAGCTAATGACCAATTTATCGATCCAATAAGTCAATCTTCACCAAAAAGTCAACTTTGGTCAAAATGGTAAATCTTTCGACCTAATGACCAATTATCAATTCCAACAAGTCAATCTCTAACCAAAAATCAACTTTGGTCAAAATGGTCGATCCTTAACCGAATGACCAACCTATCGACCTAATATGCAATCCTTTAATCAAAAGTCAAAATAGTCAATATTTCTAACATAATGACCACCCCATCAATCCAATAAGGTCAACTTTCGACCAAAAATCCTAACTTTGGTCAAAATGGTCAACTTCCGACCCAATGACCAACCTCATCGACCTAACAGTCAACTTTCGACCAAAAAGTCAATTTCGATCAAAATCAATTTGGTCAAAAGTCAATTTTTAACCCAATGACTAGCCATTGACCCAATAGGTCAACTTTAGACCAAAAAGTCAATTTTGGCCAAAATAGTCAATTTTTGACATAATGACCAATTAATGACCCAATAAGTCAATCTCTGACAAATGTTAACTTTAGACAAAATAGTCAATCTTTGACCCAATGACCAACCCATTAACCCAATAGGTCAACATTTCACCAAAAAGTCAACTTTGGTCAAAATGGTCAATCCTTGACCCAATGACTCAATAATTGACAACTTTCGACTAAAACGTCAATCTTGGTCAAATAGTCAACTTTGACCGAACGACCAATTATTAACCCAATAAGTCGATCTCCGACCAACTTCAGTCAAATGGTCAATCCTCGATCCAATGAACAACCCATCAATCTAATAAGTCAACATTCGACCAAAAAAGTCGATTTTGGTCAAAATAATCAATTATCGACCTAATGACCAATTATCGACTCAATAAGTCAATCTCCGACCAAAAAGTCAACTTTGGTCAAAATGGTCAATCTGTGACCCAACGACCAACTCAATAATCCAATCGGTCAACTTTTACGCAAAAAGTCAACTTTGGTTAAAATTGACAATCTTCGATCCAAAGCAACCCATCGACTCTAACTGATCGACTACAAGAAGTCAATTTTGGTCAAAATAATTAATTTTTCGATCGAATAACCAATTATCGACCCAATAATTCCATCTCCGAACAAAAATCAACTTCGGTCAAAATGGCCAATCCTCGACTCCAAAACCGACTCAATTAAATATGCAAATTTTTGACCAAAAAGTCAACTTTGGTCAAAATGAACAATCATCGACCCAAGGCCACTACATGACCCGACTACCAACTTTAATCGAAAAGTCAATTTTAGCAAAAAAAGTCAATTTTTGACAAAATAACCAATTATTGACTTTATAGGTCAACTTTTGACGAAAATGTCAACATTGGTCAAAATGGTCAATCCTTGACCAAATGACCAACTCGTTGACCTAATAAATCAACTTTTGACTAAAAAAGTCAATTTTGGTCAAAATACTCAATTTTTGACCATTGAACAATTATTTACCCAATAAATCAATCTTTGACAAAAAATTTAACTTTGGTCAAAATGGTCAAGCCTTGACCCAATGGCCAACCCATTGACCCAATAGGTCAACTTATTACCAAAAAGTCAATTTTAGTCAAAATGGTCAATCATTAACTAAATGATCAACCCATTGACCCAATCGGCGAACTTTTGGCCAAAAAGTCAATTTTGGTCGAAATAATCAACTTTTGACCTAATGACCACTCAATTGACCCAATTGGTCAACTTTTGACCAAAATATCAATTTTGGTCAAAATGGTTAATCCTTGAGACAATGACATACCAATTGATCCAACTGCTAAACATTTGACAAAAAAGTAAATATTGGTCAAACTAGTCAATTTTTAACCTAACAAGCATCCCATTGACCCAATAGGTCAACTTTTGACAAAAAATTCAACTTTGGTCAAAATGATTAAATCCTTGACCAATTGACCAACCCATTGACCTAATATGTCAATATTTGACAAAGTAGTCAATTTTGGCCAAAATAATCAAAAAAGGTGTAAATTTTAGTCAAAATAATCAAATTTTGGCCTAATGACCAATTATTGATCCAATAAGTCAACCTCTTACCAAAAAGTCAACTTTTGTCAAAATGGTCATTCCTTAACCCAAAGACCAACCCATTGACCTAGTAGGTCAACTTTTGACCAAAAGGTCAATTTCGGTCAAAATTGTTAATCCTTGAACCGGTGACCAACCCATTGACTTATTAGGTCAACATTTGACCAAAAAGTCAATTTTAGTCAAAATAGTTAATTTTTGACATAATAACCATCCTATTGATCCATTAGGTTAACTTTTGACCAAAATGTCAACTTTGTTAAAATTGCCAATTTCTGACCCAATGACCATCCCCATTGGCCCAATAGGTCAACTTTTGAATAAAAAGTCAACTTTAGTCAAAATGGTAAATCCTTATCCCAATGACCAACCCATTGACCCAATATGTCAACTTTTGACCAAAAAGTCAATTTTGGTCAAAATATTCAATTTCTGACCTAATGATCAATTATTGACCCAATAAGTCAATCTCTGACCACAAGGTCAACTTTGGTCAAAAGGGTCAATCTTTGACCCAATGGCCAACCCATTAACCCAATATGTCACTTTAAACTAAAAACATAACTTTTGTCAAAATGGTCAGTCCATGACCCAATGATCGAATAGGTCAAGTTTTTTTTAAAAAAAAGTCAATTATGGTCAAAATAATTAATTTTTGACCGAGTGACAAATTATTGACCCAATAAGTGAATCTCTGCCAAAAAATCAACTTTGGTCAAAATGGTCAATCCTTGCCCCAAAGACCAACCCATTCAGCCAATAGGTAAACTTTTGACCAAAAAGATAACTTTGGTCAAAATGATCAATCATTGACCTAATGACCAACCCCTTGACCCAATAGGTCAACTTTTGACCAAAAAGACAATTTTGGTAAAAAAAGTCATTGTTTTACAAAATGACCAATTATTGAACCAATATGTCAACTTTTGACCAAAAATTCAACTTTGGTCAAAATGGTCAATCCTTGACCCAATGACCAACCTGTTGACCCAATTGGTCCACTTTTGACCAAAAAACTCAATTTTGGTCAAAATAGTCAATTTTGACCTAATGAGCAATTATTGACACAATAAGTCAATCTCTGACAAAAAATTTAACTTTGGTCAAAATGGTTAATCCTTGACCTGATGGCCAACCCATTGACCCAATAGGTCAACTTATTACAAAAAAGTCAACTTTGGTCAAAATGGACAATTCTTAACCAAATGATCAACCCATTTACCAAAATGAACTTATGATCAAAACGACCACCTAATTGACCCAATGGATCAACTTTTGACCAAAATATCAATTTTCATCAAAATAGTCAATCCTTGACACAATTACATACCAATTGACCAAATTGATCAACTTTTAACAAAAAAGTAAACTTTGGTCAAAATAGTCAATTTTTAACCTAACAACCATCCCATTCACCCAATAGGTCAACCTTTGACAAAAAAGTGATTAATCTTGAACCAATGACCAACCCATTGACCCAATAGGTTAAATTTCGATCAAAAAGTCAATTTTGGTCAAAATAATCAATTTTTGACCTAATGACCAATCATTGACCCAATAAGCCAATATCTGACCAAAACGTCAACTTTGGTCAAAATGATCAATCATTGAACCAATGACCAACCCATTGACCAAAAAGGTCAACTTCAGATAAAAAAGCAACTTTCGTCAAAAGACCAATCGTCAATCTAATAAGTTAACATTCGACCAAAAACTCAATTTTGTCAAATAAGCTAATTATCGACCCAATAAACTAATCTCTAACCAAAACGTCAACTTTGGTCAAAATGGTCAATCCTTGACCCAATGACCCAATAAAGAGAACATTTCGACCAAAAAGTCAATTTTGGTCAAAATAGTTAATTTTCGACCTAATGACTACCCCATCGATCTAATACGTCAAGTTGGTTAATATGGTCAATTTCGACCCAAAGAATAATCCATTGACCGAATAGTCAACTTTTGACCAAAAAGCTAACTTTAGTCAAAATGATCAATCCCCGACCCAATGACCAACCCATTCACCCAATGAAGTGAACATTTGACCGAAAAGTTAATTTTGCTCGAAATAATCAATTTTTTACTTAATGACCAATTAACCCAGATTGTCAATCTCTCGACTAAAAGGTCAACTTTGGTCAAAATGGTCAATCCTTCGACCCAATGACCAACCTATCGACACAATAGGTCAACTTTCGACCAAAAAGTTAATTTTGGTCAATATAGTCATGTTTTCGACTTAATAACAACCCCATCGACCCACATAGGTCAACTTTTGACCAAAAAGTCAACTTTAGTCAAAATGGTCAATTTGTGACCTAAGGACCACCCCATCGACCTAATGGGTCAACTTTCGATCAAAAATTTAATTTTGGTCAAAATAATTAATTTTTGACATAATGACCAATTATTGACCCAATATGTTAATCTTTGACCAAAAATTCAGCTTTGGTCAAAATGGTAAATCCTTGACCTGATGACCAACTCATTGACCCAATAGGTCAACTTTTGACCAAAAAGACAACTTTTGACAAAATGGTCAATCCTTGACCCAATCATCAATAGGTCAAATTTTGATCAAAAAAGTAAATTTTAGTCAAAATAATTAATTTTTGACCTAATGACCTCTCATTGACCTAACAAATTCAACTTTGGACCAAAAGGTCAACTTTGGACGAAATGGTCAATTTCTGACCCGATGACCAACCCATCGACTCAAAATGTCAACTTTTGACCAAAAAGTTAACTTTGGTCAAAATAGTCAATCATTGACCGAAATGACAAACTCATCGACTCTAACAGTCAACTTTTAACGAAAAAGTCAATTTTGATCAATGTAGTCAATTTTTGACGAAATGACCAATTATTGACCCAATAAGCTAATCTCTTACCAAATTTTCAACTTTGGTCAAAATGGTCAATCTTTGACCCAATGACAATCCCATTTACCAAAAAGATCAACTTTTGACCAAAAAGTCAACTTTGGTTAAAATGGTTAATACTTGACCCAATGACCAACCTAGTGACACATTAGGTCAGCTTTTGACTAAAAAAGTCAATTTTGGTCAATATTGTTAATTTTTGATCGAATGACCACACCATCGATCCAACAGTCAATTTTCGACTTAAAAGGTCAAGTTGATCAAAATTGTCAATTTCGACCTAATGATCACCCCAATAACCCAATAGGTTAAATTTGGTTACAATAAGTCAATTTCTTACCGGATGACCAACCATCGACCTAATCAGACAACTTTTGACCAAAAGTCAAGTTTGGTCAAAATGATCAATCTTCGACCCAATGACCAACCTATCGACCAAATAAGTCAATTTTTTACCAAAAGTCAATTTTTGTCATAAAAGTTAATTTTTGACCTAATGACCAATTATTGACCCAAAAAGTCAATCTCTGACTGAAAAGTCAACTTTTATAGAAATGGTCAATCCTTGACACAATTACCAACCCATTGACCTAATTGGTCAACTTTTGACAAAAAGTCAACTTTGGTTAAAATGGTCAATCTTTGACCCAATGACCCAATAGGTCAACATTTGACCAAAAAGTTAATTTTCGTCAAAAGAGTTAATTTTTGACCTAATAACCACCCCATTAACTCAATAGATCAACTTTTGACCAAAAAGTCAACTTTGGTCAAAATGGTCAAGTTCTGACCCAATGACAAACCCATTGTCCGAATAAGTCAACTTTTGATAAAATAGTCAACTTTGGTCAAAATGATCAATCCTTGGCCTAATGACCAACCCATTGACCCAATAGTTCAACTTTTGAACAAAAAATTTATTCTGGTCAAAATAGTCAATGTTTCACCTAATGACCAATTATTGAGTCAATAAGTCAATCTATTACAAAATGGTTAATTGTTGACCCAATGACTCACCCATTTACCCAATAAGTCAACTTTTGACCAAAAAGTCAACTTTGGTTAAATTGTCAATTTTTTGACCCAATGACCAACCCAATGACCCAATATGTCAACTTTTTATTAAAAAGTTAGCTTTTGTCAAAATGATCAATTCTTGACACAATGACCAACCTATTGATCCAATAAGACAACTTTTGACCAAAAAGTGAATTTTGGTTAAAATAGTTTATTTTTTTACCGAAGGACCAATTATTTAGCGAATAAGTCAATCTTTGACCAAAAAGTCAACTTTGGTCACAATGGTCAATCATTGACCCAATGATCAACCGATTGACCCAATAGGTCAACTTTTGACCCCAAAGTCGACTTTAGTCAAAATGGTCAAACCTTGACCCAATGACCAACACATTGACAAAATAAATCAACTTTTGACCAAAAAGTTAATTTTTGTCAAAACGATCAATTTTTGACCTAATGACCACCATTGACCCAATATGTCAATTATTGACCAAAAAGTCAACTTTGGTTAAAATAATCTATTTCTAACCCAATGACCGACCCATTGACTCAAAAGGTCAACTTTTGACCAAAAATTTAACTTTGGTCAAAATGGTAAATTCTTGACCAAATGACCAACTCCTTGAGCTAATAGGTCAACTTTTGAAAAAAAAATTTAATTTTGGTCAAAATTGTCAATTTTTAACCCAAAGACCAATTATTGATCCAATAAATCAATCTATGACATAAAAGTCAGCTTTGGTCATATTGGTCAATCCTTGACCCAACGACAAAGCCATTGACCCAATAAGTCGACTGTTAAACAAAAAGTCATTTTTTGTTAAAATGGTGAGTCCTTGACCCAATGACCAACCCACCAACCCAATAAATTAACTTTTGACCAAATAGTTAATTTTTGTCAAAATAGTCAATTTTTGACCTATTGACCAATTATAGACCCAATAGGTCAACTTTTGACCTAAATGTCAACTTTGGTCAAAATGGTCAATCCTTGACCTAATGACCACCTCATTGATCTAAATATATCAACTTTTGACCAAAAAGTCAACTTTGATAAAAATAAATAATTGCTGACACAATAACCATCCCATTGACCCATTGGGACAACTTTTGACTAACAATTTAATTTTGGTCAAAATAGTCAATTTGTGATCTAATGACCATTTCTTAACACAATAAGTCAATCTCTGACCAAAAGTCGACTTTGGTAAAAATGGACAATCCTTGACCCAATGTCCAAACCATTAACCCAATAGGTCAACTTTCACCAAAAAAATCAACTTCGACAAAATGGTAATCTTCGACGCTAATGACCCAATAAAGTGGCCTTTTCACCAAAATGTCTATTCAGTCAAAAATAGTCAATTTTTTACTTAATGACTAATTATCGACCCAAAGTAAGTCAATTTCGACAAAAGTGTCAACTTTGGTCAAAATGGTCAATCTCAATCTAATGACTAACCCATCGACCCAACAGTCAACTTTCGACTCAAAACGTCATCTTTAGTCAAATGGTAAATCTTTGACCCAATGACCAACCTATTTAGCCTATTATGACAACTCCACCAAAAGTCAATTTTGGTCAAAATTGTAAAATTTTAAATTAATGACTAATTATTGATCTAATAAATCGATCTCTAACCAAATAAATCAACTTTGGTCAAAGTTGTCGATCGTTGACTGACTAACGGCCAACCCATTAACCCAATATGTCAACTTTCGACCGAAAAGTTAACTTTATTCAAAATGGGCCAATCTCGACCCAATGACCAGGCAATTAAACAACATGGTCAACTTTTAACCCAACAAATCAATTTTGTTCAAAATTATCGATTTTTAACCTAATGACCAATTTTGATCTAACAAGTTAATCTTCGACCAAAAAGAGAACTTTAGGTCAAAATGGTTAATCCTCGACCCAAAAACTAAACATCAATTCAATAGGTCAACTTTCGACAAAAAAATCTAAATGGTCAATCCTTGACCCAATGTTTAACCCATGAACCCTATAAGTCAACTTTTGACCAAAAAGCCAATTATGGTCAAACTAGTTAATTTTTTATCTAATGACCACCCCATTGACCCAATAGGTTAACTTTGACTAAAAAGTCAACTTTGGTCAAAATGGTCAATTTCTGACCCAATGACCAACCCACCGACTCAAATGTCAACTTATGACTCATAAAAGTCAACTTTGGTCAAAATGATTAAATCCTCGACCGATCGACGAATCCATTTGATCAACATAGGCGGAATTATCGACCCGATGAGTCGATCTCTTGCCGAAGCCCGGCCCATTTGTAGCCTTTGGAATCGACCTATTGACCAAAAAATTAATTGTGGTCAAAATGGTCGATCTTCGAATCCAACGACCAACCCATGGACCAAATAGGTAAATTTTGACTGTGCCAGTCGGGCTTTAGTCAAAATAGTCGATTTTTTGACCTAATGACCACCTCATTGAACCAATATGTTTAACTTTTGACCAAAATGTCGACTTGGTTAAAATGGTGAATTCACGACTCAGCTGACCAACCGATTGACCTGATAAGTCGACTTTTGACAAAAAGTTAACTTTGGTCGAAATGGTCAGATCCATGAGCCAACGAACAACCCATCGAACTTATATGTCGACTTTCGACCAAAAGTCGATTTTGGTCAAAACGTCGATTTTGACCTATTGCACACACTATTGAAATAATAAGTCGATCTCTCGATCAAAAAGTTAACTTTTATCAAAATGGTCAATCCTCGAATCCAATGATCAACCCATTAAGCCGCAGAAGTAACTTTTAACCAAAAACGTCAACTTTGGTCAATATGGTTAATCCTTCACCCAATGATTTATGCCATCATCCGACCATTGTCAATTTTCGTCAAAATAGCTTAATATTTGGCCGATCAATGACCAATTATCAATCCAATAAGTCAATATCCGACCAAAGGTTAACTTTGGTCAAAATGTTAAATTCTTTTAGACCTAAATGAGTCAACCCATCGACCCACTAGGTAAACTTCGACCTAAAAGTCAATTTTGGTCAAAAAAGTCGGTTTTCACATAACGACCAATTATTGCTCCTCGATAGGTCGACTTTATTGACGAAAAGCATGACTTTGATCGAAATGGTCAATTCTCGACCTAATATGGCACACTCGTCGACTCTGGTTGGTGAACTATTTGACCAAAGTCGATTTTGGTCGAAAAAGTCGCCTGACCTGATAACCGATTATTTGACTCTAATAAGTCGATCTTTGACCAAAAATTTAACTTTGGTCGAAATGCATTGGACCCTTGACCCACCGCCAGGCCACTCGATACAACAGGTCGACTTGTTGCCGAAAAGTCGACTTTGAGTCGAAATGGTCAAATCCTTCACCGAACGATCGAGCGACTCGACCCAACGGTGAACTTCGACCGAAAAGTCGATTTTGAGTCGAAATAAGTTTCAACTTTTCGACCAAATGACCACGCAATCGACCCTCTGGGTCCACTTTCGACATAAAATATTAATTTTCTTCAATTAGTTCAATCCTTGTCAGAATGACATACCAATTGACCTATTGCTCAACTTTCGACAAAAGTAAATATTGGTGAAAATAGTTCAATTTTTAACCTAACGACCATCCAGTGCTACGTATAAGTCAACTTTTGACCAAAAAGTTAACTTTGGGTCAAAATGATCAATCTAGAGCCAATGACCAACCCTTTGACCCAATAGGTTAACTTTCGATCAAAAAGTTAATTTTGATCAAAATATCCATTTTGACTCAGTGACCCGATTATTGACCTAATAAGCCGATCTCTGACCAAAAGCGTAAACTTTGGTCGAAATGATCAGATCCTCGAACCAATGACCAACCCTTTGACCCATCTAGTTCGACTTTTGAGCGATGAATTAACTTTGGTTAAAATGATCAACCATTGACCCAATGACCAACGCAATGACCTAATATGTTAACTTTCGATCAAATTGTCAATTTTGGTGAAATAAGTCAATTTTTGACCTAATGACCAATTATTGACCTAATAAGCTAATCCCTGACCGAAATGTCAACTTTGGTCAAAATGGTCAATCCTTGACCCAATGACCTAACATGACAACTTTTGAACAAAAAGTGAACCATTGTCGAAATGGTCGATCCGTGACCGATGAACAACTCGTTGACCCGATAGGTTAACGATGATCAAAAACTCAATTTTGAGTCGAAAAATTCAATTTTTTAAGTTATTGACCACCCATAGTTTTAAGAGGTGAACTTTTGACAAAAAGTCAACTTTTATCGAAAATGGTTAATTTCGGACTCGATGGCCAATCCAGTTGACCCGATCCATTGACTTTTGACTAAAAGGTCAACATAGATCAAGATGGTCGATTCTTGACCCAGCTGAACAACCTCATTGACCCAATATGCCAACTTTTAAGCAAAAATATAACTTTGGTCAAAATGGTTTGTTTCGACCCAATTACCACCCCGTTGACCAATAGGTTAACTTTTGAAAAAAATTTAACTTTGCGTCAAAGTAGTCAAATCATTGACCAATGACCAAACATTGATCAATAGGTCGACTTTTGACAGAAGTCGATTTTGGTTAAAATAGTCGATTTTGAGCTAATGACCGATTATTGACCCAATATGTCGATCTACGGCGAAAAGTCGACTTTGGTCGAAATGATTGATTAACTCGATGTTCGACACATTCACCTAATAGAGTCGACTTTAATGAAAAAGTCGACTTTGGTCAAAATGGTCGATCCTTGACCCGATGACGATAGTCAACTTTTAACAAAAAAGTAAATATTTTTCAAAAAAGTTAATTTTTGTCGGAATGACCAATTATTGACCCAATAAGTCAATCTCTAACCAAAAGGTCGACTTTGGTCAAAATGGTCAATCCTTGACCCAATGACTAACCCATTGACCCGATAAGTAAACTTTTAACCAAAAAGTTAATTTTGGTCAAAATGATCAATCCCGACACGATGACTAACCTGTTGACCCAATAAGTCGACTTTTGACCAAAAATCGATTTTGTCAAAAGGACGATTTTTGACAAAATGACGATTATTTACCCAATAGGTCAATTTTTAACCAAAAGTCAACTTTGGTCAGAAATGGTCGATCCTTGACCTAATGATCAACTCGTTGACCCAATAGATGCTACTTTTGACGCAAAAAATTCATTTTTGTTCAAAATAATTAAATTTTGACTCTAATGACCCGATTATTGACCCAATAAGTCGATCTCGACAAAAAAATTTAACTTTGGTCAAAATTGTCGATCATTGACCCATAGGTCGACTTATTGCCGAAAAGTCGACTTTGGTCAAAATGGTCGATCCTTGGCTAAATTATCAACCCATTGATCCGATAGGTGAACTTTCGACCAAAAAGTCGATTTTGGTCGAAATAGTCAACTATTGACCCAACGACCGCCCAATTGACCCAATGGGTCAACTTTTTACCAAAATATCAATTTTGGTCGAAAATAATTAATTTCTAACCTAATGACCGATTATTGACCTGATAAATCGATCTCTGACTGAAAGGTCGACTTTGGTCGAAAATGGTCGATCTTTGACCTGATGACCGACTCATTAACCTGATAGGTCAACTTTTAACTAAAAGCTGACTTTCGTCGAAATGGTCGATCTTGACCCTGATGACCTAACAAGTCGACTTTTAGAAAAAGTCGATTTTGGTCGAAATAGTTAATTTTCACTTAGAATGACCAATTATTGACCCAATAAGTGAATCAACGTCCGAAAAGTCGACTTTGGTCGAAATGGTCGATCCTTCGACCCATTGATTAACCCATTGAGCGATAGGTAAAATTTTGACCAAAAGTTAATTTTAGTCAAAATGATCGATCACTGACTCGATGACCAGCCCCGATCGAGCTAATAAGTCGACTTTTAACCAAAAAGTTAATTTTAGTCAAAAGAGTCGATTTTTGACAAAATGACCAATTATCTGCCCAATAGATCGACTTCGACCAAAAAGTCGGCTTTGGTCGAAATGGTCGATCCTTGACCCAATCACCAACCTAGTTGACCCGATTGGTTAACTTTTGACGAAAAAGTTAATTTTGGTCAAAATAGTCAATTTTTGACCTAAAGCCCAATTATTGACAAAGTAAGTCGATCTCGACCAGAAATTTAACTTCGGTCGAAATGGTCGATCCTCTGACCCAATGCAACGCCATTGACACAATAGGTCGACTTATTACGAAAAGTTAACTTTGGTGAAAATGGTCGATCCTTCACCAAATGATCTACCAATTGACCTAAAAGGTGAACTTTTGACCAAAAAGTCGATTTTGGTCAAAATAGTAACTTTCGACCAAGTGACAACCTAATTGACCCAGTAGGTCAACTTTTGACCAAAATATCGATTTTCGTCAAAATTAGTTGATCCTTGACACAATGACATACTAATTGACCCAATTGATCAACTTTTGACAAAAAAAGTAAATATTGGTCAAAATTGTCAATTTTTAACCTAAAAACGTTGAACCAATGAGTTAACCTTTGACCAAAAATTCAATTTTGATCAAAATAGTTAATTTTTGACCTAATGACAAAATATTGACCCAATAAGTCAATCTCTAACCAAAAAAGTCAACTTTGGTCAAAATGGTTAATCCTTGACCCAATGACAAACCCATTGACTTAATAAGTCAACTTTTCACCAAAAAGTTAATTTTGGTCAAAATAGTCGAATTTTGACCTAATGACCGATTATTGATCTGATAAGTCGATCTCCGACAAAAAGTCGACTTTGGTCAAAATGGTCGATCCTTCGACCTGATGACGAACTCATTGACCCGATAGGTCAACAATTGACTAAAAAGACAATTTTAGTCAGAAATAGTTAATTTTTGACATAACGACAACACCATTTTACCCAAAAGGTCGACTTTTGACCCGAAAAATCAACATTGGCCCAATTTGATTATTTTTAGCCAATGACCAGCTCAGTCGACCCAATAAATCGATTTTTGACCAAAAGTCAATTTTTGAAAAAGTCAATTTCTACTAATGACCGATTATTTAGCCTAATAGTCAACTTTTAACTCAAAAATTTAATTTTGGTCGAAATGGTCGATCCTTGACCTAATGATCAACTCGTTGACCAAATAGTCTACTTTCGACAAAAAAAGTCAATTTTGGTCAAAATAACCAATTTCGACCTAATGACCACATTATCGATCCAAAAAAGTCGATCTCCTCGACCAAAAATTTTACTTTAGTCGAAATTGTCGATCATCGACCCAGTTGGCTGACCCATCGATCTGATAGCAGTCGACTTATTCTTCGAAAAGTCAACTTCGGGTCGAAATGCAGTGATTCTTAACCGAATGATCGAGCCCATTTACCAAAATGAACTTTTGATCAAAACGACCACCTAATCGGGACCCATCGGGTCAACTTTCGACCAAAATATCCAATTTTCATCAAAATAGATTTCGATCCTCATGACACAATGACATACCAATCGACCCAATTGATCAACATTCGACAAAAGTAAACTTCGGTCGAAATAGTCGATTTTTAACCTAGCAGAACTATCCCATTCACCCAATAGGTCGACCTTTGACAAAAAAGTGATAAATCTCGAACCCGAATGACCAACCCATCGACCCAACGGGTTAAATTCTGATCAAAAAGTCAATTTTAGCCGTAAATAGCCGATTCTTTGACTCTAATGACCAATCATCGACCCGATAAGCCGATATCCGACCGAACGCTCGACTTTGGTCGAAATGGTCGATCATCGAATCCAATGACCGAGCCCATCGACCAAAAAGGTTAACTTTTGTGTAAAAGGTACGGCTTTACGCCAAAATGACCAATCGTCGATCTTGACAGGTTAACATTCGACAAAAACTCGATTTTAGTCGAATAAAGCTCAATTATCGACCCACGATAAACTAATCTCTCAACCAAAACGCCAACTTCGGCCTGAAATGGTCGACTCCTTGCCCCGATGACCCCGATAGGAGAACTTTCGACCAAAAAGTCAATTTCGGTCAAAAATAGTTTAATTTTCGACCCCACGACTACCCGCATTCACCCAATACGCCAAGTTGGTTAATATGGTCGATTTCTGGCCAATGACGACCAATCCGAGTGACCGAATAGAGCCGACTTTCGACCAAAAAGCTAACTTTAGTCGAAATGATCGATCCCTGACCCGATGAGCCAAGCCCATTCACCCGATAGGCGAACATTCAATCGAAAAAGTTAATTTCGCTCGTAATAATCGATTTTTTGCTTATTGACCGATTAACCCGATTAGTCGATCTCCGACTGAAAAAGGTCGACTTTGGTCAAAATAGGCAATCCTTGAACCCACGATGACCAACCTATCGACACAATAGGTCAACTTTTGACCAAAAAGTTAATTTTGGTCAATATAGTCAAGTTTTGACTTAATAACAACCCCATCGATCTAATAGATCGACTTTCGACCAAAAAGTCAACTTTAGTCAAAATGGTCAATTTGTGACCTAAGGACCACCCCATTGACCTAATGGGTCAACTTTTGATCAAAAATTTAATTTTGGTCAAAATAGTTAATTTTTGACATAATGAGCAATTATTGACCCAATATGTTAATCTTTGACCAAAAATTCAGCTTTGGTCAAAATGGTCAATCCTTGACCCGATGACCAACTCATTGACCCAATAGGTCAACTTTTGACCAAAAAGACAACTTTTGACAAAATGGTCAACCCTTGACCCAATCATCAATAGGTCAAATTTTGATCAAAAAAGTAAATTTTTGTCAAAATAATTAATTTTTGACCTAATGACCTCCCATTGACCCAACAGGTCAACTTTGGACCAAAAGGTCAACTTTGGATGAAATTGTCAATTTCTGACCCGATGACCAACCCATCGACTCAAAATGTCAACTTTTGACCAAAAAGTTAACTTTGGTCAAAATAGTCAATCATTGACCGAAATGACAAACTCATTGACCCAATAGGTCAACTTTTAACGAAAAAGTCAATTTTGGTCAATGTAGTCAATTTTTGACGAAATGACCAATTATTGACCCAATAAGCTAATCTCTTACCAAAATTTCAACTTTGGTCAAAATGGTCAATCTTTGACCCAATGACAATCCCATTTGCCAAAAAGATCAACTTTTGACCAAAAAGTCAACTTTGGTTAAAATCGTTAATACTTGACCAAATGACCCAGTGGACACATTAGTCACTGACTAAAAAAGTCAATTTTGGTCAATATAGTTAATTTTTGATCGAATGACCACACCATTGACCCAATAGGTCAATTTTTGACGAAAAGGTCAAGTTGATCAAAATTGTCAATTTCTGACCTAATGATCACCCCATTAACCCAATAGGTTAAATTTGGTTACAATAGTCAATTTCTTACCAGATGACCAGCCATTGACCTAATAGGACAACTTTTGACCAAAAAGTCAAGTTTGGTCAAAATGATCAATCTTTGACCCAATGACCAACCTATTGACCAAATAGGTCAATTTTTTACCAAAAAGTCAATTTTGGTCATAAAAGTTAATTTTTGACCTAATGACCAATTATTGACCCAAAAAGTCAATCTCTGACTGAAAAGTCAACTTTGACAGAAATGGTCAATCCTTGACACAATTACCAACCCATTGACCTAATTGGTCAACTTTTGACCAAAAAGTCAACTTTGGTTAAAATGGTCAATCTTTGACCCAATGACCCAATAGGTCAACATTTGACCAAAAGTTAATTTTCGTCAAAAGAGTTAATTTTTGACCTAATAACCACCCCATTGACTCAATAGATCAACTTTTGACCAAAAAGTCAACTTTTGTCAAAATGGTCAAGTTCTGAGCCAATGACAAACCCATTGTCCGAATAAGTCAACTTTTGATCAAATAGTCAACTTTGGTCAAAATGATCAATCCTTGGCCTAATGACCAACCCATTGACCCAATAGTTCAACTTTTGAACAAAAAAATTTCTGGTCAAAATAGTCAATGTTTGACCTAATGACCAATTATTGAGTCAATAAGTCAATCTATTACAAAATGGTTAATTGTTGACCCAATGACTCACCCATTTACCCAATAAGTCAACTTTTGACCAAAAAGTCAACTTTGGTTAAATTGTCAATTTTTTGACCCAATGACCAACCCAATGACCCAATATGTCAACTTTTTATTAAAAAGTTAGCTTTTGTCAAAATGATCAATTCTTGACACAATGACCAACCTATTGATCCAATAAGACAACTTTTGACCAAAAAGTGAATTTTGGTTAAAATTGTTTATTTTTTTACCGAAGGACCAATTATTTAGTGAATAAGTCAATCTTTGACCAAAAAGTCAACTTTGGTCACAATGGTCAATCATTGACCCAATGATCAACCGATTGACCCAATAGGTCAACTTTTGACCCCAAAGTCGACTTTAGTCAAAATGGTCAAACCTTGACCCAATGACCAACACATTGACAAAATAAATCAACTTTTGACCAAAAAGTTAATTTTTGTCAAAATGATCAATTTCGACCTAATGACCACCATCGACCCAATATGCCAATTATCGACCAAAAGTCAACTTTGGTTAAAATAATCTATTTCTAACCCAATGACCGACCTATCGACTCAAAAGGTCAACTTTTGACCAAAAATTTAACTTTTGGTCAAAATGGTAAATTCTTGACCAAATGACCAACTCTCGAGCTAATAGGTCAACTTTTGAAAAAAAAATTCAATTCTGGTCAAAATTGTCAATTTTTAACCCAAAGACCAATTATTGATCCAATAAATCAATCTCTGACATAAAAGTCAGCTTTGGTCATATTGGTCAATCCTTGACCCAACGACAAAGCTTATCGATCCAATAAGTCGACCGTTAACCAAAAAGTCATTTTTTGCTAAAATGGTGAGTCCTCGACCCAATGACCAACCCACCAACCCACAAATTAACTTTCGACCAAATAGTTAATTTTTGTCAAAATAGTCAATTTTTGACCTATCGACCGACTATAGACCCAATAGAGTCAACTTTCGACCTAAATGTCAACTTTAGTCAAAATGGTCAATCCTCGAACTAACGACCACCTCTATTGATCTAAATATATCAACTTCGACCAAAAAGTCAACTTTGAAAAAAATAAATAATTGCTGACACAATAACCATCCCATTGACCCATTGGGACAACTTTTGACTAACAATTTAATTTTGGTCAAAATAGTCAATTTGTGATCTAATGACCATTTCTTAACACGATAAGTCAATCTCTGACCAAAAGTCGACTTTGGTAAAAATGGACAATCCTTGACCCAATGACCAAACCAATAACCCGACAGTCAACTTCGACCAAAAAAATCAAATTCGACAAAAATGGCAAACTCCGACGCAATGACCCAATAAAGTTAGCTTTTCACCAAAATGTCTATTCGAGTCAAAATAGCCAATTTTTTACTTAATGACTAATTATCGAACCCAAAGTAAGTCAATCTTTGACAAAAGTGTCAACTTTGGTCAAAATGGTCAAACCTTGACCCAATGACCAACCCATTGACCCAACAGGTCAACTTTTGACCAAAAAGTCATCTTTAGTCAAAATGGTAAATCCTTGACCCAATGACCAACCTATTTACCTAATAGGCAAACTTTTGACCGAAAGTCGATTTTGGTCAAAATTGTAAAATTTCGAATTAATGACCGATTATCGACCCAATAAATCAATCTCTAACCAAATAGTCAACTTTGGTCAAAGTTATCGATCGTTGACTCAATGGCCAACCCATTAACCCAATATGTCAACTTTTGACCAAAAAGTTAACTTTATTCAAAATGGCCAATCCTTGACCCAATGACCAGGCAATTAAACAACATACGTCAACTTTTAACCCAACAAATCAATTTTGTTCAAAATTATCGATTTTTAACCTAATGACCAATTTTTGACCCAACAAGTTAATCTTTGACCAAAAAGAGAACTTTCGTCAAAATGGTTAATCCTTGACCCAAAAACTAAACAATTGACTCAATAGGTCAACTTTCGACAAAAAAATCTAAATGGTCAATCCTTGACCCAATGTTTAACCCATGAACCCTATAAGTCAACTTTTGACCAAAAAGCCAATTATGGTCAAACTAGTTAATTTTTTATCTAATGACCACCCCATTGACCCGATAAGGTTAACTTTTGACTAAAAAGTCAACTTTGGTCAAAATGGTCAATTTCTGACCCAATGACCAACCCACTGACCCAAATAGTCAACTTATGACCATAAAGTCAACTTTGGTCAAAATGATTAAATCCTTGACCAATTGACCAATCCATTGATCAAATAGGCCAATTATTGACCCAATAAGTCAATCTCTTACCAAAGACCAACCCATTGAGCCTTTAGGTCAACTTTTGACCAAAAAATTAATTGTGGTCAAAATGGTCAATCTTTGAACCAATGACCAACCCATAGACCAAATAGGTAAATTTTTGACCAAAAAGTCGAGCTTTTGAGTCAAAATGATTGATTTGTCACCTAATGACCACCTCATCAACCAATATGTTACTTTCGACCAAAATGTCAACTTTGGTTAAAATGGTCGATTTGCGACCGATTGATCAACGATTACCTTGATAAGTCGACTTTTGACAAAAAAGTTAACTTTGCGTCAAAATGGTCGATCCATGAGCTGACGAACAACCATTGACCTTATATGTACGACTTTTGACCAAAAAGTCGATTTTGGTCGAAATAGTCGATTTTGACCTAATGACCAATTATTGAAATAATAAGTCGATCTACGATCAAAAAGTTAACTTGGTGAAAATGGTCGATCCCTTGACCTAATGATCGACTACATTAAACCGGTAAGTCGACTTTTAAGCAAAAACTCGGCTTTGGTCGATATGGTTAATCCTTCACCCGATGACTATGCCATCATACGACCATTAAGTCAATTTTGGTCAAAATAGTTAATATTTGGCCGAATGACCAATTATTGACCCGAATAAGTCAATATCTGACCAAAAAGTTAACTTTGAGTCGAAATGTTAAATTCATGACACTAATGAGTAACCCATCGATCTAGGTAAACTTTTGACCTAAAAGTCGATTTTGGTCGAAAAGTCGGTTTTTCACATAATGACCAATTATTGCCTCAGATGGAGTCGACTTTCTGACCAAAAAGACAATCTTTGATCGAAAATTGTCAAATTCTTGACCTAATGACCGACTGCGTTGACTCAATTGGTGAACTTTTGACCGAAAAGTCAATTTTGGTCGAGCCACATCAGTTGACAATAACTAATTATTGACCTAATAAGTCGATCTTTGACCAAAATTTAACTTTGGTCGAAATGGTCGATCCTTGACCTAATCGCCAAACCAGCGATACTGATAGGTCGACTTATTACTCAAAAAGTCGACTTTGGTGAAAATGGTCGATCCTTCACCGAATGATTAACTTGATGACTCAATAGTGAACTTTTGGCCAAAAGTAGATTTTGGTCAAAATAATGAACTTTTGACCAAATGACCATCCGATTGACCCTTTGGAGTCCATCTTTTGAATAAAATATCAATTTTCGTCAAATTAGTTAATCCTTGTCGAATGGCATACCAATTGACTCCACTGCTCAACTTTTGACAAAAAAGTAAATATTGGTGAAAATAGTCAATTTTTAACCTAACAACCATCCCATTACCCCAATAGGCCAACTTTTGACCAAAAAGTTAACTTTAGTCAAAATGATCAATCTAGAGCCAATGACCAACCCACTTACCCAATAGGTTAACTTTCGATCGAAAAGTTAATTTTGGGTCAAAATAGTCGATTTTGACTGGTGACCAATTATTGACCTAATAAGCCAATCTACGACCAAAACGTAAACTTTAGTCAAAATGATCAATCCTGAACCAATGACCAACCCTTTGGCCCCGATAGTTCGACTTTTGAGCGATGAATTAACTTTGGTTAAAATGATCAACTGTTGACCCAAAGACCAACGCGATGACCTAATATGTTAACTTTCGATCAAATTGTCAATTTTTGTGAAATAAGTAAATTTTTGACCAAATGACCAATTATTGACCTAATAAGCTGACCACGACTAAAGCGCCGACTTCAGTCGAAAATGGCTAATCCTCGACTCGATGACACTAACATTGTAATGACTTTTGAACAAAAAGTGAACCATCGTTGAAGTTAATTGATCCATGACCCAATGAGACAACTCATTTGACCCGATAAGGTTAACTATTGATCAAAACTCAATTTTGGCCGAAAAAGTCTGATTTTGAAGCCATTGACCGCCCATTAGTTTTAAGAGGTCGACTTTTTGACAAAAAAGTCAGCTTTTATCAAATTCGGCCAATTTCAGCACCCAAATCTGACTCATCCCATCGGCCAATCGGCCAACTTTTGACTCAAAAGTGTCAGCATGTGTCAAAATGGTCAATTCTTGACCCAGTAGGAGCAACTCATCGACCCAATATGCCAATCTTTTAACTAAAAATATAACTTTGGTCAAAATGGTTAATTTCGGACCCAATTACCAACCCTTCGTTGACCCAATGGGTTAACTTTTGAAAAAATTCTTTTAGTCAAAATACTACGATCCTCGACCCAATGATCTTCAAACCATTGACCCGATAGACCGACTTAATTGACCGAAGCTGGAATTTTCGTCAAAGCAACTGAACTCGAACTGATGACTGATTATCGACCCGACATGCTCGATCCTCGGCGAAAATTGACTTTGGTCAAAATAGTCACTAATTAACCCAACGTTCAACACATTCACACTAATAGCGTCAACTTTTAACTTGAAAAAGTCAACTTTGGCCACAAATGGTCAATCCTCGACCCAATGACCCGACAGTCGACTTTTAACGAAAAGTAATATGTTTTCAAAAAGTTAATTTCATTGTCGGAATGACCAATTATCGACCCAATAAGTCAATCTCTAACCAAAAGGTCAACTTGGGTCAAAATGGTCAATCCTTCGACCCGATGACCAACCGGTCACCCGATAAGTAAACTTTTGACCAAAAAGCTTAACTTCGCGTCGAAATGATCGATCCTCGACACAACAGTGACTAACCCGTCACCCAATGTAGTCAACTTTCGACCAAATGAAATATTAAAATGAAGACATGAAATCAGTTAGAAGAGTCTTAGTTATTCTCTTCAGAGTCTATGAGTCAAGTTTTTTAGTGTGGAGTGAGTCAAGAGAGTTTGTAGAGGGGAAAGAGTTGCGTCAAAAGGGCTTCTTCTCACCAATTTCTCTTTCATCCATTTATCTAGCTTTTTTCGTGTTTAGCTCCGGGAGTCCGTTTGAGCTCCGCAGCAGTCGGGCGACCCGACTTCCGAGGAGCCTATTTAGCGGAAAGCAAAGTTTCGCAGAAACTTCATGAGTCTTGTGGAGAGGATTTTCGTATGTAAGTTTTTATCTTTGTTTTTACATTTAGTTTAAAGTAAGACTTATCGTTTTTTCACTATAATTTCTACTTTAAATCAAATTGTGTTTGTGTTTTCTCCATGAGTTCTCGATTAGTTTTATTTATATTTTTCTTTCAAATGATGAAAATAATTGAATTATGGAAGGAATTTTCGTGAAGCATAGATGTTTAATGTTGGAAGAAGTTGTGATGATTCGACTACCTTACGCTTCATTTACCTCTTGGTTTGGCCAATTGAGATGTTAAACTTTGTTGTGAGAACATGTAAGAACCAATGCGGTATTGTCTCAAATAGCAATTGGAGTGAATCACATGAAATTGTATGGGTGAGAATTGTAGTTCACATAGTTGAGTGCAAATAAATAGAGAGATAAGCTTTTTAATTGCTGTAGAATTAGAGGACTTTAGTGTGATAGACTAAAGCCCCCAATTTGGTTTGATTTTTTAAGTTTTGTTATGAGATATTAGTCCCCAGGTGGAGGGAAAGAAGGGAACTCTAGAGTGAGAGATACTATCTTCCCTGCCTAACCCATCTTCAAGATTTCAAAACATC